>SSNP01000072.1:739700-805167 GCA_006937955.1 Pachypanchax playfairii
TTGAGGAGAGATCCTAGGATGCTGCCGCAGGGGTGGTGAGCCAAGCTGTCGGTAATCCGTGTGTGAGATCCGGGTCCGAGTGCTGAGTGCGCAGACGTGACTGCGACAGGGGTGACAGCAGAACGGTGACCGGTGAGGTGTGGACCAGAGGAAGCCAGAGACAGACAGGGAGCCAGAGGGAGAGAGCTGGTCGCGTAGCACCGCAACGGAGCTCTAGGAAGTTCCCGCGTTGAGCCAATCCTCACTATGAGCGATTCGATATCCACGCTGGAGGTTATGCTGTCAGGAGAGGAGCTCCAGTACAGCAGGCTGAACATAAGGGGAAAAGAAGGCAGGTTAATACTGCGAAACACTCTCTGATAAATACTGCTCACTAGCCACTCTGTACCACGTAAAGTTGCGGAACAAACTGGCGTCTGTCTCTTGTTCCTCCTCTGCTTAAGTACCCAGCTCTCCTGAGCTGGGTAACGATCCACACCTGAGATCAATGATCCTCTGCTGCCACGCCCTGCAAGACAGATTAATTCCACTCACCACCACCAGCAGCAGAGATCCTCACAGAGTCATGTTGGTTGATTATTTTCAAATAAACGTGGGGACCTACCAGCTGGAATGTCAAACATGAGCTCTGGTGTTTTTATTTGTGATACACAAACTGTTGCTTCTGACACTAAAATCCTCCTTAGGGAAGGTTTTTTAACTGTATTGATCAGTGTGATCACACTGTGTTTGTTGTTGTTGTTTTTATTGGGATGCAGATTCATTCTTTAGTTCTGTCTGGTTCATGTTGATGTTTCTACAGCTGTTCAGGGTTGTTTTCCTTTGCTTTTGCTCCCAACCTGCAGCTAAAACCTCTAAGCTTAAAAGCACGTGCACACACAAACACATGTGCACACAGTGCAGACCGTGAGAACCAGCTGACTCCTGAAAGGTAGTCAGAAGGAATTCAAAAAATGTTTTGGAGAAAGATCGTCTAGATGTCTAGATGGAATTTAAGTTGCATACTTGATTTTTTTTTTTTTTTTGTCATATCTTTATTTTTGTTTATTTGTTTGGTTATTTTTTACTTCTCTCACTGAGTATTTAATTTATTTAGTTACTCTTATTCCTTTTCACCTTTCCTCTGATGACATCTGCTCACACATTTAGAGTCTTTTTAGCTTCAGCATCTATTTAATTTTGCAAATATAATTACTCCAACCTTTTAGAGACAAACTTTAGAGACGCGTGTGCTGATAAGATGCTAAACTTCACCACTTCTACACATTTACAACATAAATACCTCACAATTAGCCATGTGATGGAAAGGCGACCTGTCCAGGTGTGACTCCGCCTCTTGCCCAATGACCACTAGAGATAGGAACCAGCTCCCCGCGACCCTGAACATGTATAAATGGATCTAAAAAAATAACTGACCTTAAAACCACCAAAGCCTTTTCTCTAAACACGTCCGGACAAACACGTTTGAATCCTTCATCAGTTTTGTTTTAGTTCCTGACACTGATTTTTCTTTTTAACATGTTTGTTATAATAAATGTTGTGTTTTAAGGAAAAAATTGTTGAAAAAGAAAGAAAATGTTGTTTTTCCACCAGAACAGTCTTTCTTCACCACAAACTGTTCATGAATCCGTGCTAAACAGATCAAGCCTGAAGGAACCAGTGACCTTTATCTAAACTAACAAGTTGGAAATCACAGACTGATGCACAGCTGGAAGTTTCACTGCTTCTCATCGTGTTCGAGCAGTGCACGTATGAAGACATGCTGAGTTACTGCAGACATCACATCTATACAAGCCCATATGACTCGCCTTTTGACCTTCTCTTCTTCTGCTCCTGCAGGAACCGTGCACACTCCTATCCAGCCTGTCATCAATATGTCATTAAAGACTGTCTCTCCTTCAGCTGGTCAGTTGTTTGGCCCCTCTGAACAGAAATTCCTGCTCTCGTTCACATGTTGTGTCTTCCCTGAGTTGTGTTCCACCTTCTGTCCGTCTCTATTTCTGACTCTGGAATCTGCAAAGTCACAGCCTGTCTGTCTGATGGAGAAGGGAGGGTCCTCCGAACCCCCAGAACTCTAACAGAGAACCATCATCAGAAGTTATTGAAGGCTTTCAGGAGGTAGAGCTGTTGTAGAACAGGCTTGTTTTTTTGGGGGGGAGTTAGCATTTATCAAGCACTGATGTATCGAGAGTTGTAAACAAAACAATAACACCAAAAAAATAAATAAATAAATCAGTCAAGTACAATCAAGCTCAAACAGGAAACAGAATTGATCTCATTTTCTCAACTTATTCACTTCCACAGTAATTTGGACGAAGCATCATTATGTTTGATTGTATAAATATTGTCTCTGGGGTTTTGGGTTGTGTTTTATTTGTGTGTTTTGTTGTGGCCTTGTTTTCCACCTCTGGGTTTAGCTGTGAGGTTTTGTCTCCTCCATGTCCTTCTGGCCCCCATGTTCCGTTCTCTGTCCTGGTCGCGTCTTATGTTGTGTCTTCCTGTTTTGCTTTTATTTTGACATCGTTGTCGCTTCCTGTTTTGCCCCTGTGTGTCACTTGTAGCTTGTTTTCCTCCTTCCCTGCAGCTGTGTCTTATTTCAGTAATTAGTTTGCGTTGCGTTCAGTTGTTATTTAAGTGCTGTGTGCAGTCTTTGTCAGTTTGTTTGTGGATGTTTCCTTTCATATGTGAATCTCTGTGCTCATCTCCTCCTCTTGGTTTCCACAAACTGTAAGTTGTTTTTGCAGCTCTGTCGGCCCCTTCTCTTGTTTTCATTAAAATTTGGTGATTATTCTCCTGGTGAGTTGCTCTCCTGCGTTTGGGTCCGGAACATTAACCATAGAAAAGCTTAACACTGAGACATGGACAGCACTCGACATAAAATACATTAAAAACACTACTACACGAACAGCTTTCCCCCAATTGTCCAAGAATTACCTGGTAGTTTCTGTCTCTTAGGATTCCAAGAGGAACGTGAGGACATCTTCTGAAGTAATTCATAAATTTTTTCCACAGGTGATGTAGATGAACTGAGCAGTGGTGTGAATCGTAAAGAAATTAGACAAAAAGAAGCAACTTTTTCCATCAAAACAGCCTTTATTCTTAATGTTTATGATCACGCACATCTGTACAAGCACCAAAGTTTCTGTATTGGTGTTTATCTGTATCACCATGAGCTCATTAGGAAGTCTCTCACACCAGAAAGGTTATCAAACTGACTATCCTCATTTTATATTAATAAAACTAATACATTTTACATATTGTTTTTTTTAATTGAAAAATTTTCCCCACCTTTTCTCTAACTTTTTTTTTCTTATGACCACTGTGATTATTTCCTGATGATTTCAGACATCATGATAGACGGACGTTGAGCTCTTCTATCTTTAAAAGTATTTTCCCTCTGTGGTTGTGCGCGCAGGGCTAATCCTTTTCACTCAGCACCTGCAGAGCTTCTTCAGTGGCGTGTGCAATCATTCTGTCTGAGATCTTTGGACCTGAGTGACACATTGTGGTCCAGTTAAACACCTGGACCATGAATGATTCACTTCAAGGATTAATCATGACTAAGCCTGGAAAGCAAAAGGCTTTAAAAACTGCACGATTCTGCTTGTTTGACTTAAAGTGAGAATAAGAGCTGTCAAATATGATCTATATAAATATAATCTGTCACATGTTTTAATATAATGTGGAGATTTTTCTGTATTTGCATCTGTGACTTAATTTCTGGGTCTTGAATACTGACAGCAGGTTAAAATTTGTGTTGATGGACTGAAGGATGTAATTAGAGGAAACAAACTGTATCAGGTCACATTAGACTTTAGAACAGATGGTTCACATGTCATGTGCTGGCAGATTGTTTGTTGTTAAAGTTTCTATACTGTGAAAAAAAATGTGTGTGTTAGAAAAACAACCAAAAAAGAAAAGAGAGACAAAACTAGCAGCATTTGTTTCTATTTTGGTTGTGAGGGACATCTGTTTCTTCACAAGATCCTGCAATTAGATCATTTCAGAGGACGATGCGTCAGGTGGAGATCTGTGGTTTCTGAGGGCAGCGTCCCCAGGGGAGGTCCTGCCCAGCGTGGCGCCATGCTGAGGGGGCCTTTCCTTTGCCCTACCAACCAGACTGGGGTTAAATTAGGAAACTTGTGGTGAAGACAGGGGTGAGGTCAAGTGCTTTCGTCCTCTTTGATGATAGTTGTGCAGCGAGCAGAGGCTGTTCATCTGCAGCCAACAGATCAAAAACTGGACTGAATGCTGCGAATCGTTGCTGCTTTATGTCTGAGGAGCATGTTCATGTAACACAGATCCAGCTGAGAACCACATCTGTATAATGTTAGTTTTCTTACAGGGAAAGTAAAGTGCAAGAGGTTGTTTGATAAAAAACAAAACAAAAAAAAAAACTAATTAAATAATACATTTAATCAGTTTCAGCATCTAAAGGCATTTTTTAAACTTTTGCCTGTTGAGCCTTTTAACTGCAGGAAATCAGGTAACGTGCAAATATTTACACAACCAATTAATCTGCCTCTTATTAAAGTTTAAGATTTTTTTTAGACTTATGTGAGCAGAATTGTTTTCAGGACAGACAGAAGGATCTAACTTTAAGTTTTTTACCCTCTCAAGACCCCGAATAAAGTCTCTTATGACCTGAATTTGCAGTCAAAACACATGGAAATTATTAGACAGCGTTCTCACAGTGAATAATAGCCCATGGTGCTATGAAGTTAAGAGCTCTACTAACGGAGGTGCAATAAGTTGTTGGCCTACTTTTTCCAAACCCTTTGGTATTTAGAAAAAAACAGCGAGAAGATGATTTATAATGTTGCACACGTTCGTTCTAATTTGATTATTTTACCAAAAACTTTTCATTTGTGTCCTTGTCCCCAAACCCAAACATGACCTGCAGAAAAGAGATCAACAGAAAATGTTTGTTTACGCTCTAAATTCACCATTTAAGCTAAATAAAATGTGCATTGTTGCATTGTGTTTTTATCATGAAAGTTTTAGTGAATAAAATAAAGTGAACAATGAAGTAAAACTTTACTATGTTCATTCCTGTGAAGAGAAGAAAACTCACACCCGATCTCTTTTGTGAGATTCGTGTATTTTTTGCACTCAGGATGAATTTTTAGGGTCTGACTGCATCTTCTCATCCCTTCAGTGTCTTTTTTTTTTCTGTTATTCTCTGCATGAGTATCCCTGTATTACAAGGACATGAGAAGAAACTGGCTGAAGAAACTACCAGAAGCTTCAACATTCAGATTTAACACATCAAAGCTGCAGCTTAAAAAAGACAGAGTCTGTTATTGGATGAAGCTGAGGTCGTATTACGAACGCATGGTCCAAGAACCGAAGCTGTTCGCTAAAAAGCAGAAACTGAAAGTGAAAGAGTGTCTGATGAAGTGGCCTATGAAGAGTTTGGATTATTATCAACTCTGAGTTCTCGTGGGAGTCAGATATCAAAGTGTGGATGGATTTTATTATAGACGCAGACGAGGAGCGAGGGCCAGCTGTCGGCCTGATGTTCGCTTGTTCCCACATGACCAGGAATAGATCTGACCATGTGATTAGGTTGTTTTCTCATCATAGAGTTTAGTCTGTAGAAAAACCAAAGCAATGTTGATTCTTACAGTCATGCAGGATTGAACTTGGATTTTGGATTGTTTTAGAATGACTCATGAAAATGGAAATCAGAGTCGGAGTGGATCAGCTGTTGTTGGTCCTCCAGTGGGATTCTGCTTTTTTACACTGAAACAAACAGAAAATATACAATGAAGTTAGATCAACTACATTTTTTTAATACATTTAATAATTAATGTTGGACAAAACAGGACTTTTTTTTTTTAGATTCAAATCAAATTATATTTTGTGAGTTTTTATGATCATAATTTTGGTTTGAGGCTAAAACAAATTAGTCTTTGATCAGTGCGCAGCTTCACCATCCTGTTAACCAACATCATCATCTGTAACTGGTCAAAGATGTAATTTGTCTGACTTTAACTCTTTGATTTATGGCCATAAATCTGTTTACTTGTTTTTTAGGAACATCTGCTCAGAGTGATTTGCGAACAACTCCCGTGATCTCAGTGGCGTGTGTGTCTTAAAACCCATTTCACATGAGCAGCGACAAAAACTGCAGCTCAAGACAGTTTAATGCAAAACGTGCAGGGAAATTTGATAAAGGATCGTTTTAATTATGAGCAAATTAAGTAGATTACACAAACACAAAATATTTTGTGTGAACAACATGGTACAAAATTAAAAAAAAAGTAGTTTTATTCTCCTTTCTACACAATTTTTTCAACCTAAAAGGGATAAAACAAGAAAATCTTACAATCAGATCAAAAGCCAGCATGTTCTAGATGTTTCTCTGCTCCTGATTTCAATCAACAGGTGATAAAAAGGCTTTAACAGGTAACTCAGTCAGTGAATCAGGTGAAGTATAGAGTGATTTAATTTAAAGTTGATGCTTTTAATTTGAAGTGCGTTGATTTTACGTGTAATAAAGAACATTGAGGTATTTTCACCCCAGGAAAAGTGGGGAGGGTGGAGCCTGAAGGATAAACAGATGTGAATCATGTGAAAAAATATTTGCAAAAATTCCAAGTGTTTTGATTTTGTAGAGAAATTGCCTTCATTGTTAAAGGGACTTAAGGCAGCTTTACAAAATCTGACTCAGTGCTGCCGCGACAGGCGCTGTGGCTAACTGCAGCCACCAGCCAAGCCGGCACGGGAGCGCGCACAGACACTTTACAGACTGTTCGTCTTCACAGCACTGCACCGGGGAGGCTAACATACTTCACGTCAGGTCTCTCCACTCTGTTATTTGATTTGATCTCATCATTTTCATACTGTATCAGGCTCTAAACACGACCTATAATGTTTTCTCACCTGGTCACAAGGAAATGAGCCACGTCAGCATCCGTTTTCACTCCCAAATGCAGCTGAAGTTCCCTCCATGAACCGAACGCATATCCAATATTTATGCGGGTGCCTGCCCGGCTTCGGTCATATTTTTTTTTAGACTCACGAGATGCCGCTGATAAAGTCTTTTTTTTCTTCGTGGTGCCACTTTTTTGGGGGGTGAGAGTGGATGCAGGTCGTTTGCTGGCTGCAGAAACATCCATAAGTATACCTTCAGTGTTTGAATCCAAGTCCACGGCGGCCATGTACTTCCTGTTCAAGAGCTGTCGGCAACGCGCATGCAGCGTCAATTTACGTCACATCCCTACAACTGCGCGGGAAATTCGGACGTCGAACTGCAGCGCATTATGTAGCACACAGCGTGTCCAAGGCAACAGATATATATGCGGATGGCCTCGTTATTTTGGGTTTTTAATGCTTCATGACCCATTAGCATTGAATAAACTGGAAATGCATGTGTAGTTTTTCACAAATCTTGCCTTAAGTCCCTTTAAATAAACCATCTTCCACTGAATACAATTGATTAAGTCAAAAACTTTTTATAATAAATAAAATGTTACATAACAGACAAACATTAAACAGGATGTGTGTTCAAAAAGTGAACTATGTTTAAAAGTAAACCAAGTCAGTTCTTTGCACAACAGTTCACTCAATGATTGACTTTCAAAAGGAAGAAACTCTTTTGTACTCAAAGCTGGAGGAGATAACATCACTTTCCTGCACGCAACACTTCTCACAAACATTGTTCTTCTAACCTGTTTAGTTTCAGGTTCAGTCAGGAAAAAGAGTCTCTGTAGATTTAAGCTTAAAAATTAGCAACAATTAGCTGTAGTTTGAGTGTCTCATTCAGTCTGTAAAAAAACTATTTGATTTTCAGTTTTTAGTTGAGCAGTTCTCTAATAACGAGGCGTAAACTGCTTCCTGGTACTGGTGTTGTGTTAAAGCAGAGGCCCTCAGGCAGGGCTGCTGTTGTTCCTCTGGAGTCTTCTCTGACGTCAGTCTGTTATTTGAAGAGACTCTGGTCAGGTTTCCCACGAGGCAGAGACTTTTCTCTTCTCCCTGACCCCCCGGTAAGCAGGGGTCACGCATCAGAGAGGGGAATAAAAAGCAACTACTCCTCTGATTTACGGCCCAACGTAGACACAAGATACCTTCGACACAGAGAAGGTTCTTGTTACAGAAGGAGACTGAAGTTACGCAGCGCCATTTGTTTAAACTTCAGCCATTTGGAAGAAGTTTCAGAACTGAAAGTTAAACTGTTTGGAAGGTGTTTGTTGTGAGAGTAGGTTCCACACTGCTAACTGTTAGCATCCAGTGGTGTTGGAACAGTCCAGAAATCACATGATCTCTGTTAGAAGAAACAACATGTCAGTCTGAATCAAGTAAAACAGCTGATTCATGAACATCTAATAAAAAAATCTAGATAATTAAATACAAGGTTTAACCCAGAACGGTGGCAGCAGCATCACAGCAGGAATTATCAGTTTAATTGCATGTGTTTCAGATGCTGATTTTAATCAACAAGCATTTTTGATTTTGTTCTGTCATGTTTTTCTTTTTTCTTTTGTTTGAAAGAGATTCAGCTGTAAACAATATGACTGGGAAATGTGCAATAAGTTTAGACATCTCCCTTTCAAACATAAAAAGAGGAATTTTTTATGTTGATTTTGAGAATATTATGAATGAATGAATGAATGAATGAATGAATGAATGAATGAATGAATGAATGAATGAATAAATGCACGTTTTCATGCTCCTGTTCGTTCAAGACTTCACAGATTTAGAAACAGAGCGTTTCTAAATCCTTGCTGCGGAAATCATTTCTTAATTTTCTTGCTTCACGCATTTTTTTTCTTCACTCACTGATTGGATCGACTGTCGGGGAAAAAACATCTGAAATATGTTTAAATGAGAAGAGATTCTGGTTGAGTTTTTAATTCATTTTTAATCCCAACCAAACACAATCAGCTGCACAGGAAACACAAAGACTTCCAAAAAGGCAGTCAGAACGAGATCAGGCTGAAAAACGTCCTCCGTCAGAGGATTTATTTATTTTATCATGTCTAATGTTCCTCCGTGGTGATTCATGTATTGTCAGCAGGGTCAGATGAGGCCTGCATGCAGCCCAGTCAAACACTCACACTGTGTCTGTCAAGCCAAAATGTTATAAGTCATGCACAATGAGGTCTGTCTGTAGCACCTTTAGCTGATAACAGCCTGAATGTTCTGTCTCATCTTTGGCATGTTGAACTCAGTCCAAACTGGAACACGAACTCATCTGACCTGAAAACATCTTCATGGACTTTCTATCCATTTGAGATGAGTCGGAACTTTTCGGCGTTCCTTCTTTTAACATTTACGGTCGTGTTTCATGGAGATAAAATTGTTTTTCCAATCACTCCACGCAGCTGTTGTCTCTCTCCTGTACATCCGACTGTCACTGCAACAAATACGTCACGTTTATGAGTCATTTTTGACATTTAGTGTATATTTTTGATGTTGTAACTGCTGATAAATAGCACTTTCTCAGGAGACTCCTGTGTGCTAGTTTTGTGTTCGTGTCCCTGAGTCATAAACCAAGCTTCTCTCAGACATCTGTAGTCTTCTAAAGCTGCTGGCGCAGAAGAACTAGGCCAGATTTGACACACTTCACAAACCATGCTAACTCTGACACACGTTATTGCTGCTTTGGGCAGAGATAGAAAAAAAAAATCTGGCTCAAACTGGAGGCTGCTCAGACAAAAAAAAAAGAGTACCTGACTGGAGTTGCTGAATGTGAGGTTTTACTCGGATAAAACTTGTGTTCTGTCTCCTTAAGAACACTGAGACTAAAAAAATTCTATGTAAACACAATAAGATGCAGAGTGTAGCACTGCAGAAAGCAGAATGAGATTTTCTGGTTCTCAGTCTGAGAAATGTTTGTAAAATCCTTTCAGTAAAACCCAGAACTGCCTGTGAAACTTAGGAACCATTTGGATTTTAGCTCATTAAAATGTTAAGAATACTTCTCCAAAGTTACCAAAATGTTATTCAGTAGAATTCCTTCTTCTTTCTTTCGTAATTGGGTCACAATTTTGCTGAGTAGGATTTATTGGTGGGTGCAAATGTGTAAATTAGGAAATCTCTGAGCCTGCAAGTTAAAAAAAGCCCACATCTGCAGCATCAAAGCCTGGAGTGGTAGACTCCTGCTAGTTTATCCTCCCCGTTTCTAACAGCCAGACATCATTTTGCAAGCCCACTGAAGTCATAAACAGGTACACCAGCTCACCCCCTCCCTGCAGGAACACTGCTTACTCAGCATCAGCCTAAACTCTTACAACTCTGTAATAATCAGACCTGAATTGTTCTCTGCCAGCTGTTATGTGTTTACTTCCAGGCAGACTGGGGAAGAAGGGCCAAACTCAAAACACCACCATATGTTGAAACCTTGTACTTTTAACCCAAAACAGGATGTCACAGCAGGCCCTCCGGTCAGAGTGACCGACGGAGACGCAGCCTCACAGGAGGGCTATTGTGTCCCGCTTGGGAAACACAGAAGGAGAGAACAGGGAAGTGACAGAAAGAAACAAGATGAGTCTGAAATGTTTCAGCTGCAGCATTTCCCTCCCCAGTGCAGCTGCAGCAGAGAGGTTTAAAGATGCAGATTTTTAACCTTTATAAGGGGTTTTCTGTCTGTTTCTGTAAAAAGGAAAATTTCTGTTTTTTAAACAACCTTAGATTAGAGAAACGTTGATCAGATCGAAGTGAACGGACAACCTAAAGGCTAGTCACAGCTACAAAGTAGGAAATCAAGAGCTTGTACATTTCTCACCAGAAATCTTTCGCACTAAACTGTGTGGAGTTGTTCTCTGGTTTTAGGTTGTTCCCCACCCTCAGGGAACAGTCTGATCAGAACTGATCTCAAAGAGCCAGGGGCGTGTCCAGAGGTGTGGCCCAGGCCACCCCAAGCTGAGACAACCAAAATCAATCAATACTTTTTCATTGATCAAAGTCAATGATTAATCATTAGCATTATGCTTTGACAGAGTTTGATTTTATTTTGGTTTATGCCACTTTCATGTTGATATACGGTCTATAATTTTGTGAAAATGATACTTTTTATGGGCCATCTGCATGTGCCACCCTTTTTAAAATCTGTTCCCCCCACCAGGCCCCTCAAAAAGATGTTCTAGACACGCCACTGCAAGACGCCATCTATAAAAGGGGAGGTATGTTTTGTTTATATCTTTAAACAGAAAGTCGCATTGAAAGAATTTAACTACTACATTTATTATATAGAAAATACTAAAAAAAAAATTACAATCCTGGCAGGTGCTTTTTATGTAACCTGTTACTCATCGTTTCTGACCTGTAAAACTAAATCTTTTTCTCATGTCGGATGAAAATAGATGTGAAATAGAAGTAAAAAAGCTAACGTTTTACAAAATAAATAATTATAATAATGAACAACTCAGAGACGAGTCACTTGATACTATTTAAGTTTAAATAATTTTGCATGAGATTTTTATCTGTCGTGACCTGGAGCGTCTGAAAACAAACGCTGACTCAGTGAGACGACAAAGAGCATCAGACAGGGTTTAGGGTCGACTCCCAGACGACACAGAGGCCTCCTTGTGCAACCTGCTGCAGCTCTACTGAGATCATACTATGCAGGGAATGCTAAAAGGATTAGCGCCCAGCCACTTGAGACAATGTGAAAAAATGAGGTTTGATGAGGTGACATGAGTCATTAGAGTCAAAATTACTCTTTATTATTACTTTATTTCCTCTTTTTTGCTTCACAATAAATGCAGAGTTTAGATTTTGTAAGTTAATGCCACCAAAATAAACCAAAACACTCAAACGGATTATTTACTTATTTGTTTTTATTTGTTGTGTACATTATACACAAATCTCTTTGGAATAAAAATCTCTCATATGCGTTAAAATAAGAATTAAAAGTTACAGAGCCCCTTTGTAAACATGCAACCAAAGAGATAAAACATAGAAAACGTCCAGATGGAAGGTGTTTCAGAAATGTGTCATACCCATGAGAAATACAGAAGAACATCAAAGCTGCAAGTATTGTGTTAATTTATGAGATGTATAAATATACTGTAGCTATGAGTTTGGTAGCGTTCAACCCTCAAGGTTTTTCAGTCTAACCTCCACATATTTCAGCTCTGCACAGATTTCAGTGACATCCTCAGGGGCAGAAGATTGAAATGACCTTTCATGGAGATAAAATGTGAAAAATGGATGAAGTGAGGTAGGATTTGTGGTCATCAGTGGGAGGAGGCCAGATTCAAACCTCCCCTGCATGTTTTAAGAGCCAGCTGGGGAGGTTAAACATCTGTAAACTGGCCAATAGTGAAGGTGACTCCCTCAGACATTTAACAGTTTGAGCTGGTGTGTGTGTGTGTGTGTGTGGGGGGGGGGGGTCTTGGGTATTTTTTCAGTTTATAGTCCTGTATGTTGCTCACAGGAATCCCCATTAACAATATGTTTTTATAACATGTTGTGAATAATACGCTTTCACAAGAGTCTTTTTTTTTACCAGCAACGTCTGTGAACACTGACCTTTAACAGCAGATACAAAAATTAGAAAATGAAATAAATTAAAATAACAAAAATCTACTAGTCAGGCATTGCTCCCAGCTGTTTCGGATGCAGATGTTTCTCTGAATCCGACTTAGTGTTCAACACCATGTGAGATGAATCTCTGGAAAGTCATGTTTAATTTTTCATTTCCACATTCCGTCCAGTTCAGTGCATTAACACGCCCACAGGAGCGCCTCACATTTTACTTCCAACGCCTGCGTTTAAAGAGTTATAAAAAAAAAAGAATATTCCAACTAAACTGGGACAGATTCAAATGAGGTACTCGTGGTTCACTTCACACTCACGCAATCCCTGTTAACAAAGATCATAGCTTAGTGGTTTTCTATTGGTCATGAATGGTGTTATGAACATCAACCTGTTTAAGATAGAAACGTATGTGCCTTGTGTGGCGTTACACGTACTTCAGATCAGTTCAGAATCCAGTTCTGTCCAAAACTGAACAGACGCTACAAGTTAAAGGGAATCACATGCTCATTTCACATACTCACAAATAGCAACACATAAAGCTGGGAGCGCTCTACACAACACGTCCAGATGATTTATAAATACAACTTATCATTGTAACAGTGAGGAAAGAGTCTCTTTGGAGTTAAAAGACTGAAGGTGATTGTGTGTCATGGAATGCTACTGATGTTAGTTTGAAATATGAAGAGGGAATAAAAACAGCAACTTCTGGTGACGAGGCTCGAAAAGAGGAGATACTGAAATCATTTATTTATTCTGCAGAATAATTTGTTTTTTAAATAACAGTTTATCACAGTGGAACCGGAGTACCAGTATTTTCTTGTTCTATTCTATCTATGAACATGTTATTATTCAATTTAATATATTGTTTACTTTCTTTTTTTTATTTCATCTTTATATATTTACTATGTGTGAAATATTGGATCAAATTCCATCAGTAAGTGATGTTGTTTGATCTGTTTGTCATAAATATTATAAATTAGGATTAGGATTTTAACTGAAGGGGTATCAACTGAGCTGTAAATTACAGTATTATGAAATTTGGTAAAAAAAAAAAAAAAAAGTTAAATTCACAATGAATTGATGGAAAAAAGGGTAAAATTCTGTGATAATTTGGTCACTTGATCACTTATGAGTTGCAGCACATTCAAATCATTAATATATGTGTTAAAACCAGAAACGTGTTTCCTGGTTAACATGCACTTATCTATGAGTTTATAGTTGATGTAAAAACAAAAAGACTTTAACAGACTCTGCAAACTCTTAGCACTCCATGACACATAGATTCACCCCAGTACTACACTGTTGACTCTTTGGGTCCTTCCTGAGAAGCATTTTTACACCCATAAAGCCACTTAATGACACGAGCATTTCTCTCGATGATTGACACTCCAGTGGGAAGCTGCTCGGCCAGTTCGTCTTGAAACAGTCCGTCTCCTGAGTGGCGGGAAAACTCACTGGGCTCTGAGCCTCCACACCCGTCTCCACCGATGCTGCGGAGAGCCAGTGAGAGCGTATCTATGGAACTGGCACCAGAGAGGAAGTTCTCCCGACCCAGACGCTCTATCATGTCCATGTCCAGCCCACAGAAGTCAAAGAAATGCTCCTGTTCTGATGAGTGCAGACGCAGGTCGGACTTGGAGCGCTGCAACTGCCCAAACTGCCTTCTAGTTGGTGGTGGGGAAGCCCGCTTCCATGGGTCGCTCTCGTCAAGGTGTTTGGTAATACCAGCGTTTACTCTGTCATTGGTGTCGTTTGTAAACTCGTTTCTCGTGTGTTCCTCTGTGCAGGTAAATCCTGGGCTTTGAAGAGACTCTGGGCTTCGTTCTTGATCAGTTTTACTCGACCTCCTGCTCATTGGTCCCCCGTCTGTTGCGTCTTTGTCATTAGTCCAAGACATTCGCAAATCGCCTTCCTGCAAAAGTGGTTTGTCTTCACCAAGCACCATCTTCTGAACTCTGCTCTCACCTCCGCCGCCCTTCTCTCTCATGGAACCCTGGAAGAGGCGACGCACAAAACTGTAGCCTTTTATCTCCATGTTGTTGTTTTCTCCCAGCGTTGCACTGTTGGGGCTTTTGCACTCTTTTTTTTGCCGGTAAATGACAAGCGAGTCTGGCCTCAGCATACGTTTACCTGTACTCCTTCTGAGTACCGGAGCGCTGTGTGGCGCCACCAGGCTGTTAACGCCAGGTGTCCTGGGACTCGGAGGTATCACATAGTTCACATTGCTTCTATTATGAGCCTCAACATCAACAGAAGTCTGTCTATTCTCCTTTCTTGCGTCATCATTTTCATTTTCATCTTTTGACGTGAAGGAGCAAGAAAGCGTTGAGAAGGGGGTGTTGGATGAACGGCGTGGTGGGAGTCGAGGCGTCAGGTTACCGGGGACGGAGATGGCTCGTCGTGGCTGCGGTGGTGGCGTTGAGCAGGGCACAAGTATGGGCTCCTGCTTGGTGTTGATCACCTGCTGGCTCTTTACATATTTGGCTTTGTCAGCCTCGAGTCTCTCCACAGCGCTAATGGCACGGCCGTGACTTCCTCCATCAATTTGCCGGCGAAGGTAGTCTGGACCCTTGTTGAGGAGCCTCAGAGGAGAAGGGGACCCGATCGGTGTTAGGGGTTTCATTTTACTTCTCTAAGCTGGAAAAGACATTAAAACTCCAGCTTCTAAGCTAAGTTCCAGCTTCCGGTCTCTGTTGTTAGTTTTGGAGAAATCTCTAAATGTAAAGAGCTGCTTTCATTCCAGCTCTTAAATCTGGAGGGGGGATGACAACGTAGCGATTCAGAAGACCAAAGCTGTTCGTGATGCTATCTATAGATAGCTTACAGTCTCTTTGTTGGACCCAGACACATTGATATATCTATCCAGTATTTATACAGGAATTTAAACAGGGAAGTCCTTTTTCTGTTGGCCACTAGCTCTCCCAAATAAGATGCTCCCTGCCCACAGAGCGGCAGAAATAGCAGGCAGGGTGCACTTTAAAAGGGTGACTCCTTCCTCCCCCACTTTTTCTTCTCTCTTTTCTGTCTCCCAAAAACACCCTTCACTGCTGATCTTTTCAGTGACGACTGCCTGCAGAAATCAGATATAACGCCTCAAATATTTGCCTTGTGCGGGTCTTCGAAGGGACGCCAGGTCAAGACTTTTATTGTTTGGCACCCGTCCCGGTTGAGTTGGCCTGAAGGTGGCCGGCACCAAGGCACTTGGTCCGTTGATGGACAGATGGTGAAGCAGCAGATCGCGTCCTCGTCCTCACCTCAGCTGCACAGACCCCTGGGAGGAACAGAGAGAGATAAAAAGTGTTTTCAGTTGGATGTGTTGTTCTCCAGGGCAGACAGCAGAGAGCAGATGGCAAGAAGACAGCGGTCCCTAAACCTCAGCGCGCAGGTTGTGTTTATTTAAAGCCAGAGGGAGCTGCATGGCAGAAATATAGAGCTGACATATTTCAGCATTTAATTACTATCATGTTTAAATATACATGTGAAAAATATGTCCGAATAAAAAAGCAAAACAGTGAAGATAAAGTCTGTTGTCCAGACTGGATGAGGACATGTCTGCTGCAATCACAGCCAGACACTTTTTCATTTTCTATGAGGACATTTGTCTCTTATTTTGGCAAGAAAAGATCATTTTTCACCGACCGTTTAAAAACACAACAATCACATAATTTTACAGCTTAAAAATAACTTGTTGTTTCATCTCGGGTAGTGAAATGGACAATCAGTGTCAGGCAGGACTATCAATCTGTCACATCAAGAGACAAAAATCTGCCTGAAAAATTAAAACACATCAGGGAAGCAGATCTCTTAAGCATCTTTCTTAAAAACTGGAGTAAAGCTGTTGTAATTTAAACCCCTAAATGAACTTATACCTTCTTAAACGTCTTTTTTATGACCAAAGCTCCTCAGATTAACAAGCTACTAAAAAAGTTATAGCCACAGTAACACAGACTGCACACTTTTCATGTTTTCATGCTGTTTGAGGATAGAAAGAAGTAAAAAAAGGAAGTGCGTGTGCATATGATGGAGTGATGTGAAGAATAGCCGACTGGTAGATCAGCTGTCAAACGTTTCTATGTGCAGTTACAGGTGAGATATCAGTCTATGACAACTTGTGTGTGTCAGCACAGGTCAACAGGAAGCTGCACTGAAGAGGTAATGTTCAAATTTAGGAAGCAGACAATCAAGGCTTTCATTAAAACTATAATACCTTGTTAAAAGCAGTTAACTTTTAAACTTGTAGTTCTTATAAATAGAGTTGCAGGTAGTTTATGTCTGTCTCTGTGAAATCTGCATTGTTTTGTGTGAAGCAGCAGGATTATATTATTGTGCTTATTGTTCCTTAAATTAGCAAAACGTGTTATCAAATGCTATTTTAGCTTTTCCTTCACAGGAGGTAGAACAATGAGCGACGCGGAAACAGGATCCGTGTTTCCCGAATAATCTGCACGACACCAAATACGTACACAGCTGTGTGCACGACTTCCCTCTTAAGATTTATAAAATACTAAGGAGCAGATCAGCTGATTGGTTGGCCAGTCAAACATTGATTTTAACATGTTTTTTTGTTTATCTTACAAAAACATTGCAAAACAAACAGGAAGGAAGGCTTTTAGCAGATTGAGGAATCACTGTGAAAACCAATCTTTTGATTATGAGTTTTAAAATTGGGTCATTTCCAAACTAACTAGGTTCAGAACTGTTTTCATTTTGTTCTAATTTACTTTTAAGTCCCTTTCAGACGAACCATGAAGAACCGTAACGTTCCCGGCTTCGTGCGTTTTGCTTTTAAGTCTGAAAGCATCGTTCCAGAGTCGGACCACATAATCTGTTCCGGAACCTTTACGGCTGAAGACCTCGTAACGAGAGCGGACGTTCTGGCGGAAAGTGTTTGCGTTCAAAACATTAGCGTGTCTGAAAAGACAACGCCGATCAAATTGTCCACAAATATTCCCGAACATGTGTCTGAAAACGGCTTTAGAGTGACAGTATAGGTTACTGAACAGCTTACTTACTTACTCACTTTGTAGAGAAAATATTACAAAATGTGTTTCATGAGCTAAGTGGACATTCTGGTCAGTTAAGTAACAAGATGTGTGATGTGGTTTTAAAATGCCGGAATTCTTCAGATATGCTTTTTTTATCGGATAAAATTGAGAAAAAACAGCAAGACGTTTAGTTAGAATTTACTTTCTATTATGATAATTCCCTCTTTTTTTAAGGATTGTTGTCATTTGAACAGCCATTCCTGAAAGAGCTAAAATTTCCCCCCAACATTCAGCCCCCACACCCCTCACAGAGCCTGTCAAATGGCATACCACTATAAATTACCTGAGTAACGGGGGCCCTGCCATCCTGGTTAGTTTTTCCAGATGTTGGGACTCGGGAAAGTCAAACATTGTTTAGTTCGAGTTTTTGGATAAATGTCTCACAACAGGTGCGGAAGTAAAAACGGAGACTGGACTTCACATAAAGCGAGAAAAATGGTGAAAAATGGAACCTCATTGAGACAGGAAGTGAGACTTGTTTCCTGTGTGTAACTTGGGTGGTGGGGTACTGATGAACTTTCTTCTGGAATTTTCTGCTTCCCATCTGGAATCAAGATGATTTTTTCCACTTTGGTCTGAAGTGACTAATTATTAGCTTGTTGATTTGGTCAGAATTAAATTGTTTGATGTTTGAAGATAATAATTAGGAAATTAATTGCAATTAACCTTTCCACCGAACCTTGTTTCAAAAGATCTGAACTATACCTTTAACACAACAAAAGCAAAATACAATAGAATAGAATAAACCTTAATTATCCCATGAATGAGAAATTTCAGTATTAAATTATGCTAATTGACGCTAACGTTGGTTTTCTCACAAATATGAGAATGAATGTGAGAATAAGAGCAAAATCTCTCTAAATAAAAAAAAAACAGCATTTGCCCTAATTTCAATATCTGAAATGTCCAGCAGTTGCTTCGAAAGTCAAACCTTTTAATAATCGCATATTTAAACCTGCATTCCGATTTACACTGTTGCAATACATACAAATAAATAGAAACACCTCATGATTTTTTCAGGAGATCAACTGATTAGAAGATAAACCAAAGGAAACAACCAACTCTATTAGTTTCATTGACTGTAATGAGTCAAATTAGCACCCAGAACATTCTGCTGTGATCTTAAAGCTTGTGAAAAGCGTGAGAAGTCTTTTTGAATTCCCTTTGTGTTTCATGACCTCTGTTGTCTCCCACTGCAAGTCGTTATTAACCTCTGAACTTTTCCCTGGTTCTCTCATCTCCTCAGTGAACACCAGCCCACCTTTTCCTCCAAACTGCTACAGAGCTTTTTATTTTTTTTCCTGCTGCTCTCTCAGACCTTCCTACCCTTTCATTTTCCTCACTTCTTGTAAACACATGCCTGACCTCTCTGTATCTGTTTCCCTCTTCAGCTCGTTTACTGTTACTCCCAGTATCTCAGTTAAATCTTCAAAAGCTTTCAGCCAACTCCAGCCAAATTGCATTGTGTGAAAACTGGAACAGCTTCTGTTTATAGGCTGTAACAGTGCTGTTGTATTTTTAGTGACATTTCACTTGATGAGTCAAGGGGTCACGAGTGTCACGATATAATGAAAATTGGGTAGAAATCCAGGCCACATTAATGAAATAATAACATTTATTCTTTTTAACTTTTTAACAATTCATCAAAACGTTCCCTTTATAATTAATGTATATCAATATGGCTGTATATATATATAACCTTTAATAAATAAAACCAAAGGATGAGCAGTAAACAAGCTGAATCTAATGTAATACTGAGCATCTAATTATGAAGTGATCTCTGAGAAATGCAACAATAAAGTTACATCCAGCAGACAAATACAAGTGTGGGGCCTCTGTTAAGCCTTCAATCTCTGCTCTTTAATAAACTAGTCTGTCTGTCTGTCCTTGTCCTCTCTGGGATGGTCCAGCCTCCAGGGAACGCTTAGTTAAAGACAAACCAGATGTTTTATGTCGTCCCACATCGTGATGCTCAAACGGCAGCTACAGAGACCTGCTGCTTTATTTCTGACACATGGACACAGTGCAGATGGTGTTTAGATCTTGTTATCAGTTATTCTATCAGGTAAAAGTTTATACGCCTAGCTTAAATGTGAACGAGTCGCAGCAGGAAGAAACTAAACACAAGAAAAGACAGGAAGATTTTGTTAGTTTTATGTGAAGAGTGGCTTGATTGAGGCTTGTTTCCAGAGAGGAACCATCTTGAAACAAGTTTAAGGAATTGAATTATGTATTTAGCGAAGTAAACACAAGTCATTAGGTTAATAAAAGCCACTTCTGAAGCTTTTCTACACCACGATTACCAGTCAGATAAATCTTGGGATCAATGAGGGTCATGTGCTGATTAAAAGAAGAAAACTTTCGTTGGTTTAAGCCATTAATTTATATTGATTCCTGACGATGTGAATAAAAGCGTCTGCCATTAACGAGCCATGATTCATGACCATTCTGGTCATTAGCAAACTTTACAGACAGACCTTGAAAAGTTTACAACGGTGAAGAAAAGATGGCATCCTCCTTCACCCTCCTGACAAAGAGACAGGCTGGTCTCTCTTTGCATCATTAATGGTTGTGTTCTAGTTTTACAGATACGTGTTGACCTGCCTGCTCTGCCTCATTAGTCAGGGGAAAAAAGGACAACAATAAAATCTAAAGACATGTGAGTACATAAGCTCCTACCCCCCTCAGACACAAAGACTAGTTACCAATTCTTAATCTCATCACCACTATGAGGCCTTCAGCACCATTAGCTCCTGGTCTCCTCCTGGGATTTATTTACAGTCATGTGGAGCAGCAGCAGAGCCACCTGGGAAGACTTAAAGAGACCCCCAACCTGAATAGACCTCCTCCCCAAACCGTAAAAAAGACAAGATGGGCTCTTAACTCACCATTGCAGCTCTTTTGTCATTCAGATCAAATTAACGCAGGGCCAGCTGAGCACTGGTTCACATGCTGCGTTCAGTTTGTCTCAGAAGTCAGAACTCGGGTTTGGGAATGAAGTCACACCCAACTGAACTGTGTTGCAGCTGTAAGTTGGAAAACTAGTAGGATTTGGGATCAATAACTCAGCAATACAAGTTAATACTATATTATTCTGCATTTTAAACATTCAGACACGGACACAATATATTTCAGTGCAACACAGCACGATTCATGTAGCTGATTTAATGAGATATCAACCAGCAGAATTTAAAATAAACTGTTTATTTCACTCATTTTCATGCGCAAAGCGGCCATAATGACATTCTGAGTAGGCGTTGGTCCGGAAACCCGAATCTTCCACGTGATTTTTCCAACTCTGAATTCAGAAATTCTGAATACAAAGTACAAATGACATGCAGCAACAATCCGATTAATACTACGACATGCAGGGTGAACGTGCAACTACAGGAAGATCGAAAGAAAAATAAAATCAAGACAGTCCAAAATATGGAACTACAACAATTAATTATAAAATCAGCTGTAATTCTATAAGCAGATGTAATAGAGTAAATTAACAAGTTTTTACTCCTTGACTGATAGTCTTTCAGCCATTATACAAGAAGTCAGGCCTTCATTAATGCTGAAACACCCGAACGGTGCGCACACAGATAAGATTTTATTGATAGCATTTTCACATTTATTCTTGCATTTATCAACAGACTGAGCAAGTTCCTGTTTCTCTAAGGAAGGGCATTGTTGCTGCTGATTGCTAAACAGTGCTGACCTATAAAGTTTTATGACTCACTTATTTGCTTTTTACGCGGCTTTGCAGAAATCCGTCACTCATTTGAAACAAAATGTTTTCGTCACTTGAAGATTTAAATGAAGAAACTTTCATCGTCGGGCCAGTTCCTTTAGTTTTGTGTTAAACTATGATAAATGATGTCATACCTGCTGTTCAGGACACGTAGAGACACAATTCTACATAAAATCTGAACTTGCATCCGTGCAAATGAATGAAGATGAGTAAACAACAAACTGAAAAGGTCAAATAAAAAGTTATAAACATGTATAATCGAGCCAAACTACCAGATAATTCAGTAAGTCGGCTTTTTTTCTTCGTTTAGAAACTGATTTATGAAGGTTTCATGGTTAAATCAATACAGAATGGCCAGTTAAAGATTAGACTTTGTGGCATGGTAATAAAGACTATTATCCATTTGTCTTCATTAAGGACTATTTTTAACAGCCTGCTTTGCACTTCATTTATCTGTTGCAGAACAAAAAAATTCCCTCTTAAAAGTAACACATTCATTAATGCATTTCAACAGAGGCTCCAGTTCTGAACAAGAATAAATGTAACTGGGTCTCTGACGGCTGAGACCTTCTTTATTTCAACATGTCTTCGGTTGAGAACTGTTTTATTTTGAAAATGTATTGAGAATTAAACTAAAGACATGGAGCTTTCTTTGAACATGTCCTACCTCGAGCAGACGCCTCGTCTCTGGACAGCTTTGTTTTGTGAGTTATGACCAGCGCTGCTGCTCCCTCCTCATGCCAGCCTGACTTTATGTGGCCAGTAATACAAACCACAGTAACCTGCTACGTGTGTTGCATGCAGCGCAGTACTGAACCAGCTCAGGGTAACAAAACCACTCCCCAAAGTAAAAAAAAAAAAAAGAAAAAAAGAATTCTGACCTGAGGGTGTTTATAGAAGACATAAATCTGTGCACATCCTTGAGTCTCAAATTATGAAGTTCTGTTCTCACACTGTGAACCCTCATTAAGAGCTCAGCTGGCGTGAAGACTCTAAGAGACAGCACCGTCTGGCACGTTGCCAGATGTTTTATTTCACCAAGTCGGCACATTTTTCTCACTGCCAGATGGACATACGTCTGCTTTAATGGAGTCCTAAAAGATGCTGCAGTGGATGATGGTTGTTTGCAGAGAGAAAACCAAAACACGCTCAGTGGTGTTAAAGCATACACCTGTTTTCCTCCTCCGTCAGGCTGCCAAAAGGACACTCGCACCACATTTGCAGAGTTATTCTAAACACATGTTGCTGATGTTAGCAGGAAAAGGTTAGCACTAACGTGTGAGTATTTGTGACAGGGCTGTTTGGAGTAGGTTAGAGCTTAAAGCTGCTCCAGCTGTGTCCCCAAACACTGGCTCATCTGTAACTCTAGAGCCCAAATCTGGCCCCTCCTTCTATTTAACAACAGACTTTCCACAGCTTTAAATGTGTTAGCATTGATTTATTGTCTGTACAACAGAGCGATGCTAAAGGCTATGACTTCTGAGTAAATAAAAAAGCCCCACTCAACTTTTTAACTGCATCAACTTTCCCAAATACAAACAATTAGATCAGCACATGAGGAACAGTCAATACTGTTTTCAGAGATGCTACATATTTGGTTTTACATTTTTTATGTTTCTCTCTAAGATATTAAATAATCATGGTTTAATAATTAAGATTCTTCTGGTTATTAAATATTAAAGGTCTGAGAGCTCTCTGCTGCAGGAATGAGTGGGCGCAATCGCAGTCTGATTAAATTTGACTGACGCAGCTGAAAATAGAAGCAAACAGCATGATGACTATTCAGATATTACAGCTGTTCTGTCATCTAATTACTGCAGAAAAATCTGAACACAAACAGATCGTACATGCGAGTGAATGTTTAGAAGTGTGTAACAGAGCTGAAGGTCACCTGACAACATGTGAGCATCAATGACTGCACTGATGAGCTGGAATGAATATATAATCATGAAGGAGTTATTTTATGCTTTAGAATCAGTTGTTGCTGTGGTGACAAATTGCGAGCAGCATTTACGAGGGAGTTTCCAAAATGTCCAGGCTTCACGAGGGTTCTCGATTTCTCCGTGAGTGGATCAGGTCTAACTTCTGTGTCTCTGGAATTTAAAAAATTCTGTGAAACAAATTTTCTCTCCTAAAAAGTCACAGAGTTGCTGCAGGTGTCCGAAACTTTTTCCCAGTTTATTTCACTCAGAAAAATGAAAAGTAATGTGAGAAAACTTCAGGAAGAAGGGAGCCTAAATGCAAATTTAAACATTAGGATCTTCAAAGAAACTAAAAATATAATGTTCAACATAAAAAGCCGACGAGTGCAGAAACGAAATCTAAAACAGGAGGAGCTCAAAATGATTCTGGTAACTTATGGGATGAAGAGCCGAGACACTGGGAGCAACAAGTAAGTAACAGGAAGGTAAACAGTGCAGGTAACAGGAGACTCTAACAAAGAGTGAATAAAACAAAAGGGCATTATATACTGAGGAGAAGTGAATGTAGAGCGAATGCAGCTGGGACTAATCAAGCGGATAGAATACTGGTGTGGAAACTAAAAGACTACGAGGTAAACATGAACTGGTGACGCAGGGATAAACTAAAAACAACTGATCACAGGGCAAAGAAAAACTACGACATGATAGAAACTACTTAGGGAATAAACAATAATCAGAAGGATGAAAAGTAAACAAATGAAAAAAAAGCAAAAGGATCCTGAACTTAGGAGTAACTGTAAAAAAACTAAACTTAATCTATAAAAGAGGAAAGAAGAGAATCTCACATTCGAAGCAAGACAAACATAAAAAGTGATAATAAATTGCAAATAAATTAAGATTCAATCAAGAAGCTGTGCGACTGTATTAAGAATAATTAAGCCGTTCATGAATCTTGTGAAAATATTGCAATTTATTTCCAGTTTTGACATAAATAAGTCTTAATTCACTGTGATTCCAACTGAAAACAGATTTTCTTGCAATTTCAGCAAAATTGCATGTTTACTTTCAGATTTTGGAAAAGATTTGTTTAAACAGAGTTTGTGATGTGAACACATGAAAACAGTCATTTGCAGTGAACCAACAGGTCTGTTATGTTTTGGTGAGGATTTTGGCTGCACGTACTAAAACAGATTGAAAACAAAACTTGAGGATTAACAAGAAATTATCCGAACAAGAACCAGAAATTCAGTCTGAAATTCCACAGATTCATTTTTTATAGATTATTTAAACTGTCCTGCTGAAACAATCCAAACTTCAGCCAGGAAATATAAACGATCAACCGCAACTTCTCACGCAGAAACCCTAAACTACTCTGTTGTTTTTTCTTGCTGCCATTTACGCTTAGCTTTTAACCTCCACTGAACCAACCAGCTGTCTTCTCTCATTACTGATCATCTGACCTGCTTTCCAGCTAACAGCCCCGAGTGCAGAAGAAGAAGAAGAACCCTCTTCTGCTCCGATGTTTCTGTCTGAAAACAGATAGAAGAGTTGGCGGAGCTGCTTGCACATCTCCAGTGTGGACAGGACAGTCGTCTTCCTCACGGATGAGCGGACATGGCGTGGCACGGTTGAGCGTGATGGGATGTGGCAGAGCGAGAGAGGCGGCCGGTCAGGCTGTGAACAATTACAGTGATGTGAGAGCAGCGGTGAGAAGGGCCTGCTCTCACAGATGTCACCCACACACAGGAGACTGTCAGGAGATGGAGATCTGTCAGATCATGTTTCATGACTTTGTTGCCTTCAATGAATTATGGATTGAGTCATGAGTAAAGATGGAAGTGATGTAACAGCAGAGGCTCAGGTGTCTGATACTGACGAGACGATTGATGATAACAGAAAACTTTTAATTCCTGAGAACAAGTCGTTGAGCGTTCAAAGATACGACATGAAAGTTTCAGCCTAAAAAAAAAAATCATTTCAAAGTGACGTCTTTCTGGAAAAGTACCAGTTTGCTCATCCAATTGTTACTTCAGTGAATATGATTCTACACCCTGGTGTTTACCAAACACAAGAAATGCCAGTTTGGATAATAGATGGTGGGTTTTCTGTTTTCAGCCAGCTGTCACATGTAAAAGTAGCTATTACTTTACACATGATGTCTGTACGAATATATTAGAGATGTTGATTCTAACTGCAAAACTTGGTTTTTCAATATTTCTTCCTCTTTTTTTTTTTTTTTTTTTGACATAAATTGTCTCTAAAGACGGTCAGTGAGGAAGTTCCCACAGCCTTCTGGCACACGGCGTCCCGACAAGGTGACAAGGAGGCAGTAAAGTTAAATTATAAGCCTGATGTTTTGTGTGCAGCCGTTTGAAGTTTCACTCTACTGTGAACGTCAAGAGTCTCAAACCAGCTGCTCGGCTGCAACACAACACACACACACACACACACACACACACACACACACACACACACACACACACACACACACACACTCCTTCAATCCACAGCCAGAGGGAAGATGATGTCATTAGCAGGGAACATTTTACTCTCTAATTAGAAACTCGAGCTTCCCGCCATAACTTGGGGGTCTTTACTTGCAGCCACACAACAATAAAGGGGGGGTTAAACAAAACAAACGTTTGATTTTTCATTTTAAACGGCGTGCTGCTGAGGCTGAACTCTTCAGGAAACCAAAGCCATGTTTTGAAGGTTGTTGTGGTCGGACTGAAGCTTTAGTGATAAGAAACACATTTGTGTCCCATTGTGAACTAAAACCATTAAACATCTCGTGGTTTCCGCTTGTTCTGACACTGATGTGGCTTCAGCTAATCAGGAGATTTTCAAAACCTGGGTAGCAAAGACATCAGAAGTATTTTGAAGAGTAATAGCAACTAAAAGAAGAGGACGGTGGCCCAGATGCCTTGGAGGACAAAACAGGACGTGTTTGCATGTTTTTCTTGTGCATTTGTAGATTTTCCAACCAAAAATAAGCATGATGGCTTCATTGGTTACTCCACTTTCGCTCAATGGCTGCTGGAGAAAGACACCAGCTCCCCAAGACCCTGAACTAGAACAAGCAGGTGAAGAAAACTGATAATAAAAAAAAAGAGAAATGCTGTTTTATCATATCTGAAGAAGCTTATGTAAATGTCCTGTAGACAGGAAGAGAAAGTAAAGATAAATCATGCAGCAACATGGTTTAAACAGTCATTTAATCAACATGCTTCTGCAGGCTTTACTGAGTGTTGCATCCCTGCTGGTGCTGGAAACCAAAGCAGAAACGCAGAGACTTAAATAGCTTTTTATTTAGTCATGATAATGATGTCAGGACTTCTGTCAACACCTCAGACAGAGGCTGACGTGAGCGGCTCTGCACGCTGGACGATGTGCTGTTACGGTCTGCTCTGCTGGGATCAGCATGAAAAACATCACTCCTCGAAAATGAGTACGCGCCAACATGAAACTGGGAAGTAAAGGGATTATTCTAAACTCTAATTTTGCAGGTGCTCTCTAGATATTTGTGTTTATGATCTAGCTTTCAGGCACGGATTTAAGTTTGGCCAGATTTATGAGAGTCCTACAAAAATCAGGATGAGTAAAAGAAGTCACTAAATCCATCAACAAACAGAGAACCTGGAAAGCAAGAAGGTTTAAAAATACGTCTTATACTGTCGATCAAGTCCTTAAAGTCGTCTAAAAGTGGGCCAACTCATCTGCTGAGTCTTTATTTTTACTTCTGAAGTGTCTCACACATGGAACTAAAAGACAGTCTATAATAAAGCAAGAGAAATGGCTGTTAACTCACAATCTGTTTCAAACAGTATGAATTCAACCTCATGGTCCTGCTCACTGACCAAAATGACACGTGTTCATCTATAAATGTCAGTATGAATGTATTTAGGAGCCATGTGTGGTCTGTTTAGTCTGGCTGCTTGGCTGTTTATGCTCCTCACCTCACTGCTGATCAGCGTCTTGATTCTTATGTGAAGAGGCAAAGCTGAAAGGAAAGAGGTGGGTCAAGGTGGAGCTCAACCTGAGGGCACATTGGAAGAGAAGATCCTTCAGGTTGCACAACTGCCCTCCTCATTTTACGTTTTTAATTCACAAAAGCAGCAATGTTAAAGTTTCTTTTGTTTCTTATTAGATTGAAGCAACGTTAATTAGCTGATGAGTGGTTAAATTAAGTCTGATAGAACTTTGCAACTCTGCTGCCTCATGTCAGCTATATTTGCCCAGATCAGAGCACATGGCTCAGTCAACTATCCCATTCACTCCATACCACACAGCTAAACTGAGCTTCAAGGCTGATTTAAACTCGGACGTCCACGGATAGGTTTACATTCACAGATGAGAAACTCATGCACTTGTCATCTTCTCCTAAAACATCTGTTTTGATCTGTTTCGGGTCAATTCAGAATCCTGCTCTTCTGTTTATGGACTAATCTGCTCTGTTTACAGCCTGAGGTCCATCACAGTCATAGTGTCAAGGATAAATTACCTCACAGGTTAAAAACATGCTATAAAGATCTCAGATAAGATTTCAACAAGGACAAAGTGGCATCAGATTAAATTAAAGGGAAGAACGCGTTGCTTTCGCCGACAATATATCAACCCATTTCAGAAATAAACAATGGCTAAAATGGTGAAATAGCTTGTTTTTACTAGAATATAGTAAACGAGCTTTTCAGCGATGACATTTAATCAAGCGATCACTGGGAATAAAAAAACTCCAGCAGAGTCACAGCGAATGGATCGCTTCTCAATCAGAATCCCAAAAAAACGAACTTCCAAACAACATCTCCCAAATCCCCCTCGACTCCCTCCACGTCTAACTTCAGAAACGACAATCTGCTCTGAACTCACCTTGTTTTCTTTGATTATCCACCAAACGCTCTCCTAAATCCAGTAAAATGTGCCCCAGATCGTGTCTGTGACAGACGGTCAGCGTGGCGCTGCGCTCTGCTGGCACACTGCGCTGCAGCTGGAGCAGGGAGTCCCGAGCGCTGCGCACCCCCCACCCACTCCGAGGGGAGGGGTGGGCAGGTACGAGAGCGCGCCGTGCACGGCTATAACGATAAATCAAAATGCAAATGTAACTAAATAACAGCTTTTTACTAAATGACAATACAGGAATAATAAAATCTATCAACTCATCTAGAATCATCTAGAAAATCTGTTTGATCTGTTGCACAATAACACGTGATTTAATCGATTAGTTGAATAAAGTTTGACACATGATTAATTGGGCTTTAATTAGTAATGTTTTCCTGATGATGAATCCTGAAACAGTCTTTTCATGGACTTTCTCAACCCGGTCACTCCTGAGCGCTCATCAGACATGCTTAGACCTTTCAAGTGAAAGTAACAGCACTATATCACTTTAACATGATCCAGAGAGTTCTAAAATCTTCACAGAGAACTCATCAATATCGCAATATAGTTACTTGATTTATTACTGTGTGGTTTTACTTTAATTGTCATGTGTAATTGTGAGATTATCTTTGATATTTTCTGTTTTCAGCTGAAACTCCTGCTTTTATTTTCTAAAGGCAAACAGAATACAGAGAGGTCAGGACAGAGGGGAAGACAGTGAGATAAAGGAAGGTGACCCACAATTCACACACACCTGTTTCTCATTACCAAACTCATCACTCCTGACAGAGGAGACAGGCCGATGAGGAAGAACAGCACATGAACCGCTGAAAATATGTCATGAAAAACACGTCTGTTAATCATACACAATCACCTCTTTTATTCTTATTTCTCTGCTGTGACAGTTTTTATCTTGAAACACCCAAAACAGCTACAAAAAACAAACAAAAAATAGTCTGAAGTATCAAAGTAGAAAAATGTTGAAATATGAAGCTTAACATTACAGAAAATCTTTAAAGAATACATGACAGAATGGTGTTTCTCAGAACAGTAACTCCAGTTTCTCCAGAAGGACGTTCGAGCAGATCGTCACGCCGCGTTTGGGGCTCCTCCAGCCCGGAGCCGAGGTCGTCCTCTGCCACATCTGGGGGCAGTAACATGAGCTACTGATCCTGCTCCTTGACCTCTGCCCTCACAGCCTCGACACAAGGAAGCCACACTTCCTGCTGAGCGCTGCGTGGTGACTGCTACCTTGTTTGACGCCTCCTCCTGCTGTAGTGATGGTGTTGTTGGTTAAAGAAGCAGGTGGTTAATTCCTCGCTCCAATCCTGGTGCCAGTCAGCTATTTATGAGCCCATTAACTCAGAGTGATAATCCTGTAATAACTGCGAAACATCACGTACTGTGAGAACGAAAGAGACAGCAGGGTTATATCCAGGGTCCAAAAGGTTCTGTAACTGTGAAATGAGCATGAGAGAACATATAAAACACAAAAATCCTATGAAAGAAGAATATTTCAACACTCAAGCAAAATTTTCAAGCTCTTGAAGTAAATGGAATGCAAATACCGACAGAATTACTTGATTTTCAACAAATGACACATGCCATTATAGAAATAAACTTTATTTACTTAAATAGGACTATTTCCTCTCCTTTTCACACTTAAAAAATAAAAGTTTGTGCAGTCTGTACATTCAATACTTGTTAACAATGATCTCACAAAACAAAGTGTGCTGAAACACGTACCTGTGTGGAACAGAAGCACACACACAGGTTTTAGGATTAATGTCTCTTCAAAGGGAGGAAACACCACTCAGGCCAGTTTCCTGCTTCAGCCAGTTTTGAACCATTTGTTGGCATCTCTGTACCTGATGAAGGCTTTGTGAGCCATGTGGTGGTTATTTAGAGGCACAAAGGCAATCAGTCTCCATCGAAGTAGCTGCATTTAGTCTTCTTTCAATGAATAAGTTCAACTCTGAAGGGGCAAAGATCATCTCAACTTGCAGAGGTGAGGTAATGGGGTTGGAATAAAAATATATGCCCCCTCCCCCTCTCACCTTCTCAATGTTGATCTCCAAACTCAACCATGTCTCTGTGAGAGAGTTTGGGTCACAATGGAAGGATATGGCTCATATATTCAAGGATTTGAGGGTTAATCAGCAAACTGTGGTTTTACAAAGAGCACTCTGCAGTATCAGTGATCAGTCCTTTGAAATTTCACATTCAGAATTAGATTTTTAAAACGTGTTGAACCTTAAGTGGATGATACATTTATGTTTAATCTTCAACAGGGCGGTAACGTGTGAGTTCGATAGATTTCTTCACATTCATTCAGTGAGTTTGTTTCTGTTTTAGTGTTAGAGTTGGCTGAATGAGGATTTAAGTTTAACTGAATTAATAAGTTATTATTTTTTTATTCAGTATTTTATAAAATGTGCTTTCTTTTCTTTGCAGAAATGATCAATATTTACAGTTTCCTGTTCTCTTGTGATCTTCTGACATTTTGAGATTTAAGGCTCCTACCTGAATTTTGACCTCTGTGTGCTGACGCTGCTGTGTCTTCTTCTGTTTATTTTGCCCTGGATGCCCCCCCCTCTCCACCCCCCACGCACACATCTGGTGGGGAAACCTTGTGCCCTGCATTGTTTTGTATTAGCAGTCACAGTCTTTCTCAGAAGAGGTAAAGGAGGATATTCACAAAGTCCTAAACATGTAGGACATGCTGACCTTTCCCCAGACTAGTTGTTTGGAAGTACATGAAGCCTTGTTTTGTTTCAGCTCAAACACGCCACTGATCTGATTGATGTGACGGCTGAAATCCTGCAAAGATGTAAAACCTTGTGTTGTAGATCTCAGCCATCTGCCATCACGTCTCCAGAGGTTCCATCATGTTGTTTACAGAACACGACAGTCATCATCTGTGTGATTAGAATACAGGAGTGCAACGTGTGCCATATTTCCTCATATTAAAGATCAATATTTGTCCAAGAACAGTGAATAACAAAAGTCTCATCTCATTCTTTGAGTAATTCTAGTTGACTTACGGATTCATATCCTTTGGCAAAACATTTTTCCAGTTCAAAACCAACACCAGACGCTCAGCAGAGGAGGAGCTGGCATTATGAAAGAGGTCAGTCCAGCCAAAATGTCTCAAAATAAACAACCCAAACCAACACTTTCAGCATTTGTGTGGAAATAAACACTGGAATACACGGGATTAGTTTTTGTGCGAGTCGTTAAGCTGAAAGATGGTGGCGTGTCTGTGCAGCATCTCTACCTCCTGCAACAATATATGTACACAATAATGTTAATAATATTAAAGTTTACAGAATCAGGCATTCACTTATCAGTTAGTAGCTGCTTAAACTTTTAACTTTAAAAGTCAAACACACAAACATTTGAGTAAAAAATGTTTTCATGTTTGGTTTTTGAGTCAAGTCAGTCCAGCTTGTAAATGTATATCAGTTCCGCTGGAACAGCATTTTAAAACAAAAAAAAAAGAAAAAATGGTCTTTTTATCAAAAGCCTCTAACAAAAGAGGGATTTGATCTGATTGGTTCTTTCTTGATAAACAAAACCCAAATGGTATAATTGAAAGTCCCCAATTTAACTTTATCATGTTTAAACATCACAGCAACACCAAATGCACGTCACACAGATCATCATCAGGTCTGCTGTTAATGTTAAAACATAAATCATGCAGAAGAATTAAAATTCCTTGATTGCAAATCAGTGTTCTATGCACTGATCAGGTTAGTTAGGCTGTATTCACACCCGATAATTCGGTAGACTCAAGAACAAAAATTGCAACATTATTGCTGTTTTGATCTGTTTCAGTTTGCATTCACATTGCACTTTATTAAATAGACCAAATAAGCTTAGAGCATGTTTATACCCCGCCTGTGGTGGCGCTGTGGAATTACTGCACTTCCTGGTGCTGCCTCGGGAGAGTGAAACATAAACAAACATGTAGTAGCAGCAGATTCTAGTGGTTTTAGGATTGATCTTTGGTGTTTGGTAAATGTGCCAGATCCATATTCTGCAGAAATTGGCTCAGGATGAGCAGATAACCAGGCAGAGGACTACACAACGCAGGCTGCACAATATAGTCCGCTTCCTGCATTTGGCGTGGTGCATTCACACATGCAATCGAACCGCTCCAGAGTTCGTTTTAATCGAACCAAGACCCACGTTTTTAGGAGGAGTAGAGTTCAGTTGTTTGGTCCGAATCAGAGTTTGGTTGCCTGTTCACACCTCCCCAAACAAACCAGACTTTCTGTGCAAACAAACTAGAGTGATCTAAACAGGGCTGGTGTGAATACAGCCTTAGTTTAATGGTCCAGTGTTTGAACACTGGACCATTAAATTTATCTACTGGCACCAAGATTTTAAATTCTTATAGATTTAACAAAAATGAATCAACAACAACATCATATCTAATAGGATCTTAAAACCCTGAATAAGACAAGTCCACCTGAGGCAGCAAGGGCCCAGGAAGTAGAGCAGGCTGTCTAGTAACCAGAAGAGTCAGCAGTCATCGATTCGAATCTAGCTCCTTCCAGAAAAAGATGGTTTTGCCGTTGTGTCCTTGGGCAAGACACTTCACCCACTTTGCCTGTTTGGTGGTGGTTGGAGGGCCTGGTGGTGTCTGTCAGCCTCGCCTCTGTCAGTGTGTGTCCCAGTACAGCTATGGCTGCAACATGTGTGTAGTTTATCACCACCAAACATGAGCGTGTATGGACAAACTGTAGTGTAACGCGCTTTGTGTCCTTTGACTTGAAACTCCGGGGTCATCTAGTTGTCAGATAGAAGTCAATTCCCACTGTCAGTTAACAAGTTAAACAAAAGCTCATCTGAAGAAAGTCATGCTCCGACAACTTTTCCTGTTGTAATTCACCCTTGGATGAAGTCAGCTGAAAGAGGATGTTGTCCCTCTTTTCTTAAGGCCGTAGTTCCTATTTATCCTTCCCAGCAGGAAGACGGAGGTTCCATCACCTGCCCCATGGAGAACATGTTGAGGGCTGTGAGTAGCTACGTTGGAGGCCCACCATTGTCCCCTCAGGGATGGTTGTCTGGCCTTCTTTTGTGCTTGTCCCTTAACAGGAGACACATATCTTTTAGCATGTGGGGGGTTTGAGCAGGCGGGGACATGCGTGGGTTCACTCTTACCTTGTTTAAACAGCAGCTCTGCTTTTTGAACAGAAAGGTGGTCGGATGTAGGTGAAGTGGTGCTTGTCAACACCTATCTTGTCCCAAAACATTCAAACTAAGTGGATGCACCTTGTAGGGACATGAACTGTGGTGACGTGGCACCTTTAGCTGCTGGTACTAATCAGGCTCCTACATGTTTCATGTTCTTAATTTAAACTGGAACAGATAACTTGGAGCACAGCTCTGAATACTCACATACTTTCTAGAAAAGAAGATCTCAAGTAAGCATTAAGTTATAATTCAGCACATCTGGAAGAGTTAAAGAAGGTTTCTGTTTTAATGAATAAGGGCTTGCAACTGTTTGGATCAGCCATGTGTTCAGCACACATTGCTCCACTTAATGAGGGCTAAAGTACAGCAGCTTGTTGCCGGGCCAAAGGCTTTGCACCCAGGTGCCAAAGTGGTCTTGTTCTGTTTGATAAGGACAGTAACAGGCAAACAGCATCTGTGCCAACTCATTAGTTATAACTCAACCAGTGTCAAAACGGCCATAAAAAAACCCACAAGTGATGGATAAAAGCTAAAGGCTCGGATATGAAGTTATTTCACGTTATATTCACTCATTAACTGAGGCTTGTTTTCAAATGACGACCATTTATCAAACACACCATTTAAATTTACAGCTTCGTGTGAAGTTAATCCTATTGAGACAATGTCTGTTACTAATGAGTTTGTGGCCTCGGGCAAACAAATTTACAGTGACTTGAAAGATGCGACCCCACCCAAACAAATGTTTCATGTTAACTTATTCAGATTAAGCATCTGGGTACAGAGAAGGGGGCTTTTTATTATGAGTCCCAGTTGGGTGTTTGGGGCAACCCTGCAAGAGCTCATCGCCTTCAAAGATTTTTGGTTCAGATTTTTGGTTAATGTTATCCTGATGCTGACAGGCAGCGACTTCCTTCGCTTCCATGGCTGTCAGTCACAGAGGTGGGCTTCACTCTTGACCCTGCTGAGTTTTGAATAAAAGGGATTTTCCCAGTGCCATCTGTCTTAATCAAAATCACATTGTCTAAATCTATCCATCCATGATGAAACTTGGAGGCTTATCCTGAATTTAGCTTTAATTAGGCTGGATCTTTGGACTGGGTCACCCACTATTTTCTGCACTTTGATCTGCCGGAGTTCTTGCAGGAAGCTTTAGTACCCCTAATCAGCAGCTTCAAGCTTCCCTCAGGGGTGCAGAGATGGGATGGAGTAAAACTGAAGGGGGGTGGGCACTCACAGTCTGGCTTCAAACACAAATAACCTCAGGGAACAACCTGGCCAAGTCACATGGTCCCTAAATCAATGGATCAGGATTGAAACTGGACACAACTGCCTTTGACACCAGATTCTGACACATTTACACCTTTTCTGGAACAATTACAAGGACCACGATCGGATGTTGCAGGCAGTCATAAGTCTACAAAACATTCTGCTGCTTCGACATTAGATTAACTGATCTGTCTGTTGGCTGAACTGTCTTGCACAAGTTGAAAGATTGCTCCAGCATTTATCAAAGAATAAAGATGAAAATGCTCATGAAATTTTTAAAATCAAACAATTTGTCTCTCAGAAATAACAGTAACCTTTATTAACATCAATCAAAATATAATCATCTTGTCCAGACTGCCGTCATCTTGAAACATTCACTCAGCTATTTATTTCACATCTGCATGTCTGCATGTTCAGCTTATTGTCTGTGTGTGTGTGGGTTTGTATTTCTGACCTCCTGGGGACCAGTTTCCTGACTTTTACTATCTTTCTGGGGTCCAGGGGTTCTTGTGGGGACCGAAGCCTGGTCCCCATGGGGGGGACTCCCCTTTTTAGGGTTAGGGGTTAGGTTTATAGGTATGGTGTGAATAGAGTTTTAGTTAGTCTTAGGGTTAGTTATAGATCAGTAATGGTTAAGGTTAGGAAAAGGGTTTGGGTTAGGTATAAATCTAGTTACTAAAATCAATGGAAGTCAATGGACGGTCCCCATAAGGATACCAAAACACACTTGTGGGTGTGTGTGTGTGTGTGTGTGTGTGTGTGTGTGTGTGTGTGTGTGTGTGTGTGTGTGTGTGTGTGTGTGTGTGTGTGTGTGTGTGTGTGTGCGTGCTCTTACCAGTTCTTCAGTTCATAATGTCTAATATTTTGGAAAATATGGAAGGTGTTCTCATCTGTTGACCTGTACCTGATCTACAGTCATCACTGTTAAAAAGTTTGCAGAAATTTCCTGATTTTAGTTTCTGCTGAAGCACCTGGACAACACGTGTTAGGTTTGACATGTGTGTATAGGAAAACACATTCTTAATCCCAACTCATCACTTTTGAATACTCCTGGTACTCCTGCAGCAACTTCTCACCGTGCAAGCCGGTGACTTTGAGATGGTTTTATGAGGTTTTTATTAAAAACCAGATGCATTTGGTTGTTGAGCAAATAGATGAGATTTTAAAGCATCACATGAACTGGAGGTCAAACCAGAGACTTTTATTTTAACATTTTTGTTGCATGAGTTGTTTGTTTTCATTCACAATTTGGTAAAGTTTAAACAGCAAAACTGGTTTGTTGAATTTATTAAAATATCCTCATTTGAGTGAAACTATACCTTTTAAATAGAAGAACATCTTCCTTTATATTAAACCTTTTGTTTTATCAAATTAAAGTTATTTAAAAACTGCACAATGTTTAAAGGGTTTCCAAACAACGTATACTCAGTTCGGACTCATGCTTTCTTTCATTCTTTAAAACTAATGAAGAATTTCCTGCCATTTTTAAGCTGCTTAACTTAAGTAACGATTCTAGGGCCCAGAATTAAATGAGAATAAAAAGTTTAAAACAGTGACAATAATAATCAACCCAGCTGAGCTGATCCCATTGGAAACAAAGGACATGCTGGTGATGTGTCTGGATGCAGGAGGACATTGGACTGTTTTCTGTTCCAGTGTCTCCAGGATTCCTGTTTCATCATTAAACTGAGACTAAAATCCAGATTTTTCCAACCTACTTGAACCCCACTAAGTACTGATCATCTATCAAGTGACCCTCTCATGTTGTTGGGGGCCAAGTAGTTGGACCCTGGTTGGAGACTGGGGACCTTTATGCCCTCAAAACAATGTCAAATGGAGCTTGACCCTATTTTCTCCCTACTGGTTCAGACCTCCCACTCAGGTTTTTTTCAAAGGTCATTAGTCTGTTCTGGTCGACGTCTTCTGTCAGTCTGTGAGAGCATCAACCCAATTAAACCATGATGCTCTTTTTTCTGAAACCAGTATCTTCTTTCCCTTGTAATGGTACAAATGAACTCATGAATAATAGTTTCAGAAAAGCTGGAAATGTTAAATCTGTCGTTTATAATGAAGTTTGACAATCTGGGCTAGTTCACAACACAAATAAAATAATTATCTGTGGTTTTATTAACTGACTTAAATATACCTGGTTAAAAAGTTAAGAATTTAATGAAACTGACACACTCAGAGATTTTTAGGAGGGAAACAAAGGAAAACAAAAACATTTTTAGAACACAAAAATAGGACTGTTCTGGAAGATGTGACAATCAACAGAGAAATCACTAACAGACATATGATACCATCTTTCAACATCTTTTCCTGAGATGTCTCAGGTCAGTTCAGCAGGACTGTGTTTAATTTATTCTGCAGCTAGACACAGAGTGTGCACTTCACCGGGATGTCTGCAGTCCAGATCTGTGTCTTACTGAAAATGCACAAAGCAACTTGAAAAGTTTATTTATTTTATTTTGCAAGGTGAAGCAAAAAAGTAAAAATTGGACAATTGTAACTATTAGTATCAGCAGCTTTTAAACTTATAAGTTACATGAAAGATGATCGAATACAAAAACATTTTAAAAGGCCTCCAACTTTTTTTAGCATGTTGCTAGTGTCAAATTATATTTTATGCATCTTTTTTATGTTGATTTCTGTATCCACCTTTAATTTGTTTGTTTTGCTGTAAGGTGAACTGGACATAAACCAAACTCTTCAATACTGACACATACAAGCCTAAAAAGTTTCTAGAATACACGTAGCAGCATGTTTATAGATAACATTACAAGACTCTTCTGATATCACTAAAAAGTGATTAGCTGTAGCAGAACGCAGCTTCATTCTCCAACCTGTTTGTCCTTTTGTTATTCTTAACCCTTGAGTTATCAGCTGGAGGTCTGTGTGGCGTCTCCAGAGGCTAAGCATTAACAACAGCGAAACTATAAACAGGAAGCAGAGACCTTCTCTGGTTTGGGCTCTTCACACCCAGGAAGATGTGACACAACACAGAACACACTTCCAAAGTCTTCAGCATCTATCAAGTGTCGGTCTTTATTTACCAACTTGAGTCATTAGTCTTCCACTTCCTGGCAAAGAGAACGGAAATTTACCACATATTCTGTTTCCTGAGTTAATTTAACTTGCTTGAAAAATGACTTACAAACATGATCATGTTTGATTTACTAGACTAGAAGTTTTTGATAAATCTGGTACTTAAAAATTTTGAAAAATAAAGCAATTTAGATATTATCCCACTTCCTATTTTAATATCAAGCTTCCAACCTGAGTCATGTGATTAAATGCAGGGCGTTTCTTTAAAAGATGTGTTCAAACTTCATGCCTCAACTGAAAAGTTGCTGGCGTTTAACTTGAGGACGCTGCACATCATAAGAATAGTTTACCTTAAAAGGTAAAAAGAAAAACATTCAGATAAAATTCCTTCTGTTATCGAGAGGAATTTGTGTCACTCCAGCGAAGTCTACCTCTTCGTGTGCTATCACTTGCCCAGAAACACACCCACGTACAGATGAGGATTGTCTGAGTGGGAGTCCAACCTGACTGAGCTGCAGCTGTGTCAGCAGGAGTTGGAAAAACAAGACAGAATAGGAGGCAGAGGAATGGAAAGAGATAAGAGGAAAAGAGTTGGCCTGCCTTTTCCTTCAGTCCCTGGAGGTTTTACAGACACATGGGCGAAAATATGAGTTTTGACTGTTTCAGTGTGTTAGTTACTTCCAACAGGGAGGTGGATGTTTATTGATTTATTTATTGATTCATATGTTTGTTAATAAGACAAACCAAATATAAATTATATTATAAATGAATGTGGATTGAATTTTCAGAAAAGGTTACTCTAAAAAAATGATTTATTGATTTAACATAGTTTATTTGTGTCAACAGGTTCCATATAATTAAATCATTTAAACTTGAAAGCAAGAATAATAATTTAATATCTTGTCCATGGATACTACAACACCAGGGATTGAACCCAGGATTAGGATTAGGGTTATACAAGAGGCAATCTCTAAATTAAATTTTTTATGTGATGTATCCTGAAGACGTATGGAATTAGATTCTGAAGAAAACTGCCATTGTAGGAAAATTGTTTCCCCTGAATAACTATTGATCGGATGAAGATATCAAAGTCGTTGTCAATGTTGGGGGATGTTTTCGTGATCGAGGAATCCAATATGTTGATAAAATGAATCCCAGACGGTGTAAGCTAGAAGGACACAGCTGAGTAATCAAAATGTTTTTTGTCTCAGTTCAGTAAATTGTAGATTGAGAACTCATGATGGGGCTACATGGGGACTACAGGTTCCAAACCTGACTGGATCCTTCATGGAACATGTTTTCCTTAGGAATCTTGGATTTTTTGGGAGGTTACTTGAACTTCACCTCACAGACCAAAAGCAAGCTTGAGAGAAGGAATTATCTGATAATAATAATAATAATAGAATATTTTCCCTTTATTAATCCCTAATGAGGAAATTCAGCTCTGCATTTCACCCATCCTCATCCATGAGGTGAGGAGCAGAGGGCAGCCATCTTTTGCAACGCCCGGAGGGCTGCAGCGGGTTCAGTATGCAGTTAGCCAAGGATACTTTGACATAGCTTGCCTGCACCAGGAATCAAACCCGCAGTCTTTCGAACGAAAGGCGATCTCCCTTCCTCTGCACTACATCACCCGCCATAAATTATATATAAAATTATAAAATCCAGCAGCTAAAATATAAAGTTACTTTATTTTATTTTGATAATGCTGAAAATTTGACTTGTTCAAAAAGTTAGCCAAAATCTATGAAAACAACTCTGAACTCAACAAGCATGACTCATAATCTAAGCTTTACAAACTCATCAGGCTGTTTAAAATCTTCCAACTTTCTGAAAACTCTTTTTTTTTTTCTTTTAAACAGTTACATATTAAACATGTACTCCAGACGTTTCAGCATTAAGCTCTAAGTTAGTCTTTGTTAATAAATTATAATTTATGAAGTTCATATCAAGGCTGCAGCTCAATATGCAACAACAGACCAGCCTAATTTTACATTACAGACATGAAGCGGGCACAATCTGTTTTTTTTGTTTGTTTTTTTTTCTTTGTTTTTTCTCTTCGAAACTCAAACAAGTTCTTTAATTTAATCAAGCGCTGCATTTTTTCTTGCAGCGAGGCTCATATGGTGTGTAAATGTGTTTTTACGTAAACATAAAAACAACAATTACACACACTCCTCCAGCAAAGATCAAACACTTGGACACACACACACACACCACATCACACAATCTGTTTCTTTTCTCCAGTTTTAGGGTCTGTGGTTTGAGTTCCTCTGATGAACAGCGTGACGTGTTTCTTTGTTTCCTCCGATCGCTGACATGAAGAACGTCCCCGTACAGAAGGATTGTTGTTTCTGTTGCTGTTGTTGTTGGTTTGACACAAAGACACAAAACAACTGTTCATTCAGAAACGGCTTTGTGAATGATGCTTGTGTTCAGATTCAGACGTCCTGGTCCAGACAAGAACAATGTTCATGACTCACAGCAGCAGAAACATCTGGATCTGAATCTGCTTTCTTTTGTAAAACTTTACACAACACTATCTGGACTGTTATTAATCTTGTAGATTAGTCTAAAGTCAACTTTATTATTGATTTTATTTTATTTTACTTTTCCAGTCAACAGAGTGTTTTCCAGCCGTATAATGCGTGACATCTTCATTTGGAATCCGTTAGTGGGCGGAGCAGATTTCAGAGCTCTGTTTGTCTTTTGTGCTGTTCCCCTGGTAGCTAACACGTCTGGCGTTCCAGTGGGCATTGTTTGAAGCTGTGACTCAAACACTCCATTATTTTTTTCTTTTTTACACAAAGGTTTATCACGTGTGACTACAGCACAATGCCTGCTGCAGTTAATGGTTAAATCTGCTGTAGTTTGACCTTTGTTCTCCTGTTTTTGCTCTTTTTTTTTTGTCCAGCTAAAATCCAGCTGGATCAGAGGATGATTAGCCAGGTTGCTAGATGTGCCTGATGCATGTGACCATTAAAAGGTGGTAAACCAAGTCCATTTTTTATTCTTCATGTTTTTTTTTCTTGTGTTCTGAAAAAATAATCTCCATTTCCTCTAATTTGGATCAGAATATATTTTCCCTGCTGTTTTTCAGGATTTTTTTTCATATCTCATTTATTATTTTCATGCATATCTGTACTCCTGTGTTACAGTCTTGCAGAGTTCAGTCTGTGTGCATGCTTCTCTATTCCTCACACACGTTGTGGTTTTGGATTTGGTCCATAAAGCATCACTATGGTGAGCCACTACTCAGACAGACAGAGAAACAGGAGCTCCTTTTCCTTCGCCTCACAACAACACCTACCTAACATCATTATATTTATACAGATCATAAAATCTGTAGCTGACCTCATACAAAATGAGGCTGAACCGAAGCTCCACATCTCTTTTTTTTTTTTCTCCAATGTAATATTAAAATCCAGCCTGTATCTGATGCTGCAGTGTGCACCGCTGCTGCAAAGCTGTCTTTTCTCATCACCATCCACGCTGAGTCATTCTCCCTGTGCAGATGCTGTCTCTACAGCGTTTACAGACTCTTGACATTTTCTGTGCTGCTCGGGGGCAGAGGGGCTGAAAGCACATACAGGAGCACGGACAAATCCTCGTGTGCTCTGACACTAACTTATCTGCACACTCTTTTTACAGCTCTGTGCACACATGAACACATGCATCCTGTTTTAGAGACCGTTTTATTTCCATTTCTGAACAATAATAAGTACATAATTTAGAAATCTAACAAAAGTTCAGCTCATGTTTGATATCCTCTGACTTGAATATAATCTTGTAACACAAAAAACCTTCAGATAGGATTTACTATTTAAACATGGCTGAATTATTTACTGCTAGTTTCAGCAGAACGTGGAGGTTATGACAATGTTTTTAATCATTTCAGTCATTAAAGTATTTCAATTAACAAAATATATTATTATTTTAAAAGGTTTGCCTGATAACCTGTGATCTAAACTTTGTTAACTTTTGAATATTTGATTCAACATTTGATTCTATATGTTAGTATAGTCACCTTCTTGCAAACACCTTGAATTCAGGGAACAGCAATTACTGACGTCCTGCAGTGATTCGAGCTGATGAATTTCTCAGGAAGCAGAATTCAGAAGGAGATTGTGTCGGACGGAGATACAGAGAAAGCCAGGAAGGATGCAGTCAGTCTGGCGCTAGACTGGTTTGCTCTTCCTGCTTTTTAAACACAGACGTTACACCTATTTCACATAAAATGAAGTTATCGTGACTGATTTTTCAAACTGGTTTGAGCATGTTCCACATGCTCCAGTAGGTCTCATGAAATAATTCTCCTAGAAATAATTCCCTGCATAACCGAGAGGATGTATTTTTATGTTATCCCCACACTGCAAAGGGGGTGAGGAGGTATTTGTGGCTCTTTCTCTGCTTCTTTTATAGATTTAACAATCACTGTTTTCATCTCATGTGGTTTTAAAATGAAGCCCAGCAGCAGTGAACCTCAGCGCTGCCTTGTCACCCTGAGCTGGCACAGCGACAGTTGATCTGCGGCTAAAACTCCGACCTCTGATTAAAGAGGGTGTCGTCGTATGGTGACAGATTTAGCGACGCGAGATTAACAGTTTACTTTTGACTAGCTGTGTTTAGAAACAATGGTATGGAAACATATGGATCACAAGTTTCAGACACAAAATAATATCATCATCATGAAAATTACAGCCCTCCGTTCCTCTAAAGCATCTCAGGGTGGGCAGCATGAAAAATAAATGTGTCTGGGAACGGAGAGGATGAAAGGAGGCATCACTCAGCTGGTCGACAGCTTCAACACAGACGCCTTAATGAAACAACATCCTCCAGTTTGATGGTCAGTTACAAGGCTGCTGACGATAAGAAATGTTTTCTATCATGATTTGAATAATCTTAGAAATAAAAGTGTAGATAGTTAGTTTGCAAATGCTATTCATGGAAATCTTTGGACAACATTCTTGTTGCATCTGTTAAGTCCACTGTTGTGACAATATTCGATTATTATCCATCCTCCAACTGAAAAAGCAGAAAATTGTGCAGAAAATGTTGCATCATAATATCTTTTTGGCATTAAGTATCATTATCAAACCAGTTTATCTCATTTTTATTATAACATTTAAGATTTCCTCTTCTGGTGCTTCTCAGTCAGACCTGTTTGTTTCCTCTACACAAACCTTCCCGTCACTGTTTTTAATGGCTGCTTCATAATTTGAATTTGCGCTTGTAAAGAGGAACAGTCTTCTTAAGTGTTTGAGTTGTATTTATTTTAAAATCCAATCAACAAACTAGTAACATTTGAGTTTCAGTCTAACTGAGGGTGATGAAGGTTTCATAACAAACTTTTCCACAACACAATTAGGTTTTTCTGTTTTACAAACTCTTGTGGTGGTTTGAAGTATGTGGTCATAAAATAGTTATTATTTAATAAAAATGATGGTAAGATATAGATAAAAACTGACACTGAATAACAGAATTACCATGCTACAGGAACATGCTGAAACAAATCCTTCTGGCTGACTGCGGTTAGCTAAGAGGTTGATTTACGCTCACTTTCAGTGGACTGATGAGCAAAGATTGAGTCAGGAAATTGTTAAAGCCAACGGGCTCATGAATGATGTCATAGTTGTGCGTTTCCTAGTGGAGACTTGAAGTGGAAAGAGGGAGAAACTGTCACTCCTTACTGTTTAGTTTTATAAAACAGAGAACCAACGTTTTATTTTTTGTCTTTGACACTACGTGTTTATGATTTTTCTTCGAGGAGCTAGCATAAAGCTAACATCACAGTTAAGGTGAGACATTCAATGTGTCTCTCATCCTTGGCCTCACGAACAAAGTCATAAGTTTAACAGATGTTCTGAATTGACAAGTCCCTCTAAGTAAAAACAAAGAAAATCTAATTTTTAGACTTAAATAAGAAAATAATAACTTACGACAAGCAAAACTCTATTACAAGGTATTTTTTATTTATAAGAAAGTGTGATTAATAATTGTTTATTAACACAACAGCTCAGTCTTCTTCTAAAACAAGTCTATTTTTGCCTGAAGTTTACGTGCCCCTCTTGTACTTTTATCTGCTCTGGGAAGTTCCAGATGTGATTTGAGCAGAACCTCTGGGGAGCACACCTTCGATGGTAAGAGGGAAATGTTTTGCCTCTGAGGAACACACAAAAAAAAGAACAGTGGAAATCTTGATCTGACAGCACAGAGTAGGATCTGGTCCTGATGCACAGAAACACTTTTATTAAAACAGTGTGTGTGAGGAAAAAGGCTTGATGTTGTAAAACCACAGGATTCCCAACTGAAACTGATTTACACTGAAGTGCATCTTTGACTAAAGATTTAAGGCTGTTCTCACTCAGAGGGTTGATTCTGTTGCTTTCTGTGGTCATTATCAACAATCAAACTTGTTTTATGGAGATTTGTACTATGTTTTTTTTCCTTCCCACAGATTATTTGAAGCTCCTATTGATTTATTTACTGGTTTAGAGTCACAGAAACATGATAAAATCCAGTTAAAGCCTAGCGGAATGTGAAAATATACAGTTTTTACTTCAGAAGTATGTGCAGCATCTGCAAGAAGACACATGAACTGAGTTTGACCTTTGCTATTTGAGTAGTTAAAACTGTGGCTCCATCTTCAGGTAGAAGCTGGTAAACACACGCTTCATGAGAATAATAATCTCTGGTTGACACTAGAAGGAGCTACAGCATCATGTGAGAGCTCTTCAGTTAATCAGGATATTTATTTTTAACATGTGTATATTACACGCAAATTGTTGAAGAGACAAAAATGACATAAAAAAATAGTTTCAATATGAAGGTGATGGTCGTTAATCCTTTACAAACTAAAACACTTTGAGGCCCATTTGTTTAGCCGGTTTTATATTCAAGCACGTTCACTGACTTTCTGATTCCAGAGAAGATATTTTCCAAATCAGCCAGTTTCATAATAGTTTCTTTATTCTAACGGTATTTGCATAAAATGTATGAGTATAAAACATCCTCCTAACACTAGTAAGTTTATTTTTAATGCTGTTCGCTTTCTTCATTTTCATTATTTTAAACTTTCAAGGATAAAATCAAAGCCGTTGTGTTGTGAATCTTCTAATGTTTGTGGTGTTTTGTTTTTCATCCAGGTGAGATAAAATAAATTGTACTACCAGATTTTCAGTTGGAACAAAAGTTCTTCTCAAACATATAGTAATATATAGTATAGTGTAATAATTAGTAGTTTTTAAACAAAATGACTGGTTAGATAAGCACATGTTAGCTGCTGTAAGCTGCTGAAATCATTGAGGGTTTCTTTGGTCATGTGGATCATGAGCAACCTCCAAATTAAATCAGAGACATTACGGTGTTCGGATCACTGTCTTGACCTGAAGTCTGTCATGATCACATGGTCATAATTACAACAATATGCCTCTACACTAATGAGAGATGATGGGAACGATCCCCTAAGGAGAACAATGGTTTGCAGAAACTCTTTTATTCCTGCTGAACAGACTGTGATCCATTAGCTAAAGATGTTGTACCTGTAATAGATGAACATGATGAACTACAAGTAAACTGAGTCTGAAAGGACACAAACAGAAGACGAGAACGATGTTATCCAGATGCTTAACATCAGAGGTGACTGTTAGCCCAAAGAACCCTCAAATAACCACCTCTACCCAGGGAGGGCAATTAAAGTCGTCAAAATATTTGCCTCTTTCCCTGCTGACAGACATGCTGTCAGAGTGCGCCATCATTTTCAGAGATTATATCAGGTGGCGTCATGTCACCATTTGTTTTCCCAAGTCGCATCTCAGATCCCTGCTGGCTTATAATCACAAATCCAAGAGATGACAGCACTGGATCCTTCAGCCTGCCTCTAATGACCATTTAACGGTGAGCCAGGACTCAGTAAGTGACACCGACAGTTTCTCAGCAGAGGACTGAAGATGGCTGTTGGCTAATAAAGTCTTCTCTGAACGTGGCGTGAGACTGAATAATTTTATTTGACATTTGGTACACAGGGAGTGACCGTAAGCTACAGGCCCAATCAACCTAAATGTTTTCACTGGTATTGCGAACACTGACTTGTTTTTTCCCCCAAACAGATCAAACAGAAGGACAAACGAAGGAAGAAGTCACAAATTTAGAATTTAACTAGTTTGTTTTTAATTCAGTTTGGGTTTCTGGTGGGAAAGAGACTAATTTAATGTGGATAAATGAAGAAAACAGAAACATCAGACAGTCTTTGTGTAAAAGGAGTGTCCTTTTGGTATTCTGAAATTGGTTTTTCAATATAAAAAATGGATTTTTGTGGCTGAACTTGCTTTTTCTTTAGTTTAAAGAATGTGGGGGAAAAAATTCCTGAAAATTCCAACAAGATTTAGACTGCTTGGTCACCAAAGTTCAATAAAACAGTTGTTTTGTTGAACTTTCTATATGCAGCTCATTTTTTCTTCATCCACTCATTTTATTTTGTAGACTATAATTTATCTTTGATCAGATCTAAGTTTTTCTTCATTGCAGGCCTGAAAGCTTTGAACCCTTCATGCCTTTCAGTTCATGTGCTCTCAAATCACAAACTGTGTTTGCTATAAGCAGTTTCAGAATAGATTTGATAGTCCAGTTATGTTTTCAGCTCCACACTCCTAAGTAATTTGCCACATATCTGCTACCCACAGTCACATGCATCTTACTATTTTCCTCGAGGATTTGTCGTTGTTTAGAATCTGTTTTGGGGTTCGGACAGCAAAGCTCTTGGCGTCACAGTTTTATCACATCTGAGCTGAGGCGGGTAAATGTGAACTGAGGATTTATGAGTTCTAACATGAAGGTGAAACATATAAAGAACTATGGAAGTGAAGTCATGCTTGGCATGGAATACATGTGCTGTTGAAGAGTGATAATAATACCTGCACCTGTGATCTTACATATAAACAGATTTAAAGAGAAACTGTGGATCATCTCATCTATGAATAAACTAGAAAAGCACTGATAGAGCTGTTGTAATTTATCACTTAGCTTTTAGATGTTGAGAAATGAATATTGAGTCTAAATTAAACTGTAGTGTAAAACTTTTACCTTTAGACAGGGTTGATTTAAAACCCAATGAAACCAGTCTGACAGCATTAAAACACTGCTGTCTTCACCAGTGTAATAGAAACTCGCTCCCCATCCCATAGCATGCAACCTTATAATCAACATAGACAGTAACAGTATTGAAATATATTAAATCTACATGTCCGTGTCACTGGGAATGACATGAATAAAGTTAAACGACTCTCACGTTGTGTTTAAAGTGGAAGTGTGACAGAATTTATATCATTATCAGGTGATATTTTATCATGATGGTTATTAAAAAGTAACATTCTCAGTAGCACTATTAATAACACACTATAATTACCTGCTAAAAGGTTTGCCGCATGACAAACACAAATAAACAAATCAGAACCAATCCCACAAGTTGTTTTACTGTTGAAGCAATGACTCATGGGAATGTTGAACTGCCCCTTTTCTAACTTTCTAAAGCAGACAGCTGTGCTATGCTAATGCTAACTTGTATGTAAACAGGAAGGTAGAATGGAGAGTTGGTGTCCTTGTTTCTGTCTTCCTCTATAACACTGCCCATGTGAACATGCTAATAATACATTGTTAGCATGTTCACATAGGGAAACGATGATGCTCTTTGCTGCTTCTTGTGTAAAGTTTGTTGTTGTAATATCCTTCAGTCATACAGCAGTTTGCTGCACGACTGAATTTACTGTGCAACCAGAAAGCAATCGGCGAGAGCAGACCTCCACCAAGCAGCTCATTTACCTGGACACCTTAAACTAATAGTCCTACATTCATTTAATCACAATGATTGTATTCTTTTATTAGAGGAAACAAAATCTTAGCATTTAGAATTACTGTAGTATCATTAATTCAGTCAATATGTATCAAAACTATAAGTTCAACAATGGCAGACTTTTGGATTTCATTCAAAATCTAATGACTTGGTCTTTATGTAATTCCCAATCTAAATATAAACAGACAAATAAACTAATACACCAAAAACACGACCTTCTTTAGATTTTCAGTGCTATAGCATGTTGGAAGGCCTTTTGTTAGACATTTCCTTAAACTGACTTGTAAATAAGGTAATTTTATTTGTGTGGAGCATTTAATGATAAAATCCCAAGCTGCCTCACAATAGGTAACCATAAAAATACAAATATAAAACAATTGAAAGCAATAAAAAGAAGGAAAATGTAGGTAAAAATAAAATCAAATCTCCAGTTGACAATCAACTTTGCAACTTGTATAACAGAAATCAGTGTTTATTGTCTTCTTTTAACGACTTGGCGGGTTTTTTTTTAGACATGACGGTTGTAAAAATAAGAACATGTAACTGTCATAAAGAGATAAAAACACTGAGAGTCAAATAACTGAGAGCACGGGCACTTTGTTGTCTGAGCTGTGGCTCTAACCCTGTTTAATAAGTAAGTCTTGACACACTGTTATCAGTGTTGACTGTACCATACACCCCAGATGATCCTCATAGACATTATCTCACCATTTTTTGTTTTCAAAGTTTAGCCTCAGTAAAAAAAAAAAAAAAAAAAAATACCTGAACAATTTAAGGATATTCAACCAGTCCTATTTTTTTGTCTCATGGGTCTAATCGATGAAAGCCAGCAGCAATTGATACACATGAATATGTTTTAACATGTTTGTAATAAGTGCTTATAGATTAACCTTGATCTTGACCCTAAACTTACAGGCGGAGAAACAACTTTGTCTTGAAAAACCCGTGTTATTGTGTTCACTGAAACGATTAAAATGTTGCTGAACCCTTTAGTATCTTGGAAATTTACAGCAGTGAGTCATAATTTTGAACTTGTCCTGAAAGATAGTTCCAAAGCCACTCCCACAGACACACCACCTGAAGTGTCCTACCTGTCTGGGATTGTGGTTATTACCACATCACCAACTTCTTAGAATTATTTGATGACGGCAAGTCAGTATGTGCACAATGAAAATCTTTATTCATAATGTTGTTTTATGATCAGAAAACACTGGAATGGACTGGGTCAGTTTTGCCTGATTCACTTGCACATTCAGAGCTAAGTGGAGATCAACTCATTGTCACATGTTGGTTTGGGTCCAGTTCAAATACACACATAAGGCAAAATGAAAAGTTTATTGTGATGTTATGAGGATAATGTGATCTGCGGAGAAAAGACCAAATCCAAGTGATGCACAAGAAACCAACTAAAAAAAACTACTAAGAACAAAACCCAAATACCAGATGAAAATCCATAAAGGTGTAAGAAACACAAGACACAGAAAGACAAAAGACATGAGGAGGGACGATGTCTGACACTCATCTGTCCAATGAATAAACTAGAAAAGAACTTTTTCTTTTCTGGATCTGAAATTTTGCAATGATCCATATAAGTCCTTGATCCAGATCAGTCCTTAATCCAGTTTAATACTTGGTGTTGAACATGTAGAACCTGTTGGGAACTCACCCTGCATTTTTTTTAACGAGCACCTGGATCATTTATTGTGGAATTACATGAAGATATGTTAAAAACAGCTCTATCTTAAAATGATGAAGAATCCTTAAAATATTCCTGGATCCAAACAGTGTTCCAGATCAACCTCAAACTCTACTCACTTCTTCTTTGGGCCATTTATGACCTTTCGTGAAAAATTCAAAATACATCCATAACTTTTTTAGTTAGCTTCCTAAAAGACAGAAAAGCAAATGCTGGTGAAAACATTCTCCTGATAAATCTGTATTATTGTGAAAACTGTGGGTGATTTTGACCTTTGGCACTTCAATTCCTGTTATTTTCAATTTGCAAAGTACATTGTGTACAAGTCAGCTCCTTTTTTATTGATCGTGTGTGAGTTAATTTCAGTGTAGTTTCATCTTATTTTGATTTCCTTCGCCATCTTTTTGTGTTGACTTGAGATGGGTTGACCCTGGAGCAGTGGCTCTGGTTCTGAGCCCATTGTGTTCTTTCATGACTATCTTCTCAGGAACAGATGAACAGAAACTACCTGGGTGTCAGAACCCAGTTTTTTCTGGGGATTTGAGCCTCCATTCCTATAGGTGTCACTACAGTCGAACACCCCCACTAACCCCTCCTTCTCCTCCTCCCATCCAATAAACCTCCGCGAAAGGGTGTGCGTTTTGAAGGTTGTACTAAGCTAAAACATCACGACAGATAAAACGAGTCTCCACTTGGCTGGAAAAGCCAAGCCAAGAGTCCAAATCCGGAGCAGAATCCACCCAAAGTATTCCTCATAATTCCCCTTTGATCTGAGCCGCCGCGCCACCAAGGTGCCTCCACGCCGGGAAGATGCGCGCACACACGGACATTAGGATTAAAAAAAGTTGATACACACGTGTTACGTGACAAAATGCGTTGTCGCATACGAGTCGCGTCTCCTGAAGGTCAGTGTCCGAGAACCGCCGCCTCACGGAGGAGTTTGTATAAACGGAGGGGAAGAAGGAGCGAGAAGAACAAGATGCTGCTGCTTCTCCCCGCCTTCAGCACCAAACTCACACTTTACACACACTGAGACGTTGATGGTTACGGACACGGAAACGGATAAACTTGTGGAACAGGTTTGGAGTGACCGGATAGGTGGTCCGTCTCAGTATTGTTCCTAAAGGAGGGAAAGACCTGGACAAAGTCTTCAGCATCTCGGTGGTTCCTGCTTCCTTCCAACAGCAACGGCCTGTGACGGCTCACCTGGGTACAAGCTGACGTCAAAACTACCTGCCTGACAAAATGGACCGTTGGTTCGGTTTCAGGTAGTCGAATGGTTTCCGTTTAAAGAGTCAGTTTTGTATTTTAACATTACGGAGCCGAAACCGGCTCAACTTCCGTGAACTCGCTGCTGTTCGGAGTTAATTTTTTTTCCTGTTTTTGAATAAGTTTGTGCTTCATATCTAACCGACATGCCTTCGAGGACGGGACCACGCGCTCGGACCGGTTCTGTTCGGGGGGCACCGGGACTCGGACTGGTCCTGCTGGTGGTTATTGTGTTCCTGCAGAGTTCCGTGTTACCTCTGGGATCCGCCAGTTCTCCGGATCCTAAATGTAAAAGTGAAGGAGGTGAAAGCCACGGAACACATGGTAACTTAACCAAAAAACCGTTTCCGGTCCTCAGCTTCAATTACGACCACATCAAAATCCCCTTTGAGATCTCACTCTGGGTTCTGCTCGCATCTTTAATGAAACTGGGTGAGTATCATGTTGGTTAAAGCTTCGAGTTCCGGGAACTTCCTCTGTCTCTTTCTGCCATTGAAGCTTCCTGACTTCATTATTAAACCCAAATTACACATTTAATCTCATGTTCCAGATGTGATAGAATATGTCTGTAATTATCAGTTAGTGACTCTTCAAACTTAAAACAAACCCGTTAAACTTAGTCTAAATGAGTTAATGACTCACAAATAAATGCATTTGTTTACATTTATATCAGTACTCAACAGTATTTACTGACTGGTCTTTCCTGCCTGTAATCTGGATTAGTTAATCTTGAGGGTGAAATGCTGATATAAATCTGAGCAGTTTTATTGGTGAGTTTGAACCTGTGTGACTGGACAGGTGGGTTGTTTACAGACCTGTCCACTGGAAGCTTGTACGCATCTTTTGGCGCTATCTGCTGATGTGATGACTCAGCAGCTGGATCCAGAGGTCTGGATGGAGGACTGCTGTATTTAGCAAGTTTTTAAACACATGATGACACTCGATCACCTGCTACTCTGTCGTAAGGCAAAGCCTCGCAAAATTCAAAGGAGTAATTTTCAAGAACTTGACTGAGATGATGAATTAAAGCCTTTTCCCGGCTTGTCACAGTGTTTATGTCTTCTGCTTCTTTTCTATGTGACGCTCTTTCCTGTCAGTCATCAGTTCCTCCTTGTGTTGTGCTTTTGGCTGAATCCTGCATTGTCCTTAGCTTTTTTTTATTTTTTTTTTCCTGAGAGCCAGCAGACTGTCAGCTGCCCTTGTTATCAGAGGCCTGGCTGAGCTGCAGGAAGGATGCTGCCTCAGTATCTGGGCGAGGAGCCCGGCGTCTCAGGGGACGGACCAGCAGGGACCACCTGGTTCAGTTTGCTTTCTCTCAGGATGGAGTTCAAAACATGAAAGTACAAACCAATAAAAAATGTCAGCGAGTTAAAGACATGATGAAGATGTATAGGAATGGGTTTGTGTTAAGGTTATCCCACACTGCTGAAGCTGGTCTGTGGGGGATTAAATATTCCTGCTACATTAGTCCAGCACAGCTATTTTTCTTTTTTATGATCACAAGCTTTCTCAAAGAAAATCCCGGCTCTTTATCTTTTAAGCTGTGCTGCAAGTCCGTGGGTCCTTCCTCTCTTTAGCTTTCACAGGAATCCTTTTCCTGAATTAGTTTTCACCAGTTTGTTTAAATCAAACTCAGGGAATGTTGTTTCTTTGAGAACCGACTCTGAAGAAGCAACATTTTCATATTTATGAAACATTTATCAAAGCAACAGTCCAAAATTAGATTAGGTTTCTTTATAGTACTCATAAAGTTTTATTCTGAGTTAGCAGGAGGGATGTATTGTGAGTCTTAAGTTGTAAAAAGGAAGATATAAATATCTCGGCCTGAAATCTTGTTGTGACTCTAATATGTAACATATTATAGTCATTTGTTTAATAGATAAAACTGTATTTTTACTGTGTGGTGGGTAGACTTGTCAAATATTCACCTGGTGAACTTTTACATCCACACTGAGGGACCCACCCTGTGATAATTACCTCGATACCCGTTCTAGTTTTTGTCCTGCAGTCCGTCTCCCCCTCAGGCGAGATTCTTCTAACCTTTCTGCTAAGTCCAGTTTGTCTCGCCTTCCCATTATCATTCAGAGCTGACCAAACAATTCCAACAGGTGTGTTACTTCATTGTGACTCTCAGTGAGAACAGACACAATGACATGCTGTAGCTGATATCTGAGAGTTGTTTTTTTTTGGTGCTGTTGAGGTTTAACTGCAACCTGAAACTTGTTCCTCACACGTGGGGAAATAAGAAATGAGTCAATTGCCTCCGCTCAAAACCATCATGTAGATTTATGAAGTTGTTCCATAACACTGTAACATGTTAGCTGCACTGAGCTGACATCTTCTCGTGTTGTAGTTTAGCTCTCATGCATTAGCATCAAATGGCTGGTTCTTACTGATAAGACCCATATTCACACAGTAAGTAAAAGCACTCCCAGAGAATTGAATTTATCATTTTGTCCTTGGCCTCAGGGGAGGGACTCAGATGACTCTGCTGATCCGTACTCCGAGTGGGCACGTAGGGTTAGAGGAAAAGTTCCAGAGCAAATTGTTTCTAATGCTTTGCAGGAAAGGGCATGTGTTGACCTGAATGTTCATCATTTTTAAACAATTATATCACACAATTCTACTAAAACTAATTCAAACTCAACCATTACCTTTAAAATATCACATTTTTACACCTGATTAACTCCAAAGCTGATTTAATTTATTGCCTGTAATTTTACATGAATGTGTTTTAAATCTGAGTAATTTTAAGGTGAATAGTTTCTAGGATTTCTTGGTATTTCTTCATTGGGATCTGTACTATTTTAAGAATGCAGAGGTTTCTGACCCATTGATTTGCAGGTCAAGTGCTTCTTTAAAAGACCTGCACATACTTTAACAGATAACTTGTATCTGTAGGAAGCAGTAAAGCTAATAGTCGCTGATGCATGTTTGGTTGCAGCCGTTTGGTTGCAGTTTGCATTGACTAAACAGTCGACTAAGTAAATAAATAAAGGAGTTAGTTGTTGTTGATGATTTGGTTAATTCGTGAGTTTTAACACGGTCCTAATCAATAAGGTCTGGCCAAGCTTATAGTGGTACGTTAAAGAATGTCCTTGGTTTATCTTTATCATGTTATTTAGGTTAAAACTCAGCCCTGGAGGTTTAAAGAATTCTTACAAAAAGGAGAGAAATATTGACTTTCTCTTTATCTTAAAAATAAATTTGCTTGATATTTAAAGCTCCAGTGTGTGTGAGATTCACAGTAGTCATGAAGCAGAAATTCAATCAAATATTTCATATTATAATTTCACCGGTGCAGAGAATATTTGAAGAACGTTAACAAATCATATTGTTTAAAATAGATGGTTATCTGGCCGTCCTTGTAAGAAGTCACCAGCCGAAGCCAGTGGTCTTTATTCTGATAAAATCACCAGGGGATGTGGTGAAATGCACCAACACCAGGCTGTAATAAATAATTCAAACCAATTATCATCTGGCACAACTGAAGTTGCACATTGGTATTAATTAATTAACATCTGCATTAAATAATGAAATGACTCACAGCGGCTTATCCTCGACACAGCATTGTGGTCACGAGCAAGCCCTTCATCACTCCAAAGTGATGCCTTTCATGACTGTCAGCTAATTAAACTTCCTATTTTTATGAAAATAATCCCATGTTTCTCATCAGCCTCCATCTTCAGCTGGGAGAGTTTGAAGATGATTTCTCTCTTTTTGTGTTTGCTCAGTCTTGCTGATGTGGTTGCCAACAGTGTACAATTAGTCACCTGGCAACAGGACACCATTTCTGTCTTTGGAAAAAATGATGTGTGGCACGTACCAGGCGGTATAGCACTGGGTACACTTACAGAATTGAAAGAGCTGTCACCCTTTGCTGGTTTTCAGTATTCTTGTTGCAGAAAGGCTTTGAGTCGGGAATTTAACAAGGACACTGCAGCTTTTGTCCTTGACAAGCAGCCATGAATAACCTGACTGTGTCATTACAAAATGCAACATAAAACTTACTCCTATATTATAAACTGTTAGGGTTTCTTAACCTATTGTTTGCTTTTACATTGACCTTTTAACCCCTTCATAAATACACATCATCACTTGTAGTCGATGAGTTATTCTTTGAACTTAGTTTCCATCTTTTAGTATCTGATCATCTCGAAAAGGTCAGTTTCAGGAGAGACTGAAGACTCTGCTAAATGACATCACTTAGTCTGGATCCTTCACTCAGGCTTTTAACCTCAAGTCAAAGACGTGTTGAGACTTTTTACATGTCGATCACTTTGTTTTCATTCTGAAATGTCACTTTGACTCCTGATGGGGGTGCATGCACAGCCTTGATCGCCCATAAAAGTTAATGGCTAATTTAGATCCAGTATTGGATGTTTCTCCTGGAGGCATGAGGACTAATACATTTACATTACCTTCCCCTGTATGACGACATTACCACTTTATCAGATATTTTACCTCAATCGTTTTTTTCAGTAAGATGGTTTTATTGTTGATTTATTTTCTGTACGTGAGGACGAAACATTGCTGCGCTCTGCTGACCTCTGTTCTAGAATCTGCACACAGACACTCACATACCGTACATTTGTTGGAGGTAAAAAAGCTAATCAGTCATCATATGCCTGTGAGTCTTTTATTGCCTGAAGGAATACCAGTTCATTGTGGTCTATTTCTGGATCACAATTCAACGTCACTCACAGGAATGCAAAGGGATCATGGGACTGTTTATACCCTAATAATACCACAGTTTGGTTTCCCACGCCACTGATTAGATCCACTTCCACTTGTTTCCTTTTTATTGAGCTTTAAAAGATTTCACGTGACCATGTTTCACCTTGGGCACTGATCAAAACAAGCTTGTCTCTCGTTATTTGCATAAAAAATATGTCAATGACTTTCCATGCAAACCCTGTTGACTGTCAGTAAATATGATAAAATACTTGAGCTCAGCTCTTTTTTATAGTAGTACCTTTTTAGAAGAATGTATTTTTTACATTGGTGTGCCAAGTCGTTATCCTTGTGGGATACGTTTGTTTGATGAACAGAACACGTCTGACCTGCAGAAGCAAAAACTTATTGTTAGCACACGTTTCTAAAGATTTCACAACACCTCATTTCTATCTGTCATTTTGCAAGAACCACCTTATTTACATTTAAATCTATTGTTAAATGCATGAAGACATGAAAATGTTCTTGTTTTTTGTGTGACTGAATTCAAAAGGTGGAACGTTGGAATAATTTCTGAGAAAGCGTTGTCCCTGTCGTTGACTCTGTTCACATGAGATCCAATTAGTGTCTCTGGAGTTGTGCAAGACCGCTCGTGTAACTTGAAATCCCAAAGCTTAAAACATAAATGTGCTCATTTATCTTTAACCCATAAGAACTTACAGGGACGTAGGTGCAACCATCTTGCATCCAACATTCCCCTCAGTTTCAATCTATAAAGACCCAAATTAACACAGTACGACTCAAGTTTTTATTAATATTAGGATTTATTTTTTTAGGTGATAAATGTGGATGATTAGGTTTGTTTTGATAATCTGTGTAATTGTTTTGGGTTATAATGGGTTAATCTGAACAGTACAGTGAACTGACTGATGCCTCATGATGGGGTGTTACACCGTGCTGTCTAAGAACAAGGTGAGGAATACACACCCTGTTACTACACACACTTTTCTCAGAACTCGCAGAAGGCTTCGGTTTATTAGGCAAACATGTTATAATACCGCAGCTTTGTTCGCTGACCTGCCTGCTCAGCTTTAGTTGTGGGAGGTTCCCTTTTTTTTAATATGTCAGTTTTTTAAAAAATGAGAAGAATGAAGTCTCGCTTGATCTTTTAAGTTAAAGCTTCTCTTATTGGGTCTCCTTGGAGCTTTTAAGCCTTCAGCTGTGTAACTCACAGACATGCACTTGTTGAGTTCTAGTGTTCAGAAACACCAGCAATTTTGTCATGGAGCATCAAACACCACGACCGGATGTGTGCTATCAGGAAAACACGCAGTTGTGATATTATTACTTAATACCTTGTGCAACAGAAACGCACTGACTCCATTATGATGCTCACACAATCTCTGTGAACTACAGCACTAACATCTGAACTGGATGTGGCCATCTAGCCAGCAAGATTTAACTTTAAATACAACGAAGTCTGTCAAGATTGTAACATTTTTATTGGTGTAAGTGTATTTATTGAAGTTGTTTTCAGGATATGAGTGGAATGGCATGTGAGTTATCTGAATCCAGGAAATTTTAAGTTTAGATTATATTATGATGAAAATGAGCTGCATGGCAGAGGTCAGTGCTCACCGAGTGCTTTGTAGTGACCGATGTTTAATTTCAATCCAATCTATTGTAATATATTTCAACGACGACACGCTCTGATTTTTTGTGCAGCCCTAACTGTTCGACCTGTACGATCACAGAGGATTTTTTGATTCAAAATTTTTACAGTCAGCTGTAACAAACGCATGTTACACTTTAATCATAAAATGACCCATAAATCAGTTAAATGGTTTGCAGAAAAGCCAAAAAATTTGCACAAGAAACAGTGTCTGGGTGAGCGTTAATTGGAGTAGACTGCATCTCTTCACCTGGCTGCTTTATTTCTCATGTTCAACTGTTCTGCAGGTTCTTTGCTGCTGGAACTGTACTGGTGCTTTTTGCTCCTGAACTGTGTCTTTGAATCGTTTTAAAACATGCTGCTGTAGATAATCTAGTTCTGTCACTTCACCTTGAGTTAAGACTCTGTGGGTATATGTTGAAATTTGAATATGAAATTGTTATGGTAGACCACAGTTTTCCACAGTTGGCCAGGTGGCAGATAAGTATCTCCATAGCACAGGTTATTGTGAGAGACTGCCAACAGAACGTATATCTCTAACTCAGTGACATTAAATGCTTGTTGTCGATTTATTATGAAACAATTATTTCTTATTATTTTAGCATCAGTGTTTAAAGCTGCAATGTGGACAGTATATATGAAAAGTAGAAAAGCAGTCAGCACAGACCTCCACCAAGCACCTCAGTTCTGCTTTATTGTGATTTACTTTATAAATAACAGTCTCACTTTAATTGTATTCACATCAGATTCATTGATCTTTAACAGTTGGATTGACATTAATATCATTATTAGTTCAGTCATTTTTCATGAAATCACCTTTTCAGTGATGGTGTTTTTCTGCTGGATCGAGCTCTAGAACCTTTTTTAACAAGCAGCTAGATCATTTATTATAGAGTTACATTCCTGGATCCAGATGGCGATCCAGATCACCTCCAAAATCTTCTGACCTTTCCCTAAAATTTTTCAAAATCCATCCAGAACTTTTTGAGTTATTTTGCTGATTGACAGACAGACGCTGGTGGAGGTGACGGCTGATGTCTGTTGTGCAGTGCAGCAAACACTGAACCACATGAGGGCTGTGATTCTCTGTGTGAACTGATTCTTAAAAGGTTGAGTTACCATGACAATCCTGTATTAATGATACTCTTCTATCAGCTCAGGCTAAACTTGAAGATTTAAACAGAATTTTTAGTTTGTGCCCCCCCCCTGCAATGTAGCTGTGACTTAAAGCTCGCCCTTATTCTCAATGGGTGGTTTCAATTCCACTCAGGTCCTCTAAGTTCAGGTCTCTAAGGCCTAGGAGCTTGAGGGTTCAGTATCTGAGCTGGTCCTATGACCTTGCTCTCAGCTAAAATGTCAATAAGAGATTTGAGAGATTTTGGTGAACCAGAACATTCGGATGAGAAGAGGGGGTTCTGAAACAACATTAATGGGAAAGGGCAGAGAACATATTAGTATAAATATGTGTCAGGCTGCTTCATGCTGTGTGAATACTTCTTTCAAAACAAACTATTAGTAGTTCCAGCAGCATCTTTTTTTCTGACATCCTCACATCATGAATATTTAATAGAAATGATTCTGTTTCTTTTATTGACCAAATATCTGCTTTTGTGCACGTTTTTCTCACCTTCTCAGTATATGCTTCTGTCAACATGTAGAACAAGCTGAAATTTGTTTTTAAATAAAGTTTTAAATGATTTCATGTATCAAAGAGACATTAAATAAATGTGAACTGGACTGTTTTCCCCATTTGTCTGTTTCTTCACTGGGTCTCACCTTAAATCCAAAAGGATTCTTCAGTTCTGGTTGTGGGTTGGGAGTTTCACAGAGTCACAGATACCCCTGGCCCTCCTGAGAGTTGTTGTTACCTGCGATTTGTTTATGCAAGATGTTGCAGTCTCATGTTTAACAATTTGAATGGTTGTGAAACTGTCTGGGAAGAAAAGCAAGGCTGGATTGTAGGATTAGAGAGATGAAACCTGAAACCACCTCCTCTGTTTAGTGTTGGCTTTTTCCATTTAACATATAGCTTCCTTCACTCTTCTTTCAAACCAACTGTCCTCTCTGTCTGAAATGTGGACATGACTGTCCACACAGAGTGTGCTTTGTCTTTAAACTGTAGGTGTCCAGCTGAGTCTGGTTCTCCTGTGTTATGTGGAGGTGGTTTTAGTTTCCTTTGTGTAAAAGGTTGGAACACTCGTCACGGCTCTGGACTGAGAACAAGATTTCTCAGCTGACTTGATGAACACCTGGTCACGTATCCACAGGTGTGAAGAACTTTTTGACATCTCTTCTGCCCTAACGGGGAGACGAAGAGCTCTGGAGAGTGTTGCTGTGACTTTTATCTCTTAATCTCGTACACCTCTGTCTCTGCTGTGTCTCTGCTAATGACAGACTCTGGTCTTACTGAGTTCCTCTAGTGTTGCATGTTGTGGACAAACAGCAACATCGAGTCCTTCTTCTGGACATGTGAGACCTTTATCGGACAAGTTTTCCCCTCCGTTCCTGGGACTCGTTTATGAGATTCTGTCTCGTGATTTTGTCTGAATTCAGATTCTCTGGAAGAACAGATGGTTCTCTGTTGCAATGTTGGAGCTTATGATTCACAACACGCTTTATTATTTATTAATAATCCACTTAATTATTTACATAATATGATTGTTTACCCAAATGTAAGATATAAAAATAATCACTCCTTCAGTACCAGCAAGGTCATGTCCCATAGTAAACTGTTTGTGGTAATTATTCATGCATCTGTGTCTGTCAACACGCTGTAAAGATACTTGTTACATTTTAAAACTACAACTTGACACAAACCTGTAGTAGCCGTCGTGTACAGTAAATATAGCAGGACTCAAACTTCGATCCTGCAGGTGGTTTTGACTTTTTGATGCCTCGCGGTGTAAATAAAGCCTCGACTGTGCTGGTTTAATGTAAAACTCTTCCTGTTTGGGGCCTTGATTTGATCAAAAAAACAGACATTTAAAGTGAAACAACTCGTCATTTATTAGCTAATAGCGAGAACAAACTACTGCTATAGACGAGCTCTTCTGCATCCTGCACCAGTCGATGATTGTGAAAGGTTTTTAATTAGGCAGAACTCATCTCGAGGTGGTTTAGCTTGTAATTCAAAATGAAGAATGAGGCCGATAGATCTTTAAAACATTTCTAAACCTTTTTTCTCGTTTCCTTAATGTGGGTTTATGAGAGATTAAGTTCAGCTGCTGTTTTGACACGTTTCTTTTCCACATGAGCTCCATCTTCTTTTCTCATGTTATTTGGAGGAAACGATTACACTGTGGAGACAGATCAGAAAACAGATTCAAAGCACACAGTATGCAGCCTTTTCTGTCGAGGTGGGAGCAGAAATAAGTTCCAACCTGCAGGTTGTGACATGTCTGCACAGCATGCACACTTCTTTGGAACATGAAATGGAAGTTTTCATTATTCTTAGGTGTTCCTGCTTTTATGAGCGGCTTTGAAATCTGAAGTTAGAATTTTTCACCCCAGTGTTGTTTTATCATGACTCAGTAATATTTCACAGCTGATTGTAGTTGCAGCGTAGGAGAACTTATGAATATTCAGATTCACGGCCACTTTTCGTCATTATTCATCTAAATATTTTCCTTTAGCTGATATGAAACAGATTCTTCTCACATACAATCCACCCTCTCACCAAAACAAAGTGTAAGTTAAGTTTGAAAGTTTCTGGGTTCTGAACGTTTACTCGCCCCAGTCGTTTCACAGATTACCACATGTTGACATTTTTTTCTATTTTCCCAGGTTTCCATCTGATTCCCCGTCTGCCGAGTATCGTTCCAGAGAGCTGCCTGTTGATTGTTGTTGGTCTGCTGGTTGGGGGGCTCATCAGACTGGCTTCCGAGAAGGTCCCCCCTGTGCTGGACTCCGAACTCTTCTTCCTCTGCTTGTTACCCCCCATCATCCTGGATGCTGGCTATTTCTTGCCAATCCGTCCCTTCATGGAAAACCTTGGCACAATCTTGATGTTTGCCGTCGTGGGGACTTTGTGGAACGCTTTCTTCATCGGAGGCGTGCTGTTTGGTATTTGTCAGATCCCACTAGTTGGACTTGAAAATGTAGGACTTCTGCCTTGCCTGCTGTTTGGCTCCATCATCTCAGCTGTAGATCCAGTTGCTGTACTGGCTGTTTTTGAGGAGATTCATATAAATGAGCTTTTGCACATTCTGGTGTTTGGAGAGTCGCTGCTCAACGATGCTGTAACTGTGGTAAGTACCCAACTAGAAACGAAGTGATTGTTGTGGATGAGAGGATGCCATGAATTTATAAAGAAGTTTCTTCAACCTTTGATTAATGTTGAAACCCTTTCCTGCAGATTTTTACTCTGCCTTCAGGTTGTAGAACTTAACTTTATTATTTTATTTTATCTGCTGTCATATCTGTCACTGCTCATCAGTTTTCATCCAATAACATGCCAGTTATTTGGTCTGTTTGAATCAAGCATCCAGATTATGGCGATACCAAACATACCTGAGTTGACGCTATAATTAGCACAGACTTTATTATTAACGACTTGTATTTTTAACATAAACACATGCCTTCACGAAGACACATGCTTCCCAAATGTTATCCCTCGTGCACCTTGCATGCTCATTCCATCAGAGCGGTTGTCCCTGGGTCAGATGTTTAGCTCCAAGATTAGCACCACTGAACATATATAAGAGGTGAGAACTGGCACAGTCGAAGCTTCCAGTCAAGTCTTTGATGTTTAACCACGAAAACGTGACATTTAGCATCCAAATTAACCTGCTCACGAGTGTGTTGTTTGAAGATGATGTATATTAAGTTGTCAGTTTAACTATAGTAACAACTTTGATCATAAGAAAAATATTAGGTGCTTTATATTGTTTGTTCTTACAGAAACTATGTCTGACGTGCAGGGCTGGCCCTGAGCTGCATGGTGCCCTAGGTGAAAAATGATTTTGGCGCCCCCTAATGGCCAGAACAGGAACAATGTAACTCAATAACTGGATTACATTGCAAAAAATATTTATCTGTACTAAAATGAACAGTAGAGATGATAGATAGATATTTAATTATTACTTATTTTGCTCTTTACATGAGATGAATGGTGTGTCCAACAGTTTGTTAAAAAAAAAAAGGAGAATTTGGCGCCCTGTCCAGCAGAGGGCGCCCTAGGCAATTGCCTAGTCTGCCTATGCCCAGAACCGGCCCTGCTGACGTGACCTGTTAGTAATTTGATGTGTTTTATGAATTTTGTTGTAATGACGTGGCACCTGAACTCTAAACTCTAAGTTCTCATAAACACACAGTCATCTTTTCATTATTTTCTCACCTTTTTCTTTTATTTTTGGCCTTCTTCTCCTCTTGTATCCTCTTTATACTCTCATCTCGTAGGTGTTGTACCACCTTTTTGAGGAGTTTGCGATCATTGGTTCTGTGACGGTCTTGGACGGCTTCCTGGGAGTCATCTCATTCCTCGTTGTTGCGCTGGGTGGCGTCCTGATCGGAGCCATCTATGGCTTCCTGGCTGCATTCACCTCTCGCTTCACCTCCCACACGCGGGTCATCGAGCCTCTTTTTGTTTTCGTGTACAGCTACATGGCCTACCTGTCAGCTGAGGTGTTCCAGCTGTCTGGCATCATGGCGTAAGTTTGGGTTTAAGGTCAGACAGACACTCCTGCAGAGAGAAAACTTTCAATGCAGCGCAAATACAGCTGTTGTACTTTTGGTAAGGTGTGGCTGAAATTGAAAGATTAAAAATCTTTTGTTGTTGACGGTCGCTGTTCGAACACTGTCACTAAATACAGCTCTCCTGTTAAAAACTTATGTAATGGAAGTTTTATTTCTTAGATTATTTAAAAAATGAACTTTGAACAAATAGACTCATACCAAAAGAAATGTTTAAACATCCAACCTGTAACATTTACAAGTCTCTGCTGTTGGGACATTCTCTCAAATGTGTCATAAATATGTTCTTATTTTTGTAGAATGATGTAAAAGTAGCATTTGTTGCTCAGACAAGGTCCAAATCAGCAGGAATGAAACTCGACAAACACAAACCTACATTTTAATGTTATTGGTTAACCCATCTCCAATAAGATGGTAATTGAGAGAGTAATTAGTTGGCTACAGTCTGCTTTATTCAGTTAAAATAACTCTTTTTTTTTTTTTTTTTCATGTGTAGTTTTATCTTACAGTTACACCAAAACTTTACTTTAGTTGTATGTTCTAGTACTCTTTACTGGATTAAAGTACTCTTACCTAATGCTACCTAAACCAGGCCTCGATTTATAGGCATATCCGCATTTTTTGAGCTGACGTTTCATCAGCTCTTCCGGAAAATACCGAGCCATTACTCATGATGATGCTGACAGGAGTAAGAGATTTATCCTATCCCTCCCCTCTGACAGGGCCAAGGTATTTGTAGCTTCAAGGATAAACTTTCTTACAGCCTTTAAAGGGTTTTATTGCACCTGACAGCAAAATTCTGGATTCAACTTCTTAATATCATCTATAAAGAAGGAATAAAACAATTTCCTGTTGTGAATTTTTTTCATGCCTTCTCTAATTCCTTGAAAGCCATGCTAATATTCAGAGGGAGAAAAAAATGGCCGTAAATGTTTGACAGCTGTTGTAAATTAAGTGATATACAAACAACTGTTTCCTTTGGTCTCCTTATTTCTGCCACAGGACTCGAGGGCAAAGCAGAAGTAGCTACCAAACAAAGGTCACAACATGTTTGTTTGTGTTAAAGGTTTTTAGAACCTGTGGGGAACTCAATCTCAGTCCTTTAAATAGTAACTTTGTTTAAAATTAAATAATTAACATGTTCAAAGAAATCAGAATAAGTGGATTTGTATTAGAACAGATTAAATCTACATCTCTAAGCATTTTCTCATCTTTGAAACTGTTTCTGTTCAGGTTAATAGCATGTGGAGCGGTGATGAGACCCTACGTGGAGGCGAACATATCACACAAGTCCCACACCACCATCAAGTACTTCCTGAAAATGTGGAGCAGCGTTAGCGAGACGTTGATCTTCATCTTTTTGGGCGTGGCCACCGTAGACGGACATCACTTCTGGAACTGGACCTTCGTCATATCGACTGTCATCCTGTGTCTGGTTGCACGTGTCATAGGTCAGCTCTAAAGCATAAAGTTATCTGAATATAACGCAATAGCTTCACTCAGTCAGTGTTTATTTCACCAGTGAGTTTTGATCTTTCCATGACAGTCACTTAGGATTTTATCTTCACCACTTGGCTTAAAAACATAAATGTATTATTGAGCAGTTTAAAAGTTATTTTAATAATTATGAAAGGTTTAGTTCAAGATAAACAAACGTTTTCGTTTCAGGAACTCGTCGCTTTGTTTAACACACAGCTGTCACTGTGTGAAGAGATGGACAGATGAGGAACTTCCTTGTTGATTTTAGAATGTGATGTTTCCTTCTGTAGATGATTTCTGGTGCGAGCAGCACAGTGTTGTTGAAAAAAGAGACTGAAAATGAAAGAATCACGAGGAGTCTTGTGGTTAAGAACTACAAGATGTTGCAAGATACAGAATCCGGTGTAGTCAAAAGCACATCAAGTGGTTTGTGTTCCTTAAGTGTCAATTAGGATTTTTTAGTCTTTTTAAAATTGTTTGCTATAAATCTGATTTCTGCTTTATTTGTTAGCATTATAAACATGTCTGTTTTCGCATTGTTAACAACTCTTTATGTGGAAACGAATATTAAAGTAGGCTGGACTGCATTGGAATAATATCTATAATTGATTCTCTCCAAAAACAAAACATTTGCCTTAAGTGAAACATAAATACATTTTTTTATTCTATTTTTTGCAGGTGTTGTTGGTCTCACGTTTATAATCAACAAGTTCCGTATAGTCAAGCTAACAACTAAAGATCAGTTCATCATAGCCTACGGTGGCCTGCGAGGAGCCATCGCTTTTTCCCTCTGCTATGTGTTGAATCAGGATCAGTTTCCCAACAGGAAGATGTTTCTGACTGCCATCATCACAGTGATTTTCTTCACCGTATTTGTCCAGGTATGAACACATAATATTATTCTCATTTTAAATCTTTAACTTTACAGATTTTAACTCTCAGTACAGTAAAATGTATAAAACAATTATGATGCTAATTTAGAACAAAGCATGTAGATGTAGAAGTTTATATGTTAGTTGATTTCAGTACATGAGTGTGTGTGATTTGAACTGCAGGTCTAAGAGGGCAGAATATGTTGTTAAACTTTACTCTGACACAGAAAAATCATAAAATCCTACTGATAATGTTATTATAGTTTTAAAAACACTGATGCCATCACAGTGATAAGAATCTATTTCTAGCTTGCCGTGAGATTTGGAAGTGTTTAATGTGAGTAAAGTTTTGTTCCTGTTATCTTCCTGTAAGGGTATGACTATTAAACCCCTGGTGGAGCTGCTGGCAGTGAAGAAGAAACAAGAGGCCAAGCGCTCCATTAATGAGGAGATCCACACTCAGGTACAACTGATCAAAAACAAAAACCTCTGAACCAGAACCTTTGAGCACGTGGAAGTGTTTTTAAATCTGCTGTATTGCTAAATTTGATAGATTTCAAACTAAAGGAGTCCTTCTCAGTCTCTCTTCCTTTTTTATTTACCCACAAATGCTGATCTTCCTGCTAAAATACATTATGTTGCACGTGACTGAACTGGATTTTTTTTTTTTTTTTTTTTTTTTTT
>SSNP01000072.1:805450-817655 GCA_006937955.1 Pachypanchax playfairii
CTCTCTCTCTCTCTCTCTCTCTCTCTCTCTCTCTCTCTCTCTCTCTGGGGATTTACGATGAGTCACCAGTGCTGCAGACAGTTTCTAAAGGCTCCTTCAGTGTAAAACATGAGTGATCAGAAGGAGGCGAGTCACAGCGACATATATAGAGAACAAATCGAAACAGAGAGCTGCTCAGGTTTCTGCTGCGCTACCTGCTTTTATGTCTGATGTATTTTTTGAAGTGTTGGTATAGAACTTCTACACCTACCTGTTTTACCCCACTAACCTTAAACATTACACAACAGGTTAATTAATCATTCTAAATTGGTCCGAGATGAGATTGTGTGGTTGTTCGTGTCTCTGTGATTGACCTGTCCATGATGTAACTCCGCCTTCTTCAATGAATGCTGGAGATTCATACCGACTCCCGTGACCCCGCTCAGGATCGAACGCACATAGAAGACGAACGTTTTGGATAGTTGTTTATCTTTCTTGTCGTTCACTGATGTGAACTCATTGCGGGCTTTTTCCTCAGTAGCAGCACTTTTACAGACGAGACTTCACCCGTAAAGTGCAGGGCAGCCTTTCTATAAGTCATTCACTGCTGTCAAAGCAGAAGTGGACTCTCTGCTTCTGCTTAATGACTTGTTGCCATAGCAACGTCACCCATCAGACTGTCATCTACAGGCTTAGTCAGAGCACTGGGGCGGTTTGCAGGGCGGCTGCAGTCTGAACAACAAACACATCAGTATATTTCTCTGGTTTCCTAAATCGAAATGTTGTTGCTGTAAATAATCTCTGTCCAGTCAGTCACCCAGCTGCTGCTGCTGCTGCTGGTCGCTTTCTCTCATCAGTTCTATTTTAAAACTTGTCGCCTGTTTTAATCAAACTGATGTTGGCTGTTTTCCCTAAACAAAATGCAATATGATGCAGACAAAGTGTGTAAAGTCTCTGCAATCACTCTTATGTCATTAGTCATAAAAAAACGCCAAAAATGATGTAACTTTGGTCAAAGCAGCTTCATTTTATTAAAAAATAAAAAGTACATTATTTTAGTTGACAAATTTAATCTGAATTATTCTGAACTTTTAACTCTGGAGCTCTGCAACTCAGTGACAACCTGGTTGTTTTACCCTTCGTGATATTTTTTGAAAAAAATCCCCTAAACATGACGACTATTAAAGTTGGAGAGATAAAATTTAATACAATCTAAAGGGATATTTTTTTCACCTGTTTTTATCACCCCTGCTTTTTTTTCAGTTCCTTGACCACCTCCTGACTGGAATCGAGGACATCTGTGGACACTATGGACATCACCACTGGAAAGACAAGTATGGATGTTAACTAGATTAATGTAATAACGAAGGACATGAGCTACAGTGTTCTATTTATTCTGAATGTCGTATGTAGCTCCATATTTGAATCTTTTTAAAGTTGAGAGAAGAAATCTTTAAAGAAACAGAATCCTAAATTTCTCTTAACACATCACGTCTGTCGTCCCAGACTGAATCGATTCAACAAGAAGTACGTGAAGAAGTTCCTGATTGCAGGCGAACGCTCCAAAGAGCCGCAGCTCATCGCCTTCTACCACAAGATGGAGATGAAACACGCCATCCAGCTGGTGGAGAGTGGAGGAGGATCCAAACTTCCCTCTGCGATGCCTTCAACTGTTTCCATGCAGTACGTTCCTGCAGCGCCAGATGGTTTAAATTCAAATTATATTTTATACTATAAGCTGCTACTTTCTTCACACGCTTTAAACACTGCGGTTTGAGAAAGGATGTGGCTAATTCATGGATTTTTACAGACTAACAAGCTTCATGTCAGTAAAACATTTAGCCTCGTCACATCAGACCAATGACATTACAGTACAGATCACAGAGGACCAATGAAATTATTCAAATTAAATCAAACATACTTACACTAAATTCTTTATTTTGCACTTCACCGTCATCATGGAGAACATGCAGAACTTCACACGATGCAGGTTATAAGTTAAAGATGATCGATCTGGTATGAAATATAGCATATATGTACAAATCTCTTTTTTTTTTAAAGCATGTGGGTGTGGCTTGTATTCAGGTGTTCTGAATAATCCAGAAAGTACAGTAAATCTGATCTAGTAGCTGAATTCTTCAGCACCAATGACAGATGTGATGGATTTAACATCTGGCCTTTAACAGTTGAACATGCAGCTACAGTTTTTATCATGAAACTAATGTAACATTTTGAAAACGAATGGCTGAACTCACATTGTAATAATTTTATAGAAATAATCGTTTTAAACTGAAACTGCATCAATAATTGGATTTATAAATGTCAAGTTGCTGACGGTAAGTACAGCAGTTAAAGGTGCTGATTGATCCAAGAAACATTTTCAGTTCATGTTCAATGTATTTTTGTTCTTATTTGTTAAAAACCTGAAGGAAGAAAACATGTTTCTCAGATCCAGCTGTGTTCAGAATGGATGATGAACTAAAACAGGCTCAATATTCTGAATTTATTTCTGTTAATAACTCTGTACATTTCACTCAGACAGTAATCCGGTCTGACAGGTTCAAATCTTTTATTTCCATGACGAGAAGCTGAAGGAGGCGGTTATATTTCTAACGAACGTCTGTTCTCAAATTGTGTATTTTTGCCCCTCTCTGTGTTTTCTTACATCCCATTAACAGTTAACAGTAATCAAGAACATCAAGTAACTCAATATTTTTCTGTGTAATTTGTAGGAACATTCAGCCCAAGAATCCTCCATCTATTTCTAAAGCTACAGAGAGAATTCTTCCTCAGATTCCCAAAGGCCGAGAGGAGGAGATCAGGAAAATCCTCCGGAGCAACCTTCAGAAGACACGGCAGAGGGTAACACTGAGTACATTATTACTACCAACATCTCCTGGAAATACATTAACTTTACCTGTTCATGATGTTTTAATAAGGGTTAAATCCTCACTCACGACTGAATTATTTACTGTGATGTCACAGAAATAGTTTCATTCTAATAGACGTCGGGTTCTGAGTTAATAAACAGTATTACTGTATTAAACCAAGCAAATATTAATGAATTTATTTTGTTTATTTTTCTTCTCCTCAGTTGCACTCCTACAACAGACACTCTCTGGTGGTTGAACCCGACGAGGACAGATTTAATGAGATTATTATGAAGAAGAAACAGATGATAGAACTCGACAAGAAGGTAAACACCTCATCAGTCATAAATATCCATTAACACTGTAGCTCAACGCATTTATTTCTGCTAGTCTGATGAAAATAAAGGCTAGCTGATTATAAATTGCTGAGTCAGCATGACAGCAGCTCCTCACAACTCATATCAAGTCATCAGCAGTGAAATAATTCAGCCAAAACTCTGTGTTGGAGATAAAGTGCACGTATAGAGTCTATTGTATCATTGTGTTTTAAAGGAGCTGATTTCTTCTGCACTTTCTTTCATTTTATTAATTTGAAAATGAAGTGACTTCATTTGGGGTTAAACAGATGTGTTATAAAGTCACCATGGACTCGAGAGACTGATCAGTGTTAGTTTGGTTGCATCAAGCTACTAAAAACCCAATTCGAGCTTTGATTACGAATGTTTACAAAACTTGTCCTTATAGAAGCTTAAAAACCAGAAACATCTGTATTTTCCCAGATAAAAGAAATGACTAACTACCTGACGGTTCCTGCTGCTCCTCCGGACTCCCCGACCATGTGTAGAGCCAGACTGGCTTCAGGTAAATACCTCCTCCATCTGTGGACACACTCACACACTTCGTGGCTTCCAGCATGCTGCTCAGAACCAAAAGCAATTTATTCACAGTGTCACTAATGAGGCTCAGAGGGATCAGATAACTAATAAAGGCTGTAGAAAGCCTGCGACTGTTCACATCTCTCCCCCAATGATGGAAAAATGTTTGCATGTGCTTCCACCATGTAAACCAGAGTTTGGTTTCATTTTAGGCAGAGATACTGATTTCAAACCTGCTCAACAGCAAAAAAGGAACAAAATATCTCCAGGTATGTCGAGAGTGTAGAGAGACGATCCTGTTTTAAGTATAATTTAAGTATCAAAACCCGCATGAGCTTTCACCATCATTACTAATGAGATAAGACTGAGTAACAGTAAGTACTCAGTACTTAGTAACACATATCTGTAAATCCTAACCAAAGTAGAAAAATCCCAGCATGCTTCACACCCATCGACATATGTAATACACCGGAGCATATGTGAAAGATTCTTCTGGTTTATGTAACACATGTATAAAACAAGCGCCCCCTAGTGGTCAGTCACGCTGAAAGCCATGTAAATGAATGGCACACTGTTGTGACTAAAAATACATAAAACCATCTCAGATATTTCTTCAGACTTGACTCACGTAGTTCTAACTTTACTGCAGCATGTTTGTGTATTTGTTTCCTCACACATTTAGCTGTAATACGTTATTTGATGTTTGAAAGACACCATGATTGTTTGCAGGTGAGTAGGCGGGACTTTCAGCTGCATGTCTCTGGTGCTCAAGTACAAAAATACAATATGGTTGCACCCGTATACAGCGCAACACATCCATGTTTATATATGTCGATGGTTTCACCGTACATCATGTAAATGTTTTGCTTGCTGTCGTCTCACTTAGAGTTGTGACTTTAACAGACATGTTTATAATCCATGCCCCCCCCACGTACATTGTTTGAGTGCATGCAGATCGAACAGTTCTATAACACTGAATCTATTTCAAGACTCTGTTTTTGTCAATATTCTGATTGGTTTTGCCTGCAGATCCACAATCTTACAACATAAAATTGGCGTCCAAAGCAGTGCCGACCATCCACATAGACCTGGCGTCCCCGCAGTCTCCTGACTCTGTCAACGTCCTGGATGAGTTCAGCCAGGCGGACAAGCAGGGACAGGAGGAGGAGCAAGGCTTAATGATGAAGCCTCCACCAGGGTCAGGTGGATCAAACAAATCCAATGATGAAGCAAGAGAGCAGCAGAAACTAATGAGGTGTCTGAGTGATCCTGGTCCCAGTGCGGACGAAGAGGAGGACGAGCCCTTCCTGCCCTGAGATGCAGACCAGAGAGGTCAGGCAGCACGGCCGCCTTTACTTTACGATGGCTGCGCCGCTGCTCACGGTGAAGTGAAACCACCTGAAAAAAGCCAAAACTGCAAATGCTGTAAGAACCAGAAAAACAAAAGGAGGATCCCAAGGAAAAGAAGAGCCATTACTGTTATCATCACAAGTCTTTGTTTAGATCAGAGTGGGAAAACTGCTGAGTCAGCTCAGAGTCAGAGTGGGAAAGCTGCTGAGTCAGCTCAGAGTCAGAGTGGGAAAGCTGCTGAGTCAGCTCAGAGAAGCTGATTTTATGCTTGAAGGTTGAAACTTCTGGAAAGATGGAAGCATTACTAAAGGTTTGGACTGTTTTACTCTTTAACCATGTTTATTTGTGTTTTTTTTTTAAATACAGTCAGTCTGTCTTTTGTCGTTAAAGTCCAGTTCATGGAATCATACGGGGCCTCTAGACATAAACATCACAACTTCTGACTTTGACTCTATCATGTGATCCTGCTGGATGTAGTTGTTTATAAGACTTAGCCTTACTTTAACTCAGACTTTTGACTCATTCACTGGATGTCTTTTTTAAAAATGATGCATTTTGTCTTTATAATTTGCCTAACTTCTGGTGCAGTTGGAACGATAGATATTTCTAGTTAGAATTTCCACCTTATTCTTTGAGTGTGGCAGGAAGAATGTGAACTCTTAAAGTTCCTCTGTGTTGTCTGAGAGTTTTAATTGTTAAAGAGTCGAGGTAAGGCTGAATGATGGGAAAGCTTTTTTGCACAGAATCTGCCATCACACAGCCCCCCCCACCCCCCATCCAAGTTCAAAAAACATTTCTTTGTAGGAGTTTGGGCTTCAATCAGGAGGGCAGAGTTGTTAAGGTGGACTATTTTCTCTTTATTCAGGAACAACATGCCCATCAGCCACTTTTTAAATGTGTTGTGGTGGGTTTTTTTTAGCACCGGCATCTATTCACTTTATAAGCATGTTGTGGCAAAAAAAAAAAAGTTCTATGCAGTTTAAATGTGTGAAATAAATTCTATCCTCTTTTTTTCCGACGTCCCTTTAAAATCCTAATACTCGCCTAACGCTAAATGCAAAGTTAAAATCCAACACGGGCATTAAAAAAAACGTCTAAACAAGTTTTGCACAGCTTTGCAACTAACTGATCCAAACTGTTCAATATGATGATTAGATTGGTCTTTGTTTACGTGAACAAAGATGCGCTGAATGACAGTAACACACATCTTATCTCACCATGTTTACTACTGGTTGGTAGAATGACTGAAAAAGTTTACGACCTTTTAATGACATTGTGTCTGTTTTCTGCTCAAATCTGCCAAAGTGCAATATGTATACTGAGAAAACCTAAAATGCTGTTTCACGTATATTTAATCACTGAGTTTCTATTAATGGCTCCGATTTTTTCCCCATAAGGCCAAAGCAAAATCATTAATTATCTAAATCTTATTTCTAAAATAGTGGGATTAAAATGAGCCGAGAAATACAAATAAATTATTAATCATGAATATTTGAAAGACAAGAACATCATTGTTTTACAATCGATTTCTCATCTAGAGAACAAACTTTTACTAAAATATGTAGATAAAATTGTTAAAAGGATTTTTAAGAGTTTGTGATGTTTGAGTCTGTCCTGAAAACTCAGATTATCCCTGAGTGGGTTTCTGTATCCACTCAATGAAGCATCTTTAAATAGTTGGTTGCTATGGTTACCATAGCAAGCGGTATAGGATATTTAGTTTGTGTGAGTATTTGCATGCGCACTCAGGAGATGTCTCTCTTTTTTTTCTTGATGCTGGATTTGTATATAAAACTTATAGAAATGTCACTTTTATCTGATGAAAATTGAAATAATGGTTTGAATCTAAATCTAATAAATGTTGCTATTTCAGAGCCAAATAACTTCAGGAGTTTCATCTCCTTTAGATTCATCAAAATTAGGAAATTGTGAAATAGGAACAAGCTGCAGACAGAAATTTGGAGATCTGCTGATCTTATTTATGAGATTGTAAGTGTTCCAGTCAGAAGCAGGTTGTTTATCTTTAAACCTCTGATCAGACAGTCGGACCTGTTTTGTGATTCTTCTGAACTATTTTCTTTTAACTCAGCGTATCTGAACCGAATCATGTGAACGTGTGTGTGCTGCATGATTTACTCATGAGGGAACCAGAAGTTTTACATTCTGATTGAATTAGGAAAAGATAAAAACTTCCTCATTATTTCACTTTTATTCCAAAGAGATTTTTGTTTTTCGTCAGAAAAACAAACTATTTTCATACTTTTTTTTTTTTCATACCAAAAACATATTTGGGGCAAACATTCTGAAACGTGTTAGAGAAGAATGTTTGGTGCAAAAACGACTAAAACCTGAAGCCATAAGCCTTTAGAAGAACCTCTTTTATTATATTTGTTTCTAATGTACGTTGTTGTTTCTGATCTGCCTGATTTTTAAAAGTGCTCTTTGTTGTCAGTGTAAACACATTGGATGCTTTTATTTTGAAATGTCAGGATTGTTTTTGAGGTGCAGCAGTTTTCACCAAATGAATGACAGTGTCGGCACTGTTGCCTCACCAGCATCCACTTCAGCTTTTAATTTCTTTCCTTCACAGAACTTCATGCTTTACATGTTCAAGTGCTTGATAGTGAGAAAAAACATATTTTTATCAACTTCACAGGAAATCAGAGTTTTATGTTTCATGTTGACGTGTGTGTTAATTGATTCAGTGGGCTTTACTGCAGGGCTTTTCCATCAGATGTTTGTAGAAACATGCAGAATTAGTCACTTTTCTTTACTCTGTTCTGAAACTAAGTGCTGTTAAACTGCTCACCTTGATAAAACCATCTGATTCACTTCCTGAAGAAAACAGGAAATATATCCAGGCTTTGCATGGTAGAGATAGAACTAATCTGTTGTAGACATTTGTTTAATTAACAGTTATTCTCATTTTTAAATTGAATGAAAACAACTTTAAACAAATCAACAAAGACCAAATCAAGATTTTCCATAATTAAACGAGTTTACTTTATCATCTAAATCAGTTTACAGTCAAATTGTTGGATATTATTATGTCACAGGTGAGTAGAAATGATTTTTATATCTATTACAAGTGAAGAACTGCTGGATTTATTCATCCTGGCAGCTCAGTGATAATTAAACAAACTGTTGGTTATAATAACAGGCTGTAAATATGTGTTATATATCATCAATATAATGATCCCTGCAGTATCACTCCACACTTTAATCTGTCTGTCCTTCTCGCTTGTTTACATCCTCCAGTCTGACTCCTGTTATAGGCTCCTGTTTTACACTATAAAGAGCACTTTATCAAAGCAGTACCTTTTATCTAAAACCACTGACGAGAGCAATAAAAACCTTTTATCTAGTGTGAACGTGTCACTCATCAGGCCACGTCAGGGGGAAAAGGAATGTACTTTATGATGAGCCTCATCATCGAGCAGAGAAACGAGAATGTCCTGCTGTGGTTTAACGTTCACGCGGATGGAATTTCCCTTTCACTCATTCTCTTTATCTTCATGAACATGTCTTATTTGTAATTTCCCAAAGTAGTTAGAAGAAAAGAGAAGAGTAAAAGAAAAGGAATATGTGATGTACAAATCTGATTAAAAGAATATAATATGTGCACTGTGGGTGTGCAGATCATCATCACGCCTCTGTAAAGGCCAACAGAACTAACAGTCATCATGTAAAGTATATCAGAGTCTATATATTAAAGTTTACTTTCAAACACTCTCTTCTTTGTCTCATGACTGATGATTTATTGCTGTGACACAAAAAATGAATCAAATTCCAGTTGATGAGGTTAATTACGCTGGGAAATAAGCTTTTGGAAAGAGTTTTGGGGGATTAGAAGAATTGTTTTCTCCAGAGGGAAAAAATATCCCACAGAAATCTAATAAAAAATCTAATCTGTTTAATTTGGCAGTAATTATGTCCCTTTATCAGTGTAAAAACTGAGATATACACTTACTGATGTTTGTTATTTAGCACATAAATTACATTAATGCTTTCAAACTCATTTAGTTTTTGCATTTTCTTGTTTTTCAGATTTAATTGAATTACTCTCTTAATTAATAAGCAAAAATAACAAATTATAACAGTTTATTTAACTGATTTATAACAAATAGATGAATTGTAAGTAAATACTGTTTGTTTGTTTTTTAATATTAAACCTGAAATCAGATTCAGGTGCTTTTTTTTTCTGTTTTTACGTTTCTTTAACGTTGCAGTACCTTTATTGGCCAGAAGATGGCAGTGCAACTATATTATCACACCTCACATCATCAATTCAGATTTCTAGGATTTATAAAATAAACACATTGTAGAAATGAATAAATAATATTATTTGCTTGAAATGTTACAACTGAGTACTTTGGTATGAGTCATGTAAACGAAATAAACAATCTAGAGGAGTTAAACGTGTTATTATCACTGCAAGCTTTTACTGTTAGTGATTTTCTTGTTAACCATTAAACGTTAACTTATTCCTGTAAACTTTTATGGCAGCGAATTCCAAAATAATGAGCTGAATTAATTCTTTAGTTGCTCAGAAAGGCTGTAAAAGCCAGTTTTATGTAGAATCCTGTGCTGAGTCGTTACTTCAGTGGAACCTTGTGAAAAGCAGGTTTGGACACAAACGTTCTGTTCTTTGTTTACATTAAATTTTAATTTTATTTTATTCTATTCTATTCTATTCTATTCTATTCTATTCTATTCTATTCTATTCTATTCTATTCTATTTAGAAGTATCCTGAGCATAAAAAAACAGAGTAAAGAAGAACCTGGTGGTGTAAATCATTGGAACATCTAATGACTTCATGATGACCTGAAAAACTAATCTGCATTAAGACTTTAATAGTTTTAAATATAAACTAAATAAAACTCAGATATGAGACTTAAAAGATTTATAAGATTTATAAAATCCAAACTGACCATCATTCAATAATGTAACCTCTTGGTTTTCTCCACCCACTTTCAGATGAAATCAAACTTTACATAACCCCAATCTGTTTCTGCAGATTTTCCCAGAAGAAACAGGAAAACAACAACATATTTTATTTTACAGCTCTGTTCATCAGAATACTAAACACACACAATAACAGTCAAATACCAAATATTTAACAAGCCACAGCTGGAGGGTCACATGTGCAGAAGGAAATAATCCTGAAAGTTCTCTTCCTTTCATCTGAGAAGAGCTGGGTTAATGAATCTTTTGGACATGAGGACATTTATTTTCATCCGATTAATCTTCAATATTTAACCCTTTACTAATAAAAGACCTCTAATTAATATTTATTGATGTGTTTTAGCCCACGACTGCCTCTAAATACACAGTTTATTGGCCATTTGCCAACTTAAGCAGCATAAAATATAACATGGTCTCTAACTTATAAATATCAATGTAATATAAATTTTAATGTGATACAAATGAGTTTTAATCCAGCAACAACTTCTCAGTTCAGAGTGTAATACCAACCTGCACCAGTAGATGGCACTGTGTAACTGTTTATCCACTGCTCTACCTATAGCTCTGCCTATAATGAACAAACCTTTTGTTTTTCACTTTTAATTTCACAGCGAGAACAGTTTGCACACTGAAAGCATTCTGTCAGATTTAATGGGTGTGTTGGGGAGGGATTGGGGTTTTCTGTGGCCTCATTCCATCAGTTTAATGGTGTGTTTGCTATTGCATTCTCTCTCATTTACATGGCTCATATACCACAACTACTGTATGGCTAATTGTTGTGTTCAGGCTTTTAAAACTCTGAACCATTGCAGTGATGTTTCTTACAAATAAAACACTCTAAGTTTCAGTTTTGCCAGCTGTGCTTGGAAAATATCTGGTTACACAACAAGAAGTGTTTTGATTGTGAATCTGGTGGAGAAGGGTCACTGCAGGGCTGAATGAAAAAATGAAAATAAAAACAGCAGTTTGGGTTTTTTTTTTTCTTAAAGAAGGAACATAGACATTTACAACAGCAAGAAAATGAATCAGAGTTTATTGTTTAAATAATTACTGATATTAATATTGTTTTTAATGTGGGCAGGAGGAGAGATGCAACATGATTTATATATGGGTTATTTATGCTTTTATCCTGTAAAGCACTTTGAACTGCACCTTTGCACAAAAAGTGTTTTATAAATAAAGTTTGATTGATTGATTGATGATTGAAAACTTCTTCTAAAAGAAATATAAAGAAACTCCATCAAGTCATAGTTTAAATAATTGATTATGTTTATATTTAGTTGAACATTTCCATTTTTGACTCCTTCTTGTGAATAATTTATTATATTTTACTGAAATATAATAAAGATCTTGTACTACTTTACAAGCTCAGATGTTATTGAAGTACATTTGTAAGTTTTCAAAAGTTCATTAGATTCTCTTTTTATAAGAATATGAAGACATCAGCTACAGCACAAAAATATTTTGCTTGTATTTTATGCATATTTTGACTTAACAGGACTTAAATGGAGTTGTCAAGTTCTACACTCAGGTACTGCTGTACTTCCTCAGTGAAACTCAGAATCATCAAACTCTCAAAGATCCTCTGAACTAAGATGCAAAGTCCCGTCTCATCTCATGACCCACATTTCATTAAAGTTTGAGCTTCCACGTCTACGTTGTGCTTTGTCAGACCTTATGTATCTTTCTCATCGTGCACTAAGGTCCGCACATGGAATTAATCCCTGCTGTTCATCGTTTTACGTCAAACAATCTGCTGAGCTTCACTTCTCAGTGTCAGAAAAAGATCTGCAGCTGCACTGTTTAAAAAACCCCAAACACTATGCACGGTGACCATTATTAATCTGGACACACTGGCATGGGCTGATACGTCCCCGCCTGTTGTTTGATGTATTAGAATGAGCAGAACACAGAGATGGACTTTTTTCATTGGCGTCTTGGTTAATGAATAAAACATCAGAGTAGGAACTGAATTGAATTTCAGAATACGAGAGTAAAATGGTTATGGCTCACAGGACACTTTACAGTCTGTGACCCACTGCACAAAGTGATTTTAAGACAGTCAGCTGTTTTTGCAACCTCCTGCGTGCACCGAGAGAAACTTGGAGGCTATTAAATGATGTTTACGAGTCCTAATTATCTTTGACTGTATATGCTAAACACAC
>SSNP01000072.1:817665-820165 GCA_006937955.1 Pachypanchax playfairii
TCTATTCTATTCTATTCTATTCTATTCTATTCTATTCTATTCTATTCTATTTAGAAGTATCCTGAGCATAAAAAAACAGAGTAAAGAAGAACCTGGTGGTGTAAATCATTGGAACATCTAATGACTTCATGATGACCTGAAAAACTAATCTGCATTAAGACTTTAATAGTTTTAAATATAAACTAAATAAAACTCAGATATGAGACTTAAAAGATTTATAAGATTTATAAAATCCAAACTGACCATCATTCAATAATGTAACCTCTTGGTTTTCTCCACCCACTTTCAGATGAAATCAAACTTTACATAACCCCAATCTGTTTCTGCAGATTTTCCCAGAAGAAACAGGAAAACAACAACATATTTTATTTTACAGCTCTGTTCATCAGAATACTAAACACACACAATAACAGTCAAATACCAAATATTTAACAAGCCACAGCTGGAGGGTCACATGTGCAGAAGGAAATAATCCTGAAAGTTCTCTTCCTTTCATCTGAGAAGAGCTGGGTTAATGAATCTTTTGGACATGAGGACATTTATTTTCATCCGATTAATCTTCAATATTTAACCCTTTACTAATAAAAGACCTCTAATTAATATTTATTGATGTGTTTTAGCCCACGACTGCCTCTAAATACACAGTTTATTGGCCATTTGCCAACTTAAGCAGCATAAAATATAACATGGTCTCTAACTTATAAATATCAATGTAATATAAATTTTAATGTGATACAAATGAGTTTTAATCCAGCAACAACTTCTCAGTTCAGAGTGTAATACCAACCTGCACCAGTAGATGGCACTGTGTAACTGTTTATCCACTGCTCTACCTATAGCTCTGCCTATAATGAACAAACCTTTTGTTTTTCACTTTTAATTTCACAGCGAGAACAGTTTGCACACTGAAAGCATTCTGTCAGATTTAATGGGTGTGTTGGGGAGGGATTGGGGTTTTCTGTGGCCTCATTCCATCAGTTTAATGGTGTGTTTGCTATTGCATTCTCTCTCATTTACATGGCTCATATACCACAACTACTGTATGGCTAATTGTTGTGTTCAGGCTTTTAAAACTCTGAACCATTGCAGTGATGTTTCTTACAAATAAAACACTCTAAGTTTCAGTTTTGCCAGCTGTGCTTGGAAAATATCTGGTTACACAACAAGAAGTGTTTTGATTGTGAATCTGGTGGAGAAGGGTCACTGCAGGGCTGAATGAAAAAATGAAAATAAAAACAGCAGTTTGGGTTTTTTTTTTTCTTAAAGAAGGAACATAGACATTTACAACAGCAAGAAAATGAATCAGAGTTTATTGTTTAAATAATTACTGATATTAATATTGTTTTTAATGTGGGCAGGAGGAGAGATGCAACATGATTTATATATGGGTTATTTATGCTTTTATCCTGTAAAGCACTTTGAACTGCACCTTTGCACAAAAAGTGTTTTATAAATAAAGTTTGATTGATTGATTGATGATTGAAAACTTCTTCTAAAAGAAATATAAAGAAACTCCATCAAGTCATAGTTTAAATAATTGATTATGTTTATATTTAGTTGAACATTTCCATTTTTGACTCCTTCTTGTGAATAATTTATTATATTTTACTGAAATATAATAAAGATCTTGTACTACTTTACAAGCTCAGATGTTATTGAAGTACATTTGTAAGTTTTCAAAAGTTCATTAGATTCTCTTTTTATAAGAATATGAAGACATCAGCTACAGCACAAAAATATTTTGCTTGTATTTTATGCATATTTTGACTTAACAGGACTTAAATGGAGTTGTCAAGTTCTACACTCAGGTACTGCTGTACTTCCTCAGTGAAACTCAGAATCATCAAACTCTCAAAGATCCTCTGAACTAAGATGCAAAGTCCCGTCTCATCTCATGACCCACATTTCATTAAAGTTTGAGCTTCCACGTCTACGTTGTGCTTTGTCAGACCTTATGTATCTTTCTCATCGTGCACTAAGGTCCGCACATGGAATTAATCCCTGCTGTTCATCGTTTTACGTCAAACAATCTGCTGAGCTTCACTTCTCAGTGTCAGAAAAAGATCTGCAGCTGCACTGTTTAAAAAACCCCAAACACTATGCACGGTGACCATTATTAATCTGGACACACTGGCATGGGCTGATACGTCCCCGCCTGTTGTTTGATGTATTAGAATGAGCAGAACACAGAGATGGACTTTTTTCATTGGCGTCTTGGTTAATGAATAAAACATCAGAGTAGGAACTGAATTGAATTTCAGAATACGAGAGTAAAATGGTTATGGCTCACAGGACACTTTACAGTCTGTGACCCACTGCACAAAGTGATTTTAAGACAGTCAGCTGTTTTTGCAACCTCCTGCGTGCACCGAGAGAAACTTGGAGGCTATTAAATGATGTTTACGAGTCCTAATTATCTTTGACTGTATATGCTAAACACACATTTACAGTTAACTCCAAAGAGGGCAGAAAATGGGAGTTTTGTTCTGAGCCTGCTTTC
>SSNP01000072.1:822665-858802 GCA_006937955.1 Pachypanchax playfairii
TCACCAATATTTCAATTATTTCTGTACCTGTATGTCACACAGTTTTCAAGCTGCGTTAAAATCAGTGTAAATTGTTTTTGCATAGCAAGTCAAACAAGCTGAATAAAACAAAAATCAATAAATTCTGCATCAAGACATTTAATATGACCCCTACATTCAGCGAAGTGTTGAGAAGTAAATAATAAAATACAAATGAAGCTCATTTATGTTTCTGCAGCAGTGATCAGTCAACCAAAACTTTACTACACACACCGAATCAAACCTGGAAACCCCCAAAGATGTTTTCAGCAGCTCTTCCAGCTGCTCTGGATGCACGTTCAGACCCACATGAGACTAATATCTCCAACTAATATGAAAAAACAAATCATCTATAATACGAGTCTGAAGCGAGGCCCATATTCTGCTTCTGTTCAGCAACCACATTTTACTGTTTTTTTTGTAAAATCCTGAAAAAATTTAAACAAATGTATTTTTCTAAATGTAAAATATACATGAACTTTAAACAGAAATGACATACTGAAGCCTGACAGACCTCGATTTAGTAAATTGAAAGATTATGACTTGGAGTCTGAACGTTTAGCTGAACAGCCGTTCCAAATCAACAGCTGCTGCGTCACATCCGGTTGTCTAATTAACTAAAGGTGGCAACGTACAAACACTCTAGAAGTCTCGTTTTATGTTTAATTTACTGTATATTATTGTTTCGCTGACATAGGAGGACTGAAATAATGACGCATCTTTGCTTACAAGGTAAGTGTTTAACTTTGAGCGTTCAGTTAATGCTAGTCACGTGTCAATCAAATCCGATTGAAATGACGTAATTAATATTTTCCCAGAGAAATGTAACTCCTTGTTATTTTGTCTAAATGAGTTTGAACGCTGTTTGAAGCCGGAGGTTGAACTCCCAGACGCGTCGTGCTGTTTGGTTTATTTGTTTCTCGTGTTTTCCTGGTGTAGAAACATCTGGAGCAGCTGAATATGTCCTCTTCAGTTCCTTGAGGATTAATCCCGCTTGTTTTGCTCGGGGTTACAGATGACATGCCAACATACAGAGACATTCACACCTCTCATTCTCACAGAACGCTCTCGCTGTGTTGTGATAAGCCGCCGTGAATATCCATCAAGAAATCAGGCCAACCCACTGGATTTCCGAGCACTGGACCATTTCGTGCCCCCTCCTCCTCCTCTTCCTCCTCATCTTCCTCGCCCTGCCTGCACTATGTGTTAGATTTCCAGCCCTCTCCTCTTGCTTTTCTACGCAAGCGGACGTCCACGGTACAGAGACTGTGCGCACCACAGAGAGCGGCGCACGGCAGGCGGCACAGCGGCAGCGGCGGCTCGGTCTCCTCCTTTGTTGCGAGCTGGCGGACTGGATGGTGGATTTGTTCCTTTACGGATTTGGATCGGGGCTTAGGATAACTTCGCATGGGACAAAACCCGCCTTCTTTTACGTCTGCCAGCGATTTGTTTCGCCCGGCGTGTTGACGGCAGTGGTGAAGAGAGGGGGGTGGGAGGGGGGGACCGGAGGAGCGCAGTTGACAGATTTGAGACATGAATATACATCCATCCGCCGGCTGATCGGGATAGAAGCGAACAAAACGGCTTGTAGCGACGTTTCGGACGTGATCTGCGGAGCCTTGATGCAGCAGCGTCTCTGTGCAGCCGGAGATGAAGAGCAGATGCGCTGATTGGCTTTGCACCGCAGGGCAACGCGTTTTTAACCATCTGAACTGCACGGAATAACGCACTGAGCCACAACTTTGTTCAGAGACGCCACAGACGAAACATTTCAGCATCTTATTTAAAAGTGCATTATTATTATTCTAACCTGGCGACAGCTTCAGACATCCTTGGGGAAAATAGCTCAGTGTTTTAGGAAACAGTGTCTGAGCTTTTCTATGAGTGACATATTTCCAGATAAATCCTGCAGTTTGTGAAATGCAGATGACATTTCAGTGTTGATCTGTCGGGTGGTTTTGTACATTGGAAATGTAGGCCGGACTAACATTCTCCTATGAAAATCCCAATCGATAGCGAGGTAAAGACGGCTGTGGCTGGCTGGTTTCTGTGGAAGTGTCACGGGGGTGTGTTTGGAGTCCAGCTTATTTAGTTTTTTCCACCAGCCTCGAGGCGGCAGAGACGCTGGAAAGCGGAGACTGAGAACATCTTGGAGTCTAGTCTGTAGGAAGCGTCTCAAGAAAAGTTTCAATGGTTTTCCGAAAGTTGCCCGGTGTTTCGGCATCGGGGATGGGTCTGCGTCTGTCCCAGAAGTTCGTTTTTTTACTTTTTCTCTCGGGTTTGGTTACACTATGTTTTGGAGCCCTTTTCTTTCTACCCGACTCCGTCCGACTAAAACGCATTTTTCTGTCCAAGACTGAAGTCCAGCCAGTCACTGTTGGGTCGGAGAATGATGTCAGGGAGCACTTAAAAAGACCCAGGGAGCAGGATCATCTGCGGGGCATGACCCCGGCCAAAGGAGAGACGGGGACCAAACCGAAAAGTCTGAACCGAAAACCTTCCGTGTCTCATGAGGAGACCGAGGCTGGAGGCAAAGCCCAGGAGGATCTGACTCCGTCCAGGTCCAAAGCAGAGTCCGTCTCAGTGAGATTCACCTCCACCGACCATGGGGCCAACTCGGATACATTTAATTTTAAGCAGTTCCAGAGGTGCCTCCTCAAACCTCCGCTGGGGAGAGACAGCGGGAGGCCGGCCGACCCCGAGACCAATGAGCGCCGGGAGAAAGTCAAAGAGGTGAGGGGGGGTCATGAAGTTGTATATGATGGGGGCACAATGTGCGCAAAAAACTGGTGGTAAATTTAAAACTAGGTCTGATAGAAACCAGGAGGACATGGTCTTATATTAATCTGATTAGACATGTAGCAGCGTGTCCTTATAATGAAAATGTTGTTGAAACACACCGAGCAGATAAACAGCAGTTTACCTTATTTTCATATAAAACCACAATGTTTTTTTTTTTTTCTCTGTTGGATGTAATTTGTCAGTCTGTGTTGAGCTCCTGTCAGTAAGACCCCCTAAAAAAATCTCTGAATAATGTCACACATCTAAATTTAGACCAAATCTTCTCTTTGGCAGGATGAATTCCTGTCAGATTCCTTTTACTGACGATGGAAAATGGCTTCAAAGTTTCTGCTTTTTGAATCTTGAGTCTCATTTAGCACCAGCAGAATAAATCATCCAATTCAAATCAATTCTTTTATAAATAGTTAAATCAAAATTTTTGGCTGTGTATGTAAACAGCTCAACCATAAGGTCACTCCTGCACATCGCTGTCTCTTTTGCACAATCGCCTGCAAATGATGCGACTGTGCAGTGACTCTTTGGCCAGGAGCTCTTCAAGCTGTGTGCCGGCCTTTGTTGAGCCCTGTGGCACCAATAAGGGCTCCGGAGTGGGAGCGTCTGCAGATCGCACATCTGTACCCATTCAAGGCAATTCAAGCTGGTGATGGGCTGGAGGCTGAAGGAGTGTGATTAGGGGGTTGGTCACTGGCATGTGCTTACAGATGGGTTTCAGCCTTGGCATGTGACACGGATAAGTCCTGTTATCACTTGGAGCCGGGTGTCACCCTCTCACGCAGCTCACATGCCTCATACCTTGAGGTGATGTGTGCTACATAGTGACTGAGGTGTCGGAGGACAAGGGGTTATTTGCCCTCGCGCTTTGAGCTCCACTGACTCATCGTTTCTCCATTTAATGTTCTTTCAACTGAATGTCAGCGTGAGTTTAGCTTGTCCGTTCTCTTCAGCTGATCTGCAGAACCCTGTTATCATCTGAGGAACAGTGTTTTTCCATCACATCCTGTTCACCAAATTAAACATGTTTACTTTATTTTCATCATTTAAGTGCGATTTCCTGTTTTTTTTAAAGACATTATTGAACATGTTTGCTGCACTACAAACATCTCTTTTTCCTGGAGGGTTGACATGTGATCTTTAGCTTCATCCTAGTTTATCAATGTAAAAAAACAAGTTACTGACAAGAAAACCAACATGTTTTAGTGTTTCTTTCTAGATTTGTGTATTTTTGTAAAGTTTGACTTATTATACAGTTTTATTTGTAAGTGTCACAGCTCATTTTATATGTGGCTACAGCAGCTCTAAACACAGTCCTGTTTTACTGTAATGGAATGCAGAAAGCGAGTGCACCCCACAAAAAAATCTCCCCAAAAAAGGGTCGGCTCCAGCTCACTGAGTGCTTCAATGCTGAAACTGTGAATGAGCATCGTTTTTCTAAGCTGCCAACAACAAGAAAGCAGACTCCCCACCTTCTTCCTCTGTGTGCACATCCACTGCCAAGGCAGGGTGAAACGAGGGACAATGACTGCCTGATCACACATCACAAATGGTAAATGGCAGCCCTCAGGATACCAGCCAGTTCTCCCAAAGTTACCAAGGTGCTGTATACCTATTCCAGCCACTCCCTGCCAAAGTTATTCTCCTTCAAAAGTCCCCAGCAGGATAAAAATGGGAGTAATTTGCATACAGCCTCCTATTTGTTATTCTGTAATGTTTTTTTTTCTTTCTGTCTCAGTCGCTCGCATGGCTGCTTTACTGCCTTACTGGCTCTGGTGTAAGAAGTTGGATTTCAGGAATCACACCACAAAAATGCAAGGCCAGAGCAACAGTACAGTGTCCTTCCTGGCAATGCATATTTTGTTGGTGATGCCCTGTAGGCTAAAACTTGGACTATAGAAGTAAAATGCAGAGGGAGAACACATGGAGAAAAAAAAAGTTGAGCACAGAGGACGTCACAGAATGATGGGAACTCTATAGCTTGGAGGGCTGGGGCTCATTCACTGACTGAAGCCTTCATATCTCTCTCCTCTGCTGGTCTGCACAGCACTGCATACATCAAAAGAGAAGTGTGCATCTAAAGGCTGTATCTGTAAAGTCTGAGATTTGCTCTCTCTCCTTCGTCCGCTGAATGTTTCACAGAGATATGACGGTGCAGTCAAATGAGGGTCTTTGCTTGAGGAAATTGGAAAGTGCTGTATAATGTGGCCTCTAACATATGATGCATTTGAAAGGGGAGGACAGTAACACAGAGATGGAGCTGACAGCTGAGCTCTGCAGTGTGAGAACAGACCCTCTGCACTTTCATGTAGCAGAGCTTCTGCCAGCGGTGCAATAAAAGGCATAAAAGACTTTACTGTGTGTGTGTGTGTGTGTGTGTGTGTGTGTGTATACATACCCACTTGCCTAGCTGATTGAGAGCTCTGAGGTAGATGTAGAGTTTGAAGGTTGCAGTTGCAGATGTGTGTATTTTTTACACGCAGCTCTGAACCCACTTGCATCACTGTTTTGACCAGCAACATTACTCATCTGTTTGTGTGTGGGCATGTTCGCATGTGACCTATAATAATTAACGTAGTTTTGTGGAAATTTCCTAAAAGATTGCTTTAGGAAAAAGGGTTTATTCTACATAATAAATCAAATAAGAACATTTATTGGACACTTAAATGAGACAGTTTGCCTCAAAGTTCTCGATTATGTTTTTAAATCAGAACCAGATTTTATCAGGACACATTTCTGACTCATGAAGGTCGTGTTCTTGTGGCGATTAGAGTCAAAGTTCACCCAAAGAATCGCTGAACAGATGTGGTCCAAACATACTGAAGCAATTTTGGAGAACCATGTATGGAGGGTTGCCAAAAACCATGAATTTAAATCAAGTCATTTCTTTTTAAACACGCTCTTGAGTTGAACGCAACACAAAGTTTAACCTGAAGTAGTTTGTAGGTGACAAACTATTTGTCTTTGAAGCGTGACCAGAAAAATAATTTAGTCTTTAACTGAACCGTTGCTTCACACAACCCCCCCCCCCCCCCGAACATGCACAGACACAAGAAACTTGGCTCAAATCCTCAGGAGTGGGTGATCCTGTAGCTGGGCTGGAAATCCCTTTAAAGAAGTAATGACCACAGAGCAGGGTGACTGAGTAAAACGATGTCGTTAAGCTGGAGCCTTCTAGCTCAGAGCGCTGTGAACTCCCTCCACCGCTCATCCCCCTGCTGCTTCCTTTCCCCAGAGTCAGGTACGCCGAACAACCTTTGGTCTGAGCCAGGAGAATGACCTCATGCTGAGCTAGAAGAAAAACACGGAAGATGAACAAAATTTAAAGAAAAGGCTCGCACTCAGCCCAGCGTTCCCACAGAGCTGAGACATTCATGTGTTTCCTCTGTACTGTGAATGCTTTGCAAATGTCAGAGTCTGGTGTTTGGAATGTAAGCCTGTCTTTAGTCTGTGTATGTGGGGGAGTGAGCTGCCCCCCCCCCCCCCTTCCCCCCACCTGGATATTGATATATTGTGCAAGTCAATGGCTGCAGAGACTGATATTATCAACTACTCAGTGCTGCTTTGCTGCAGATGAGAAGGAATTGATGGTTTGTGTTTGAGCAAGTCAGAAAGATATTTTTCAGTCATAGTGATATCATGTCGTCATGTACAGAGAAATGTGTCAGTAAAAACAGCTGAAATAAATAAAGTGAAAAGCATCTGGAACAAATTTGACCTTTTATCACTCGAGCTGGTTGAAACTTATAAAAAAATGCATTTTTTTTTCCTCAAGTGAAATAACGTCACATGTTTATCTAAATTCTTTTGTTCTAAGAATACACGCGCTGACTTTTTGACCGAGAACATTCACCAACCAACCGATGCAGCTTTTCTTTCAGTTGTTATTTCACACTAGTTTCAGAGGCAAGTCGTTGCAGCAGGTAAATAGTTGTGAAAGATCAGAGAGTAGCGGTTGCCAGTAGTCTTTATCGTTGCCTTAAATCTCCTGTTTTTTAGCAGTGGTGTTTGGAACCATGTGTTTAGCCAAGGGATTTGCAACAGTGTGTGTATCTTTGTGTATTTGGGAATGTGTGTGTTATTGTTGACTTTTGTGTGGTTTTTCGAATCAAGTCTGTATATCTTAGTCATCCAGGACATAACAACTAGGCTTCTAAAGACATGTTACATTTCATCCAGAAGACTTCTTCAGTTCTGATAGAGCAGGGGTGTCAAGCTCCAGGCCTCGAGGGCCACTATCCTGCATGTTTTAGATGTTTCCCTGCTTCAACACACCTGATTCTAATCCTCTGCATTTCAACAAGTGCTGCAGTAACCTGTTAACGACTTGTTCATTTGAATCAGGTGTGTTGAAACAGGGAAACATCTAAAACATGCAGGATAGTGGCCCTCGAGGCCTGACTTTGGGCACCCCTGTGATAGAGGGACAATAGAATAAAAAGTAGGGATGCAACGATACCACTTTTTTTTTCATATCGATACTTGGATCTGAGTACTTGCTGATACAGAGTACCAATGCTGATACTTCTACTACACAAAAAATGCAGTGAATTGGAAGACAGGTTGAATTTTTTTTCTTAATAAATGATGGTGAACTTGATAAATATATTTATTATTAGAAAAGCACTCTGAGAGCGCAGACCTCCACCAAGCAGCACTTGGACATATTGTAGAAAGTACTATATCTGTATCCTTAAAAAAAAAATTCCTGGATCCTGACGGTAATCCTGATTGCTCCTTGGGTCATTTCTGACCTTTCCTGAAAATTTCATCAAAATCCATCCATAAGTTTTTGAGTTATCCTGCTAACAGACAGACAAACCCAGATGAAAACATTACCTCCTTGGCAGAGGTAAAAATGACCACACCAAAATTTCAAATGAAAAATAAACATTTTATTTTTGTGTGGAAATATTGCAGAGTTTCCACATTTTTAAGTATTGGTTCATGGTATCTGTTAACTAACCAATACTGATACGAGTATATTAGAATTGAATTGGCCCAGATACACGATACCAGTATCGATGCATCCCTAATAAAAAAGGGTTGTTTATCAGTGACACTGTCCATCCTGAGGATTATTCTGATATTCTTGTCTTATTTATTCAGAATGATACTAGTTTAGTAAATGCATCTTTTTTTTAAAAACAATTTTTGCAAATATGGCTGGAGAAACAAAAGATCCTGTTTTTTACCTCATTAGTTCTTTGCATTATTAAAGCACATGTACATAAAGATGAGACGCAAACCTACTATATTACAGGTATTACTAATTATGTTTTTTTTAATTATGTTAATTTAAAGTCTCGCCGTCTAGTACATGTTGTTAGCTTGTTTCACTCGTGCTTCTATCACTCATGAGTGATTCCATAGTGATGTAGTATGTCTTTACGTCCACTGTACACTTGAGCTAATAACACACGGCCTGTGCAGACGTGATAAGAAAAAAAGCAGGAACATTTAGTTTTAAAGTCCTGAACAGCTGACCCTTAAAGTCAAAACATCTACATCTAGGTATTGTGTGTTTTGCAGGATAATGATATAAAAATGCCTGATAAAAGCATCCAAGCACAGCAAAAAAGCTTATTTTCTTTAGGTGATAATGGCTTAAACTATAGAAGACCACGTTTCCCCCCTCAGGCAGCTGGTGCAGGAAAAAGGTGATGAAATGGAGAGAGTGAAAGGAAGGGTGTCTCTAAAAGAAGGGGGGGGGGGGTAGTGAACATCCTTTTGCTATTCAGTGGAATATTTTTACCTCATATATTCTTAGTAGTACTTGCACTAGAATCATCAGATGTTTCTCTGAGAACTGGATCTTTGTTGAAATCAATTTAATATCATGAGATTTATTCATCTGCATCTTTTTGAAGGTAGTTCTACAATCCACATGGGCTATTTTGCACGGGTTCATGTCTTTTTTTTTTTTTTAAATGTGTGCATTATTTGTGCACTAAGTTAAGAGTTTTGTTACATCTCAGGTTTCTTCTCTTACAAGTCTGTTTGTTCAGAGTTTTAGAACTGCAGGGATTATAAGGATCTCCTGTAAGCTCCTACTCAGTATTTTACTGTTGAAAAATACTTAAGCAACAATTTAAATTGTCTGCAGACATCTAAGCTGAAACGGCCTAAATTTGGTCTAATAGTGAAAGTTTAGTGGACATTGAAAACCAGATTTGGACACTGAATAGATGTCTACATTTAATCAGGATTGGTAGTAATAATAAATGACTGCTGCTGACGTGTGGAAGGAAACCTAAGATCTTTGATCTTATAGCTGTTCTTGCATTTCATTGAACTAATTAGCAAAATGACACTTTAGGTTCTGCTGTGATTATAAGACCTTCTAAAATCTTATGTGGTGCAGTTAAAGTTGTAATTCATGCTGACGGAGGATTACCTTGTTGTTTTTGTAAATATTAGTGGAGCTCTGTGTTTTACAATGCACCAGATGTTTCGTCACATCAGCAAAGGTTTAATGTTTCTATGATACATATTGGGGTTTACCATTATTGCCTCATTTTTCAGGTCTCAATGGTAAAACTGGGATGAAAAATACTCAGATGATTTTGATTGTAAAATTCAAACCTCAGAACCTTTTGGCATTTTTACATCACACATTTGGATTGTGTGTCACTTACATCTATTATGCTATTTGCCTGGAATAAAGATTAAATTATAAGGAATAAACTTCTTAAAGTAAATACTAGAATTAGGAGATACTATTTAGTTCTAAGGAAGGGACACGTCTAGATTTAGACTTATTTTTGTCCCTTTGATACTTCTTTTTTCTGAATAAATTTATTTTTGAGGAGTAAAACCTGGTTTTAAAGGAGCAATGAGTTGTTTCTAGAGTTCTGTTGCAGTTAATATTGAGGTTAACTAAAGGTCAGTGTTTAGCAGGATTTATTGGGCTTTAGTTCCAAGTTAAAAGTTTAATGTTCACAGTTGGAATGTTTTAAAGATACACTAAAATGTGTGTTCTGTCATTGCTTAATGAAGACTTTTAAAACTGTCAAACATTTTGCAGTCATGTCAACAGTCTGCAGATGTTTTTACTTGTATTTCCTGGAATTCTCTGCGCTTGTATGTTTGCAAAGTTCTTAAATCCAGCTGTCCCAGTCTATTTGTTTGGGGTTGTTTTAAGGCCCCTCAACCTGTGTTTACTGTAGCCTGCAGGTATTGCATCAGTTGCCAGTAAAAGCAGAAAACCACGTCCTGAATCACTTTTTGTCACATTTGGACTCGCTGCTCAAAGGGAAGCGCTCTAAAAGCTGCATATAGGAATCAAACTCTGCTTTGTGTTTTTCTTATAGATTTCTTTTTTCATCACCCTGACTCAAATGTTTCTTACACTATCGACCCCTCTATTGTTGTGATGTTGCAATAAGTTCCATGGAAGCCCATTCATCTCAAGTTCGCAGCACAGCTGACATAATGGGGTCATTGTGAGTGTGTTATGTCTTAATCCAGTCTTCTGACGGTCTGTGATTACTGGAAAAGAACTGCTTTTAGCATAAGTCTGAACAGTCTTTGCTTTGGCTTTGTTACACGATTGGTCACTCGTTCATTCCTCTTAGTTAAAATAACAACTTTATCACAACAAACGGAAATGAGACGGAGCCTTTTGTGATTGTCTTTAAATTTAATCTGGACTAAAACAAGTTTTCCAGCACATGCATTGGTTTATTTAATGTTTACTATTTAAGCATGTGTACTGTATGATGGTGTGTGTCTGCTTGCCACAGATGAAGAAAATTGTTGATCCAGACATGACTCTGTTAGCTGCGTGCTCTGTTTGCTCTTTTTTTCCTTGGTACCATATAAAATAGCCAGAACCACTTTTACCCCCAACCTTCTCTAAATTTGGCTTTGCTGTTCGGGCAGATTCAACAAATAAGAGAGACGAGAGGGAGAGAGCAGCCTAGATGTAACCAGCAGCCAAACAGAGCCCCTAGCTGAGTTCTAGCCCCTGGCCTTTATGCCTGCCTAATTGGTCAGAAACAGCATGCGTGGCTGTGTTACAGAGTAATAGAAAGACATTAGATTGGGCCGGGGGACCTGGCATGTCCCAGTATGACTTCCTTGTCTTTTCACTCTTGTCTCTTAGTTTAGTCCTGGTTGGGATTTGTTTAGATGGCACTGTTTCTTACTATCCCTCTTCCTTCTCATCTCATCTCTTGCTTCTTTCTTCTTGGCAGCGTGCAGCCCCAGGCATGTTTACTGCCACTGCTCTGCCAACCATCCTTTCCTCTGCATTTCCTAAGAGCCAACATGAGCTGCCCGGCTGCTGTCATTGCACATTGGCCTGTCTGCTTTGTTGTTTTTATTTTGTGACATGGTTTCAGTCTAATTTCAAGATGGCTGAACAGCGCTATCAAACTATTTTATGTGGAATTCTGGAAGACAGTGTTGCTGTTGTGGCTTATATTGTTTCGGACAAGGTTTTCAGTCAGAGTGTGAAGCCTGGCTGCGTATAGAAAACTCATCAGACCATTTCTGTGGTCAGCACAGGGCTTTCTTGTTTTCTGTGGGTTGAGAGGAAAATGTGTCTCTCTTGTGACTTCCTCCTTTATCAGCATTTGCAGACAAATTACCATTAATTAGCTGAATGCTTACAAGACCATTGTAGCTTGAGCTGGGTGTATTTGTTCATTATTATCACAATTAAGTATCTAATCAAATGGCAGCAATGGTTCTCAGTGATCATTAGGGAGCCATATAGATTTCTCTTGTTTCCATTGAGGTTGTATGATGGGCTCGCCGGATAATTGCAATTTTCATCCATGAGTTGGTGGTGAGGCAGTGAAATAACAAGGAAACTGATTCCATAGTCCACTAATGACCATTTGTGAGTGAAAACAACCACTTGAGTGATCATTAATCAAATGGGAAGTGTACGTGACAGGCTATTCATCATATTTGTTGCACACTAATATTAAATTTGACTGATTGGTGCTGGATGTGGAAGAGAGAGGTGCGCATGTGAGGCCTTTTGTAGAATAAACAATCATTGCAGTCTTTTATATTTGCACACAACAGGCTTGGGCATGAGAATATTTCCTCTGAATATCACTAAAAAGACTCATCTTACATTTCTAATATAGAAAGCAGCTGCGACGGTTTAGGAAGTTTAGAGCCTTTTACTAACAAAAAGTGGAATACATTTCTTAGACTCTTCAAATACCTTTTTTTTATCAATAAGTTAAATGCACTTTCTTTCCATTAAAACTCTTGGGGGGTGAAAAATGTCTAATTTCCTTAGATTTGTTGGGATTTTTCTCTCTGCAGTTGTTTCTCATTCATGTGCAGCAGCAGTAGTAGTTTCAGTAATGCGCAATTGTGATACAATGTTCTTCAATAACAGGAAATGGGTGTGACGGCTCAGTTTCAGAAGTATCTAACGGTTTTTAGGGAACCCCCGATGTGTTGTTTCAGTTTATCAACTGTGACAGTTTGTTGATGCAGGTTCTCATGAAGTACTCTTAAACTTGTGAAAGAGAAACGGGTGGGTAAATTATCCAAACACAACTCATGTTTTACATTTTGTTTCTACTTTCTGTTAAAACTTCTCCAAATTAACAGCTAAATTAGAAGAAAAGATGAAAAGTTTTGGTGTGTTTTCTTTTAATAAAAAAAGCAACATTCAAGAATACGTGCAGAAATAATAATGATTATATCTTACATAAAATAAAATGTACTTTCAGCTTGTCAGTGTTATTTTAACACCCTCAGCAATGCAAAAGAAGCTCCTCGTTGCCTCGGACTGTCAGGCTGTAATTGCTGCTACCTCCTCAGGAATGTCCTCTTCTAATACTGCAGAGTTGGGAAGACAATTGCACAAAATGTCAGAAAAAGATGGAAGCTCATGGCAGACTTTAATAAGTAGCTCTGTGCCTGCGCTCTGATTATCTGAGGACTAGGATGCAAAAATGCACCTATTTCACGTGGTGATGTTCTGCATGAAATGAGATGTCCAGTTCTTTACATAAATTATTTGTCCTATATTAGAGGAGTTCTTTCTAACATGTTCATGTTTTTTTTATTTTTTTACATGTCTGTCACCGATTTGTTTCACAAGCGATAAAATGTTTTGAAAAAGTAAAAAAAAAAAACGATTTTTTTTTCCCAATGTAGCTTTCCTGAGCTATCCAGTATAGTTTTAACATGATGTGCATGACTTGATTTTAGCTAATCACTGGTTGGGAGTGGAGGTAAACCACTGATGGATTATCAGTTTAACACATTCAGACACAACCTCTCATTCAGTATGAATGTGGTTTTCACCTGAAAGGAGAGAATTATAGTATCACAGACTGAGATCAGGTCACTTCTAATTTACTGTAATTTAACATGCAAATTAAAGATGGCAGCTCAGACAAAGACAAGGAAGCAAATTCCAGTTACGTAATTATTGGTTGGACGTAATTAGGAGAAAATACAGCATGTCTGAACAGTAATTTTTTATATAATTTATCTTAATAAACAAAAAAATGGTCACTCTGAATTTCCAGTGAGTTTTGCGAGAAGAAGCAACAAATACACTGTATTTCTCATCAGTCTTTGGATTGGATGTGCGCCAGGATCTTGGCGAAGCGCGAGCTTGTGGCTTAGCAACAGTAGTGCTTTCAAAACATTTTACATACAAATTTGCCTGCTTAGCTCTCTGCATGTTTTAAAATTCTGTCCAAATGAGGAAAAGAGATGAGCAGTGAGAGAGAGATGAGATCTTGCCAGTTCATCTCCAGCTTGATACAAACGAACATGAGCACATGTGTGATGTTGTTACTCTTCTGCAAAATAACAGCAGCTGAGGCAGATCAGAGTATGGGTCAAAATGTTTGTACTAAATATAAATTGTATTTTAAACCTGCTTCTTAGCTTATAAATTCTGAGTTCTCATGAATTTTGAGGATGTTGTTTATCTAAAAATGGGCGATAGCTGTAGCTAAAGCTGTGAGTTTCTTTTAAGGAGTCGCAGATGTTACGTGGCATTTACTTAGATCTGGAAGTTATTGTTACTGTTGTCCTCACACTGCATAAAACAGGCAGTATCGGTTTCAAAAGGGGATAGAGGATTATGGAAAAGGTTTAGTTAAGGTAAATGTAAAACAGATGCGTCTCTTGGGAATATACAGAATGTGTTTTAGGGGGGATCCAGGTTGACAGCATTGCTCAAGAGAGTTCAAAGAATAAGCCATTGGATGCTGGATTAATTTCCTTGCAATGTTTGAACATGTGACTTTGTACTTAAAACAGATTTTGCATGAAGAGCTGTGAAGCCCACTGAGTCTTTTAAAAAGGTTCCTGAATGGTGACTAGTGTAAATAAAACCTACTGGGATCATTTTATCTCTTGCAGTTTCTGCCTGTTTTGCCTATTTTTAGTTGCATGATGCATAAAATATGATTGTCATCAGTAGAACACTTTATGAAACATGAAAAAGTCAGAGCAGTTTGATCTTGTTTGACATCTGAAGAAATGAAATCTGATGTTAACTTCCAAAGATGCAAATACTCCAGAGGGGATTTTCCGCAGGAGAAATTCATCTTTCATTAGCTGTAATTGTTCATCATCTCTTCCCACTTTTTAACTCAAGATTCAGAGGAAGTAGATAAAAAAGAACTGACATGTATAGATCTTTACTTTTTGTTGTGGCTATTTGATTTTTATGAACATTTTCACATTCAGTTGCTTTTCTGGATGTTTCTGAGGCGTCAATTTTCTCACCAAGAAGTTTCCGATTTCTTAGAAAGACCAGAAATGAAATTACTTTGATGCATGTGTTTTTAAAAAGTGGGCCTTAACGTGACGTTTGGTGTTCACAGGATCACAGAAGGAATGAGTGAAGTGAAAACTACAAACTTGAGTTTTTCGATGTCTAAGTGGGAGCTGGCCCGAATTCAGAGACTTCTGTTTTTTACTCTACTCGGTCCTGTAACAATAACAGCACTGCTGTCATGCATGTAGGCGTCTGCTGGCTGGCAGAGACAGACTTATTTTAGACAGGAAGTTGACACACAAGTGAAATTGCATCTCTAAAGGAGCGTAAAAACCACCAAAAAAAAAAAAAATGAGCGCAAGCTGCTAAAGGCGACTCAGCTGACAGTTGTGGAGTTGGAACAGTGACAAAAATTGTCATTCATATTAATGCTTAAGTGTTTCTTCTCTGGTTGTATCATTATTTGCTGTTTCACATTGTCAGCCAAATCCCACCAGCACCTTCCTGAAAGCACGGTTCTTATCTTTTGGAAAAGCTGCCTGAATGTTAATTTCATTCGAGGTTAGTTTATAACATAGTTAACATTAAATCAAAAAGCTAATTATATTTTCTATGAACCATTATGTAAAAGCTGAGCTCATTAACATTCTTTCTAAAGCGCCCTGAGATGATTTTTGTTGTGATATTTGCGCTGCATTAATAAACTGAATTGAGTTGACTTGTATTCCTGTCTTGTGTGCTGTGATCCATCTGGCTTCCTGGAAACAGTGAATTTTTGGAGGTTATCTTGGGGACGCATACTGTGCGATTCATCTACCCCTTCCTGTGTGCTAAACTCATTTGTTCAGTGCTTGAATGAATAATTTATAGAAAGTGTGAACCGAGGAGTGTCTCGTCTTTCTGGTTGTGGGCCTCTTCTTCAGTTTCCTCCTCCAGCCTTTTTAGTTTTATTTCAATTCTCCTTGCAAACCATTTCAGATGAATTCACATTGTTCTGCCTTTTGTTGCTTCTGTTCTTTTAACTCATCTTTTCCAATCTCTCTGTTACTCCTCCTCTTTCTTCTGCTATCATCCTCTTCAGTCTGCCCGACTGTATAGAAAATATTGTGCTGTTGTGCTTCTGTTCTCTGCCTGTTGAGCTCCTCGTCTCCCTGAATGTCATCATCATGAAACAGATGGACCCGTTGGCAATCATGTCTCATGTTAGTATATTCTGTTAACATTACTCGTTAAAGGCCATGTAGATTACTTTTCCAGCTAGGACAGTGATGTAAACTGTGATCATACAGTGTCACAAATGTGTAATTTAACGCAGTGGGTAAACTGTGGAACACACCGGTGAGTTGCTGTGAAGGGTCAGACTGGTTCCTGAGTCGCGTGTTGCAGAACGCTCAGGAAGGATAAAGATAATTACACTAAACAAGGCGTTTAATTGCTTCAAGTTGTTAGTCACTCACTGAACTGTATAATTCAGACAGATATGGAGTTTAGTGGCTGTGCTTATTTAAAAGAAAAGTTTGTCTCCTTTTGAAGAGGGGTTGTGTTAAGTCTTGATGAGCAGGCAGTATTTTATCTGCAGCAAATTGCATCAGTTGGGTGAAGCAGCATATTTTGTTGCACACTGTTGATGTAATTATTCAAAGTACTGTAAACAGGACACTATCTCCTACAGGGACAGGTGGTGAACAGATACAATACAGTGCAAATGTCTTAAAACATCCATCATTTCTTTGTTTCTTCAGGCTTGCTATTTACATCTGGTCTTGATCATTAGTTCTCTAAGCCAGCTCAAGTTTTTCTTTGAGCTGTACCTACTTTATCTCTGATTTTATATCCCTGAATCCAACCAAGAAAAAGAGGAGAATGCGAAAGTGGGTGACAGAAACGAGTGTCATGCCTAGAAAAAATATCTACAGCAGATCAGTCTTATAAAGAGGCCATTTGACACATATTTCATGACTTTGGTTATTTCTGAAGTATTAACCTGTAATATGAAACATTTTGTATCTAAAAAATGCTAGGAAACACTGATTTAAAGACCTTTCAATCTGTCTGCGTGACGATTCGTCAGGCTTCGGGCTGCAACTCATTAATATTCATTATTCGAATTTGCTGGACTTAGGCTAGTTTGTTAGCCAATCTATGAGAACAAGGCATACTGTTTCCTGCCCCTCTGTTCATGGCAACAGCAGAGGTAGTCTCTTCCAGTTTGATACGCGTTTGCTACAGCTTTTAGCCAGCAGCATGCTAGGCGTGATTTCAACTGTGGGAGCTGATGAATACTAATGAGCAAAGGAGTTGTGACGAAACAAATACAGGCCGTTTGAACTCAGGTTTTATTGACACCTGCGTAGTTTGAGGGATAAAAACTGAAAGAGAAGTTGTTGTGCTGTTTTTACACCCAATATGAAGGTAAGACTGAACAATGGCTCATTCCCAAAGTTAAGGAGCCTTTTTATGTCCTCATGATTCATAAGCTAGAGTTAAGTGGTTACCAAGCTCTAGATTTTTTGCCCAATTCTGTAGAATACAACTCTACATACAACAGAAGAAGCCTGGTGCTTCTTGTAGATTAGTTAACTCTACTCTCTACCAGCACAACATTGAGCAAGTTACTTATTCAGTAACATTCTCAGCTCAAGGTTCATAAACGTAACCTCCAGCTCTCATCATGTTCCAACACGTAGGATGCTACTGCATAGGGAGCTGGCTGCTGATTAATAAGTACTTTGACTCCCACACCGCTGGACGATAAAATAAAGACTAAACGTCACGGATAAAAACCAATCCAAGCAAATGCTCTCACTGAGGAGTTGTTGCTATGGACTTAGCAGGCAGTTTTTATTTTATTAATCAATATGAGCATACCTAACAAAATATCCTGTACACTTGAGACACTAATATTATTAACCATACTTATGTACTCCTTGAGTAGTTGCACTCCTAATCCAATGTGACATGTTCTGCATGTAATCTTACCTAATGTAAAAAATGTCAAGGGCTCATGCAGCATGCGCACATCCTTGAGGGGGTGATATATATATACAGATAGGCATATTCTGAAAGATTGACTTAATGTATCACTAAAGATTATCTACCAAGGTCATGCTGGAAGTCGAATTAACAATCTTCATTTCTTTTATCAGCTTATTTAAATCACTATAGATTCAGGATGTAGAATCATTTTGCCCAATAAAGCATGTAATGACTAATTCTGTTAGACTAAAGCAGACAGAACTGCAGTCCAGGTAGGTAGAACAGATGAAACCACACAACACTAAGGTAACCTTCATGTAGCATTAATGATATATTCAATTCAGTTAAATCCAATAAAACTTTATCAACACCCAAGTGGAAAATATATGTTGTAGTAACTAATTTTTTAAGTTTCTTCAGAGATCGTTTGTGAGCAGGAAGGATTTCCTGAAACGGTACAAGTTCCAGCAGATGACAACAAGATGTAAACGGCAATGGGTGTTGAAAGGGGCTAATTTGCTAATTTAAGTTACCAATATGAGTCTCTCCAAGATGATAAGTGAGGTTACAGCAACAGCATTACAGTCACTAAAGACAGATGGATGAGATTTCTTAGGTTATGTAACAAGGTGATGTGTCTTCTATGGCATAGGAACCTACTCCTTGGTCAGGCTTAGGTTGAAGAGGTGCAACAGAATCCCACATGACTGTTCTGCACAAGCCAACACAGTCTGGACCAGCAGCCTTGTTCCTTTAAAGTTTTTTTTTTATTTATGTGGCTCTTTATAATATATGTTCCGACCAAGCACTGGACTTTTTGGAATAAACTTGTTTGTTTAAATAATGGGTTGACTTGGAAGAATGAATAACTACAGCTACTTTGAAAGTAAATCAAATCTAAATTTTAAGTGGGCCCAGTTTTTAGTATTTTATGTGCAACAGAAATCCATTTAAACCTGACGTACAGAAACTGCTGTTTTGAATATAATCTCTTATTTATTCTTCTTTTCTTCTTTTTTTGTTTAGCAAAATCAAGTTGTGGTAATTCAGTTTCAGTGCTGTTCTGCTTAGTGTTTGTCTCTTTCCATACAGGTTTCATTCTCTCTTCCAATAATACTAGTGCTAATTCAATTAATTTTGTTCTTTGTCATTATTTAAGGTCTGAACATGGATTTTAAAGCACCAAGGTTGCTTCATCTCTGCTAGCATGTCTTCTAAATACTCCTAACACTTGCTTCAACATGTTTTATTGTGCTGTTATGAGCTCATTTCTCATGTGGCTTTGGTGCATCATTCTGGTATGCTAGCTAAAGCAAAACCTCTGCTTGAGCTCCTTCTTTACTGCTATGCTCACATAGGTTGAATAGAAGTTTATTAACACCCTTCTTTAGACAGTGATGTATTTGCAGGCTTGTGGCTTCTGCTTTGTCTGACGTGTACATGTGCATAATTTCTTCTGCTTTTCTACTTTAGAATTCATCATCTTGCAGAGTAACAGTTTAATCATTGTTCTTTCCTCCTTTTAAAGACAGTGCATTAATTATAAATGTGCATAATCAATTTTGCTCTTATTGTGTTTAATTTCAGGTCATACTTGAGATATTTTTTGAGAGTTATAGAGTTGTGGTGTTTTACTTGATCATTGTCAATTTGTGCTAGATTGGATTAGCCGATGGGACGTTTTGTTTGCTGGAAAACTGAAGAGTACTGGTTACACGTACACATCATTTGGGTTCAGGGGTCTCCAACATGATGCATGTGGGCACCCAGGTGCTCCCAAGTACAAGATTAGCAGCATGCGGTTAAGTCTCTAAAATCCAGATTTAACAATGACAATACCATTAAAAACATGTTTGTTTTACATGAAGTTTATAACCCTAACCCTGTTAGCTCATTGTATACATCAGTACCCATAAAGTAGCATCAAGTTTCAAAAAGGTTGGTGACCCCTGATTTAGAGGGTGGACCAGAGTGGATTCTAGACCAAACCATGATCTTGGTTTGCACTTATACATTGCAAACTTTACTTTAACAGTATCAATAAACACATTTTTGTCTTTTTTTTAAAAAGCAGTTTTGCAACTCCACATAATTTCTGAATGCATAAAGGATCATTTGTTCTTCTATAATAAAATGTTCAATCCTTGAAGTTCATTACAACAAGCAGTCATGTAGATTATGAAAGAGCCATTCAGCTGATCCAATTTAGCACTTGCTTTGGAACAACTGGTGTCGAAAGTCTGCCAGTGGGCCAAACTGAGTAGGAAACAATGGGGGGGGGGGGGGGGGGGGGGGTGTGCTTCCACAGATCTGTTTCAGTTTGGACTCAGCAGAGATCAACATTATCAGTGTCAGTCTGCTGCAGCTTTACCATCTCATTGTCATCCTCTGCAGATTTAAGTTCAAAGGTCAGCTCACACTCTTCCATACAAACAAAACTGTGCAGAAAAAACAGGGATGGGAATTTCCAGCAGCCTGTTGTTGAGACATCAAAGGTCCAAGAGTGCTGTGCTTAAAGTGCTTTCTCAGCACTTTACAGTCGCCCCCCCCATCTTCATTAGACAACAGAAAGAAAATAGTTGAGATTTATTAGAGATGTGGAACGATGTGTACATGGAGATTCCATTTAACCCCCCTCGTGTACCTCATTGTCTCTTTAAATGGTCCCGGGGGTCTTTGTTACCCAATAAACTCATGAAACATCTGGTTTTAGTTTAGTTCCCATCACTGATATGGAAACAGTGAACAGAACTGTCCCATAAACTATTTTCAACAAACTTTTAATGCAGGTTTCTTATGCATGAGGATTTTAAAAACAGTTTTGTTGCAAATACTGAAAATCAAGTGGCACCAAATAAATAAATGATAAAATAACCCAAAGATTTATCGACTACAGTTATTTATTATTCAGACACAGGTTCTCTGTTTATCAACACATTTTCTCAGATAATAAAGCTTGATAAAGTCATATTATGTTAGACCACAAACCTTTATGGAAAAGTCTTACTTGGCTAAAGCAAAACAAAAGTAAAGACCAATATTTCATCTTTGATAAAATAATTAACATTCTCTGATAGTAATGAAAAAAATCTGCTTCCTTCTCATGCATCTAATTTTATATTTTACAAGTCATAGGGAGTAAGAACCAGCAGGAGCCAGGGGGAAGTAACTAACTAGTGTCAGTTAATTCTACTTCCACTGTTTCCTCTAGTGTATTTGTCCTTAACCATAAATATATAAAAAACAATATGATAAATAAAGCCTTTTTTATCCAAGGAACTTTTTTCTTTAAGAAAAGGAATCAAAGCATGTTTTTTCTGCTCGCTTTGATGTATTTTGAGCCGTACCTTTGAGTCAGTACATCAAGGCAGGACTGACCCTTTATTTTACTTACCAAAAGAGGTTTGTATAGATTACAGCCAAGTTTACAAGATTGAGAATGACGAATGCGCATGTCTCAGTGCACAAATGCATTTCCCAAAGACCGCTAAGTAAGCCATGCGTGCCCTTTTACTATTTTCTCCTTCATGGGAACCGAAAATGTGAAAAAGTGATTTCCTCATGTGTTCCACCAGAAGTCAGCAGGGGAAAAAGATTCAGCAGGATCATCTAATCTCCCAATAACCTCCATGCCTCCAGATAAATGCAGACATACGCACACATACAAAGGTGTTTTTCCAAAACCATTCGTCCTTCAGTGCCTTTGACAAAACTCGAGTCAGGTTCCTGTGGAGAAAAGGCCACACTCAAGAATCGCTGTGGGGATCAATAAGGCAATTTTCTGTCAGGTCAGTGGCTGACACTTGGGTTATTTACTCTGAGGGGGGTGGGAGATTGCAGAGAGAACAGGTTGGGGTAATTTGTTGGTGGACATATTGCCTTGCTTTGATAATATTGAAAAGTTTCTGGAATGTCCCTGAACATTCAGTAGATGATCGTGAGGGAAAACGTGATAGATAAAATAAAGAAAATATTTGTTTTTAATGGAGTCCATATCTTTTTTAATTTTTTAATTTTTTTAAATTTTATTTTATAGCATAAATGGCTTTTTAATTCTTGGCAAAAATCATTCCCAGTAAGCAACACATCACATGCTGTAACTATAGAAATGTTAGAGCAGAAATCTGTGCAGTTTATAGTAAAGACCATCAGCATTTGATTTTCTGAAAGACATTTCCTCAGTCACCATAAACAACATGTATATCATATCATTCTGAAGTATTGGCTCCTCAGTTCTGAGTGCTCTCGTTTAGTTCATGTTTGTGTGCTTCAGTCTGTGTGTAACTTGAGTAATATCTGAGTTTGCAGGTCTTTGCTACTGTTCCTTGTTATTTTGTGGGTTCAGAACTGAAGACAATAAGAGGTTTTGATGAAGGTCTGCAGGTATAAGATTGAACTCAACCCCGAGGGCTACAACACCTGCTGATTTACACTCACACTGACTCAGACATGTTTTGTAACTCCTGTTTGAATTTATGTGCTCATAACCCACATGCTTCTTACCTGACATTGACTTTTACTGTCCTGGCTAACAGAGATTTGAAGTGAGGCGTTTGAACAGAAACCTGCTTGTCATTGGATTAGGACATCTCCGTTACCTTCAACCCTTAAGATTTTACACTTATTTAGTTCTACCATTAATTTTATTTTCCATCAATCAATCCATTTTCTGTACTCACTTGTTCTTGTGCAGGGTCACGGGGAGCTGTTGCTTATCTTCTGTGGTCATTTGGTGAGCTGTGGGGTACATCTTGGACAGATTGCAGATCCAGACACACATCAAGGGCCAATTTAGAGCTGCCAATTAAACTAACGAGTATGTTTTCAGTCTGTGGGAGGAAACCAGAGTCCCTAGATAAAACCCTGTTTTTTACTATCTCAGTTTCTCTTTTCTTTTTAGTATCTATGTGATGCATGAAATTGTGAGCAATAAAAGGCTGCTGCAGAGAGGGTCGGTGAGGGGAGTCTTAACCAAACAAACAGGCTTTGACTAACTGGGATGTTTTCCGTTCTCCAAGTATTAATTAAAGTATTGAGATAATTGCAGAATCTGATCAGGAAAACATCCTGGATTTTCCTGATGGGCGTGTTGAGGATTATTTGCAAGTGTCTTACTCTCAACTGTAGAGTAACGGATCAGAGGTGAGATTTAAACTCAGAAGATTTATACAAACATGAATTTACAAAATCCTAGATTAGATTCCTACGAGGCACCTGTGGAAGATTAGAGGTGATCTCTATCACAAAAGCCTCTGGTGAAACTTCTAGATCTGAATTTGTGTGAACAGGTATACCTTGCAAATGAGTCACATTAGTGCCTGTTATGCTTCCAGGGAGGTGATTTGTGCTACATTACACACTGTGATGATGTATTCAAGGTGAAATGGAAACCTGAGATAATCAATCAAACTAATGAATATAATCGTTTTTCCTGAAGTGACTAGACATTTTAGTCAATATTAAAATAGTGAAGCTGAAAGACCACAGACATAAACAGCTGGAAATGTCTACAATGTCTTACTAAGTGGTGAGTAGACCATTAAAACAATTACAATATCAATTTATTGACCCTGACCTTTTAAATGTGTTTTGTGCTTTCTTTCTAAGACTGAACCTTTTCTAGCTCACCTTAATGTCAAATTTAATTTGACCTTGCTATTTATAATATGAATGTCTTTGTGTGTCTAAAAAGTTTTTATGCCACATAAATTGGTATAAATGATCAACTTGTCAAGTGTCAGACTAGAACCCAAGCGTCAAGATTACTGTAAAGTCTATGGTTCGTCAGAGGGGCGTCAGAGTCTCTGCGGAGCTTTGTGAGAGTTAGCAGCGTCAACTTTTAAAGCGTTTCAGGTGTTTCAAGCACTTGAAACGCAGAAGTTCACCTAGCTGAACTTTTGACGCGCTTGAAGCGGCACGTCAACTAATCAGAGCGTCTCATTTTAGTGATGTCACTGCACGTGACTTGAATGAAGCGGGTGCAGAAAAAAATATAATATTTCAAAAATGGAAGACAAGCTAATCATAGCAGTCTGCAATCGCAGGGAACTGGTGGGTGATTTGTGGCAAACTGGGCACGGACAGACGGAAGTAGCGCTGGAAGCAAACCTCATCCAGACATAGCTCGTGAAGCAAGTGGTTAAACTCCCCAAACTCAGAATGCATCTGAAGAATGGGGTGTATCCACAAACGGCGCTGATGCACCCAACGTTGTCTAGCTTTATTAAGTAAATAAAGCCAAGCCACTCTCTTGATATGATCCTCCATAGTTCAGAACATCCGACAACAGAGGAAGCCCCGCCTACTTGCTCTGTTTTGCTCAGAAGTGGCAGAAGTTACAAGCTTTAAACGTCAAACTTGAAGCGTTGGGAGTGTTGGTTGATGCTTACAAAGCGTTCTGTGTGAACGAACCATTAGAATTGACAGTGTGTTTCACTTACTTCAGGCTGCTTCTAAAAAAAATCATAATCACAATTATTTTTGTCAAAATTGAAATGAAAAGATTAGACGTTGAATTTGGAAGCATGTTGCAGTTAATCCAGTTAAACAAGTCTGAACTGTCATGAATGTGAAATTTCCCTTGGTACTTTTTTGTTGAACGTTCCTCAGTTTAATAGAATTTTTTTTATTCTAACATACATTATACTCAAGATGTGAAATATTTTCCTTTAGGATAAGAACTATTTTTGGGACATTTAGGAAATTGTTTATAACACAAGCAGACACCAGCTAATTAAACTGAATTTTCTGCCTGATTGATCAGCCACAGGAACAAAACACAGCCAGCGCTGCTGAACAGGGAAGTGCTGCTACGGGAGCCCAAGTGTCCAAGCAGAGAATCACAGCATTCATGTTTGCAAATAAAAGCATCTTCTGAATTATAATTAATAGTAATGGAGGCATATTTTTTGTTGCTGCTTGTGTGTTTCACTCTCGTTCTGCCATCTTTACTTAGACTGACGTGAGTTAAACTTTTGGATGCAGCAGAAATGCACATCAACAAGAATGGATGTCAAAATAAAAGCATGCTTAAAAAACACAACGTGACAAAATTATTGGAATAATTTTTGTTACATTATGTTTTAGATCATTTGGGTTCAAAATCTAAATTTATATTAATAGCAGCGCAATAAACTGACTTAGATTGTCTACCGCATATACATCAACAGATCACTGAACCACCCAATTTGACCGTCATTCCCTGGAGAAATGTTCTCAGCGCAGTGGTCCATCTTCTTTTCATCTACAGCAGTAATTCAGGTGGAGTGGCCTATTTGCCTGTTGAGCCTCAGAGGGGATGCAATTCTCACTTGGAAGACTGGCTGAGAGGATGAGGATAATAAAGAAGGGGAGTGTCACTAGATGCTTCATTTTTAAGTTTTCATGCCTTTCATCTGGTTTGCATTGCAGTTTTTCTGATTTCTGACTTTAAGTGTCAGATCTGTCTAAAAGGAGTTTAATAATAATTAAATAAAAACATTTCATACACAAGCATAGTTTTAGTTTTGGTTTTCCTCTCATATCATCTTTACTTATCTGCTTAACATTCCTGCATGACTACTAAAGTTTTTTGTGAAATTTACTAAAAAAACAAGAACAATAATGTCAAATTTGCAAGTTAATCAGTTGTTTATTTTTTAATAGTGTTCAATCTGATATCTTATGTTTTTCTTCTTACCATTTTCCAGCCCAACACAAATAACCCATAGTTTTGGAGATATTTAACTACCTTTTAAAAATATCTGTCTCAAACTTACAGCAGTACAAAAGCCAACAAACAGTTGGTGTCAATTTTACATTTACTGCATTCAATTCTTTTATTTATTTATTTATTCAGCACAATGTGTCAAAACAAAAAAAAAAAAACACTTTACATGTTGCAGAAAGAATGGTGAAAAATTCAGTATTCACCTTCAGCTTTTGTGGGAAATCTGTCCAGTCAAGCACCACCGATCTTTAAACTGTGTGTCCTACCCTGTTTAAAAAAAGAAGAATGATAATAGTTTAAACTGTTACTTATAATCTGTAAGACAAAAACAAACATGTATGAATGATGTAATGTGAGATGTAGTAGTAAACTCGAGCAGATGAAACACTTGTGAGTCAGCAGCAGACCCTTAGCAGTCAGAGGAGGGAAAGCAGGCGTTGAAATCCTGCCTGTCTCAGTGTTTCACAAAAGACAGCATTGCTTTCTTTGTGCCACTCCAGAGATATCTCTAGCTGGCACAGACATGAATGAGTAAAGGCTGCACTTGTTTTTGTCCAACACCAAATCCTCACCTCCCCCTGCTCACGCCCAGGCATCCAACCTCCCGTTGATGAGAAGTGAAGAGACGAACAAAGACGTTCATTGTTTTATCATCTGCTTTGGGGGGCAAACATACCTCCAAAACAAGAATTGGATGGAGGCCTCTGGAAAGGCCTTGACACATTACAATGTGAGTGACAACCCATTTATTACAGCAAAGGATTCTGGGTAGCTTTGCAAAAAAAGAAAAAGAAAAAGTACTATTCATGAAATGCCTTGACCAGATAATCTAGGAGGGAAACAGTAGTTCTAATTGTCATAGCTGAAGGCACATTCAGTGTGGTGTTGTGTACAGGCTGGCTTTTCCCCACTGAGTCACCCAGGACCCCCACAATTACATCAGGGATGGGTGAGTGTTACCCCCCCAAACTCTGCACTGATTAGCTTCCTGCTGTCTTACACTGGGAGAAAAAGCTTTTTGGTTTTCACAGCTGAGCATTATGTTGTTTTGCTCTTTGACATGTGGTTCCCTTTACACCACAGCTAGTCAGGAAACAGGATGCTCCATGAATGCAGTAACACACATGATGCTGTACACTGAACTTAAAGCTCATTTTGCATCAAACAGCCTCTCATGTATTTTTGTACTTTTAAACATGCTGAGTTATTAAAATAAACCTGCATATTTGTACTTAAATATACAAATACACAGGAGGCAGTTATTGGTTTAGGTGTATTGGTAATTATAACCTTTTCTGTAATGTTCTGACTGGGTAAGACTGGGTTGAATTGTATTAACACTTAATATTTTATCTACAAATCTGTATAATTTGGACAACAAACAGGATTAAGGGTAGAAAGACACTAATTGCTAAATTTTCAAAACATTTATTTGGCAAAAAAAAAAAGCTCATTAAATTTTAAACCTGCAAGCGTTGACTGGGAAAAACAGCTTTCCACAAATGTTACAATGAGTGAAATGTACAAGCCTGTACTTGGATAATTGCATGTTCTTCACACGTTTGTTTACATGGAAAGTTACTATGGTCTGTAAACACATTGAAATTAAGACATGTTCATGCTTTCAGCTGGTGACCAGATAAGTTGAGACGCCAATTGTTTTTTTTCTCATCACATTATTTAAATTGATGACAAGTAAAGAGACACTCCCAAAGTCAGCTCAGGATTTTAAAAGTTGTGAGAGTAGACGGGTTGATCAGATCGGTTGGCGACGTCTTAAGCCCTGTAGTGTTTCCCATCCCTGTTGATCACGCTACATTTTAGCTCTAACAAGAAAAATGCAGTCAGTATTGGTTTAATAATGCACGTCATCCTCTTTTGGCCTTTGAAGATCACACACTTTGACATCTGTTTTTCTTCAGTGGAAAAGAACAAGATTTCTTCTTTCTTTTTGGTTCTGTGCACTGTGTTGCAGGTTCTTCTGTGGACAATGTGAAGGCCATTTAGTGAAGTGATTCTCTCTCCCCTGTGTTGTAATTGGCTTCCTTTTCTTTTGGTGGCCTTTGTAACTGCATAGATTGAGGGTCAGCAGCTTTCTGGTGCTCCATCTCTGGTCACTGTTACTCATTAACAGCCTTTAAAACCAACATGTTCAATATACTGAGACTTTGATAATTAGAGAAGCTTCATCTTACCCATCTGGTAGATTAAATTATCATTCAGATATTTGAGTCTTTGAAATACCATGTGATCTTTTTAAACCGTGTCACATACTGTAAACTCTGATAGACTGTGTGATTACCTTGACCTACTTGACTCCTGTGTAGCAAAATCTATTTTTGTTTCATTATTATATAAAAGCAAAAAAACATTTTTCAGTGGATCAAACAACCAAAACAAAATAAAAAATAGAGCTTATTTAACTCTCTTTACATGTAACAACAAGATTAGCTTAGCAGCCTGGCTAAAAAGAGCTTACAGTGATCTCTTGACTCTGTTTTGGTTTGGATTTATCTGGATCTCAGTTCCCTCCACAGATTAGACTGAACTCCTGATAATTTGAAGAGTTTTGCATTTGGCTGCTTGGATTTAAAAACCTGTCCCTTAAACCAAGGTTCAAATCTCAGCTCATCTATCACAGCCGCATCATTTTGCTCTGATGTTTTCCTTCTGAGAGTAATCTGGATTTGCCTTTAGGGTCTCTTCTATTTCAAGCTTTATCCCTAATAAGTAAGCTACAGTGAATTTGTGAAACAGGTTAAAACATATAGCAATGCATACAAATCATGTATTATTTCTGGTTTCTGCACAGGCATCAAAAATCGAAGTTTTTTGGATCTGAATCAGCTCATAATCATTTGATGTAGTAGATCAAAACTGTCTATTCAAACTCTGCTCAGGCTTCAAGAAGACGTGACTTCAATAATTCCTTTATGATGTTAGTCATCTCGTTACTGTTATCTAAAATGTTGTTGTTTGTTTACAGGTTTACCTCCCAACTTACTTACTGTTGTTATTGAAAAATCTGCTGCTTTAAGTGTGAAAACTTGTAAAGAACTGATTTGTACCCTCTCCTTTCTTTGTTTTGCATCATAAATTTGTTTTACTCAATCAATGTGAGAATTAGGAAATGAGTTATGTGAAAAGTTCTTACAAAAATGAGAACACGAGAGCTTTAACATGTGTGCAGAACTATTATTGCATTGTAGAAACTTGGTTCTAGAACACGTAACTGGTAAAAGTATAACTACAGAGCTCATGTCAGAGTTATCCGTCTGCAGCTAGCTCTCTATAACAGAAGAAAAAAACAAAATGAGGATTATTATCCAGAGAAATACAGCACCATGTCAGATCTAAACTTAAAGCTAAATTTCTTTGGGTCGCTCATAAATGTTCAGCTAGTAATTTCATGATTGTTTCATTCCCTCATGTGACATGTTTAACTCCACCTCCCCCTGCTTTGTTAAGCCGAGTCCCCTTTGCGCTGTTTTCTAGCTAGACTGTATCTGACCATAAAAGACAATAACATTGTGGAAAACCCTTTGTGACATGAATTTTATGCTCACATAAAACACACCTATTTTGTAGATAAAAGCTGGAATAGAACTTTGTTATGGATCACAAAGTACATGTGTAAATATAATCCTGGTCCGTTCTGAACCACAGCAGTTTTGTTGTTGTTGTTTTTTCCCATGCATTAGCCCACTGTTGGAATTATGATGCAGACAAACATTAGACAATGGGTTAGAAGACACTTTGCACCATGCATATCACTGCACATGAGGTGATCTCATTATAGCAAATGATGTTGGAAAAACCTTGTCAGTTTATTGTGAAATAAAACACCTAAAGTAGATTAACCTTCACCCGACTGCACTTTTCTGACTTATTGTTCAAGTGGAAGTTCACATGAAAAAATAAAACTAGAAAGCCAAAAGTGGCCCTTGGATCATAAGCAGTAATTCTTAAACTACTGAAAAGAAACCAGTCTAAAATAAATTGGTAAAAAACACATTTTTTATTCATAAACCCAAAGTTAAAATGATCTTTTTTATGTTTTATTTTTTTTATTTTTTTTACACGTTTCCAATAAAAAATAGTCTGTTTTGGACTAAGATAAGCCTAAAATATTTTTATTATCAGGATAGTAATGTTTGTAGTTGTGCTGTCAGAGCCACAAAAAGAGAAAAGTCACTCAATATGTCAGATTTTTTGTAAAGAAAGAGGTGATATCTACATTTATTGCTACCAGTATGATTACAGACAGTATTTTTGATATTCCAAGAGAGCATCACTGTTTTGACTCAGCGTGTGAACTTTATCACTAAATTATCCTCATTAAGGAATAAGAGTTTATTTCATGTTGCAGACGAGCAAAACAAAGCAAGCCTTTCTCTGAAAGATGATTTCATGTCTGATAGATGAAGATGCCATAAAATAATATATGATTGTACACTAGCTTTAACCTAGTTAAATGGCCCTTGCAAAATAATATTGGTCACCCCTAAAGAATAGAATTTTGAAAAACACAGGTACTGTGCTGTCACCTAACATCACGTTCACGTTTGCACATCCAAATTATACTTGCAGATTCCACTGCTTTGATTTGTTATGCCCTGTCACACACACATTGACTCCTCCAGTTGTCATCTCGTCTTTACTTTAGATGCTAGAAACTTTACTTTTCATCTCCTCTTTGATTTTCTGTAGTAATGTTTGGCTCATGCACCCATGCACTGGTGTCCTGCTGAGTGACACCATGCAGAGTCTTGTTTGGTCTCCTGGGCAGATGCCGTTTCCTCCCTCAGTGAAGCACTGCAGATTGACATCTTATTACAAGAACTTGCTTTTTTTGACAGACCTATCAGGGCACTGAAAATGTGATTATATGGTATGGCTTCCTCCACTGTCACAGGATTGTTTTTTTCATATGTGAAACATTGGCACTCCACCTGACAGTATTTGTCAAAATGTAAGAAAAACAGCTTTGTAGAGGCAGTAAATTTGGAACTGAAGAGAAAGATGATGACACATTCAAGTATTAGACTGCAGAGTGTGATATCACCATAAAATGCCAATTTATTATACATTAATGCTTAGTTGTTTTACAAATCAGAAATACTTATTTTTACTTTGGTGATTCGGTCAGAGCTGCAGGGCTGTTAAACTAGCAAAAAGCAAATGCACCTCAAGAATGTTCACCTCTGGAAACTTTATATTTAAGGCCTTGTAATTTAAAAAAAAATTCAAATCCAAAAATACTTTATTAATCCCTGAAGAGAAATTAAATGTTGTTGTAGTTCTGTTCTTCTTTGGGGAGCCATTGTAGATGTTCTAGCTGTAGACAGGAAGGATCTCCTGTAGTGATCTGTGCTGCAGCGGATCTGAAAAAGCTTGTGACTGAAGACACTCTGTTGATGAGTTACAATGTTGTGAAGAGAATGAGGAGGGTTTTCATCATGCTCTTCATCCTGCTTTGCACAATCAACTCGAGAGACTCCAGATCAGTCCCCAGAACAGAACCAGCCTTCTTTATCAGTTTGTTCAGCCTCTTTTCATCACTTGCTCTGATGCTCCGCCCCCAACAAGTGACTAGAGATGTGATCACATTCTCCACAACAGACTTATAAAAGATCTTCAACATCTTTCTGCAAACGTTGAAGGATCTAAGCTTTCTGAGGAAGTACAGTCTGCTCTGTCCCTTTTTAAAAACAGCATCACAGTTGTGTCTCCAGTTGTCTCCTGTGATCTTCTTCATCCCTGACCACACATCTCTTGCATTGTTTTGCTGGAGCTTGTTCTCCAGGTTTTTCCTGTACACCTCCCTGTTGCTTCTAATCTTGACTTTAACTTATCTTTGTACACTTCTTAATACATCCAAGTGTCTCTCCCTGTGAAGTAGTTCTTTCAGGTCACTGGTAATCCAGGGTTTGTTATTGGGTAAGCAGTTCATTGTTCTGGTGGGGATCATGTTGTCCATGCAGTTTAAATAATCAGTCACACACTTACTCATAGCATTGATGTTCTCTCAGAGAGTGCATCACAGTCTTGTCTTGCCAAGAGCAGGTTGCACAACGGACCTGTATAAATCCCTGATATTTGCATAAAACAAGTCCAGCGTTTTGTTTTCTCTGGTGGAGCAGTTCACAAACTGTTGAAACATTGGAAGTGTAGAAGAGAGAGAGATGTGATTAAAATCTTTACATTACCAAACTTATTTCTTTGCACCATAATCTCTTTATTAACAACAATCCGTTTATAAATGTTATTTATGAATTAGTTTTCATTTTAAAGATGCTGCTAAACTGAAATATCCCTGTAGTTTTAATCCATGTGTGCTTTTTGTGGTCACACAGCTAATTTTGCAGGATGTGATAACAGTTGTTTACTGGTTTAACGGCCGTCCGCAGCTCTGTCTCTAACAGCTGTGTAAGTCTTCTTTTTACTTTCCCAGCATGTCTCTTATATTCCGGCACTAGAACCTAATTAGGAAGTGGATGTTTCCTCAAGGGCATATATGTGTTTGTGAAACTGAGTGTGTATCTGAAGACTGTGTTTGTGTGTGAAGGGGAAAGAAACATATGCAGAGGTGCTTTTGAACTGTGTTTGAAGTTGACGGCACCTTGTATTTTGTGTGCTACTGAAGCAAATATGAAACCACCAAACTGAACTTGTTGAATGAGACCTGACAGGTTATCTTCAGACCACAGATTTCCTTTTGACAATCAGATATAAAATATTGTGCATAGTTAAAATTACACAGAGATGTAACCGCCAGGGTAAAGTAGGTGATTTAAAATGTAACAAGGTTTGTTGACGAAACCAGATTAATCTTGACTCAGATAGATTGAAAGGTCTGTTATTCAGTGTTTCCTAACATTTTTTAGATATAAAATGTTTCATATTACAGGTTAATATTTAAGGAATAACCACAAAGTCATGACATTTGTGTGAAATGGCCTCTTTAAATGATTATCCCTTGGCTGTAAAACAATGCTCTTGGATTATAAGGACATTTTAATATTCTTAGATTGGGTGCTGACTTCCATATGATCAATGGCCATACTTTATCATCACGTTTACCCCAGTTAGCCATCTCTTTCTGCTTTAGTGGTCATTTTCCCATGACATAACTCTATCACCCTTTTTTGGTGCCTTTTCTGCACACAAAGCAAGACAAATGAGGGAGACCTGTGTCTCATTGTCTGAACTGTAATCACTGTGTCGCCTGATAAGATTACTGTCACACTGCATGCTCAGTTATTGACAACCTTAGTGGTCCAGATTGGCTATCTGTGCTATCTGTACAAGTGTGGTGAAATGGAACAAAAATCGAAAATGTTGGATTGCTTCACCTTTTACCCTTTTTGGGTTTTTTCTTCTTTTTCTGCCCTTGCTTGTGTATGAGTTGTTGATTTGTTAGCTGAGGAGGACTTGGGAAAAGATTGGCTTCTCAGTAAATGCAAAACATAGATATGCACATAGAAATTCTCTTAAACGTATGGAAATATACTCAAATCCTTCATGTACTGTATTTTTATCTCTGCATCAGCTCTAACCCGTGCAGGTTTGCAGGTCTCAGGGTGAAAGTGTCTTCTGCTGTGATGGTTCAGAATCACAGTAAGGGGTGTCTCCTTCCCTCCCAGCCTGGATCCCTGGAGGAGCCTGAGGCGAGAATAAGATAAGAGCAGCACTGTGGAAACTGTTTGGGCTTGGCTACTTCTGTTGTTGGCATGTCCTCTGTTCACCTCTGCATTTCTGTTTGAGCAGCTTCAGCTGGTTGAACAAAGCTTAACATGATAAGACAGAAAGACAGCTGGTGAGGAAGAACAGCTTTGGCACTACTATAAATTGAGGTATTTTTATGTGGTGAGCTTAGTGATTCTGAAATGCACTCTGTTTTCCACCATGATTCAAGATAGCCTTTATAAGGTTGCAGCTTTTTACCACCTGAAGCTTTTTCATTGGAATCATGTTTGGCTTTAAAATGACCTCTTGTGACCTCTCAGTTCTTTGTAACTCTGCTTAAATAGAAAAGAGCGTGCCCTTTAGTTTGTGGAGGTGTGTTTGTTTGCTTTTGATTGTAGGTATGGAGCCATGTTGGTTAAAGGCCTGCTCTGCCATGGAGATTAGATAATGGGCAGCAGGCTACATTGTGTAATTTGGTTCAGATATAAACCATAGAATAAGAGAACGTGTCCAAACTTTTGACTGGTAGTGTAGGGGAAAACTTTGAAGACAAATGCTGATCTGGAAGCTTTTTCATCTCTCATCTTCACAACTATTGTTTTTCCTTTTTTATTTCAGAGTGAGTTGGATGGAACAAGGACCTGTCTGACTATTGGAGTCTTGTCTTGAGGGGTGCTTCATACAGCCTGCATACTGTTTGGCAATTTCATTTCCTCTGGGTCATACCCTGCCCTGTGTGTTGCAAAACCCTGTCTGGGCATGCTTTGTTATTTTCCAACTCCCTCTGTTCCGTTCTCTCTGGTGTTGATGCATGGTACTTGTCAAAAATTGAGCAACACAGAGTGGGAGACAGAAAAAAGTCTGAAAGATAACCATATGTTCAAGTAGAGGTTGAATGTTTGCAAGTATATATTCTACCCTTCTGCTGAGGCAAAGAAGTTTCACACTTTGACATTTTAGTTATCTTCTGACTCTCTTTGCCCCACTTACAGCTTTAAACTGCTTTTCTTCTTTCTTCCAACATAAAATGTCTGACAGTAGCAAAAGGTAAAGGAGTGTAAATGCCAACAACTTATTAAACTAAATTTTGCTTGTGGAAACCAAGTGAACCTCTTTCCACATTTCATGTTATCAGTGCTGGTGGCCACTGCAATAAAGCATATGTACTTCTAATTACACATCAAACACAGTTTCTAAGTTCTGAAGTTCAGCTTGATCTGGTCTGAATCAGGTCATTGTTGAAATGTTTTAAAGCATAACTTGTTTAATTTTTTGTCTCTGCTCTGCAGAGTTGAGCAAGACGTTTTACAGGATCATCCTTTGCTTCGGGCCTGTAATGTAACTGTGGCCTTGTTAAATATTTAATGTCATTATTCTCAAATCAGACATAGATGTTTCCATATATGGAATTTTAGAAAAATGTTAGTGTTTCTGGTTTTCCTTTTTATAAAGTTTTATAATGAAGTGATTCTTGTGTTCCCAGCATGAGCTGTCAGCTGCACTTTTAATTGGGCACGGAAGAAGTTCTTAAGGACACTAAAGAATTATGGGACAATTAGTCATCTCGGGTCTGTCTGCAGGGCACAGAAATATGAAGTTGCTCCAATACATGAACGCAAGAAATGTTAGTTAGGAAATGGACAGAGACAAAGTGGGTGATTTACAGAGCAGAAAAACAACAAAGGAGCAATAAAGGCCGGACTGGAAGATGAAGCACCGACCAAGCGCTCTATAAACAAACTAAAACAGGAGATTCACAATCGCAGCCACAGCACCTTTTGTTTAAATAATCTTTTTAAATAAGCCACATGTCTGTGATAACACAGATGAACGAGTTGGTCATCAATTAATAGCAACTACTGCTGGCTTACATTACTTACTTGCTAGCCTTATCTAACAGCTCAGAGCCACAAACCTGGCTAGATTGAATAATAACACATGGCTCATTTGGCTTATGTGGGAGGTAGCAAAACCTACCATTTACTTCAGTGGCACTTCAGTGAAGAGCTCAGCCTCTCAGTGGCTGAAAGATAAACAATCGCTAACTCTTATTTGCAGGTTTCTCATAGGAATAAATGGGCTGTGTCCTCTAGCAAGGTTCAAATTACTGCTGTATAGCTACAAATTTGTTTCCTGTGGGGAAATCTGAAGCCACACAGAGCATCCTCTCCTGAGGTAATCATTATCATTTCTGTCAGAAGCTTGTTAGGCCAGCCTCATTGCTTGAGCTGTCTGTGTCCTTGAGGCATCCGCTGAGCTGCCCGTCAACCTTCACTGGCAAACAATTTAACAAAAGCAACTGTAAGCCTTGTGGCATTCTATAGGTGACCTGTTAGCCTTAGACAGGAAAACTGTTTGGAGTTCATTGTGAAGATGAACACAGCTTCATTGCAGTAGTCTTTACAACAGCAATTCCAAAAATCTGCCCTAAACAGAACCCTTCTCCAAGCTTTGAAAACAAAACATTTATTTACCCAGTGATTGTAGTTCTAAACTAATTTCCTCAGTGCTGCACGCCAGAATCTTGTTTTGTCTGGGATTTTGTCTCCATCAGATACTCGGTGGAGAGATAAGGTCAGCAGAGAAACTCTTTAAAGCTTCACATTTCTAATGAACAGAATAATCTCCACAGTCTTCTACAGTCATTCAGTAGTTCAGTTTTACAGGACTTTGGTAGCAGGTTCTGATTTTAGGTAGCTGAGGCTTGTACAGCAACATCAGTAATGTAACAGGATCCTGTTCAACAGCGTTGCAGCAAAAACACATCAAAGCATTTTCTAAGACAGACTCTCATAGCCTGGGGACACCAAACCTTCCAACCTCACAGTACCAGCTGGAGAACAGACTGCCTGTGTGAGGTGAGGTGGACCAAATAAACAAATAAATGGAGCACAAGTTCAATCTATGACCACACACACCAGTCAACCTCAGCTGTCATGTATATTCATTAAATTATATCAGACCAGAGGATTGACTGAGTTTCATTACACCTGTCAGGAGACATATTAATGATATGAAAAAAAAAGGATAAATAAAATATGAACACATTATCTTTCAGGGAATATAATATTTGTGGCTATTTGATGTGTGTGTCCATGTTTTATCTCTGCATCAGTATTTCAGTCCAGCTTTAACTTCATGTGTCAGCTTCTCTTCTTTTCCTCTATTCCCCTGAAGGTGTGTGTGTGTCTGTGTGTGGTGGTGGTGGTGGTGGTGGTGGGGGGGGGGGGGGGG
>SSNP01000072.1:858812-923464 GCA_006937955.1 Pachypanchax playfairii
GGGGGGGGGGGGGGGGGGGGGGGGGGGGGGGGGGGGGGGGGGATGTATCTTCAGTAGTGTCTGTTGTGATGCCGTTTTCCCCAAAAATTTTTCTTAAAATCCAAACCACAGGTGATACCTTCAAGGGATAGTTTGACATTTGGAGTGGTGCATTTCTTTAGTTTAATGAGTTGGATGAGAAGATCAGTCTCTAGTGTTTTTGGTAAATATGAACCACGTTACTGCAAAACATCTGGAACAACTTTGTTCATTCATTATAAAGTATTTATATCCGCACTGATAAATCGCTGTGTCACACACTGACACAGTATCATATCAAAGATGTTATTGAAAAATGTCTTTGGACCAAATACAGTTCTTGAATATCCCAATTTAGAGGTATTATATACATAACCATAGTATTTTAAATTGCTGTACCAATCAACATAGTAAAATATGAAGAATGGTTGGCTTTAGTTTTCGGATATAAAGTTATGTTGACCTCAGCCGTTATGTTTGTGTAAGATAACCGGTTTCTCCATGCAGCTGTACAGAATATTTACTGGACTGATATTAGAGCTTTATTTGTTGTCACATATCTTCCTGTTCTACAGAGCAAACGAGTCTATTTAAAAACAAAAAAACACCCATTTTTTTTCCCAACCTCAATTTCAGTAATGCTGCAAAACCAAATGATGTGTGGTGCTGAGAACTGGCAGGCAGCCGACCTGACAAAGATGACAAGTGTCGGTGGGGATGCAGCATGCTCTCTTGGAATATATTTTGTGCTCAGATTCAATGATTGGAGTTGCTGGATTTCTCTCAAATGTAATGTGTCCTAGGATTACTTTTATTGTGAATTGGTGCTTTATAAATAAGACTGAATGGAACTGAAATGATATAGATCAGTCATCCAGCCCAGGAAGGGATGTGTCTGCATACTGAGAAGGTTGGTGAAATGTTTGGAAGTTATTGATGTATGAAAAAGACACAGCTAAAACCGTATCTCGTGTGTTATCACAACCTCCTGTGGCCAGTTTGAATTTCTGAAAATGGAGATGGAGGAAAAAACAGTCAACAAACGTGACATACTTCTTAAAAGCTGAACAAAATGCATCATAATATCAGTTAAATCCTTCTGGCAAAATGAAATGAGGTATTTGTGTGTGAATGTAACAGAACAGCTAGTCATGTACTTATATGTGAGGCTGGTCATATGACTCCATGAGTTGTGGGAGTCCTCCTACTTCTCTGACCAGTGTCAGGCCGATCCTGGGGCAGTGCTCTGTCCTGCTGTGTCAAGTCTCAATAGCTCTCTGTTGATGTGCAGCCATTAGCCTTAATGTTGTAGTGGACCTACCTCTTATCCAGCATTCACTGGATAATTAAGGTCATAGTTGGGTCAAAAAATTGTGTGTGGAGGCAGTTTTTTGTGTTGGGTGAATGAGTATGCCAGAAATTAACTGCCCTGTTTGTAATCATTACTCAAGAAGGCAGAAAACAATTTTATAATGTAGGAAGGGTGTTTATCTGTCATATTATGTTTATTGGAGATGTTGTAGGGTAATTATGTCTGATTCTGATCTTCTAGGGCTACTGTACTGCATGTTTTATGTTTCTCATGACACACCTGGTTCAAGTCACAAGTTTGTATGTTACATCACCATTTAATCAATTGAATGTTGTTGCCATCTACTGTATATATGTGGATAATCTAGTGAACTGTCATGGTCCCGTGTTTTTCATGCATGGTTTAAATCAGTGTTTTTCTGTCTTAGTCCTCAGGACTCACTATCCGGCATGTTTAGCAGTTTCACTGCTTGAACACACCTGATTCAAATGATTGTAGGTCCTTCGGACTGCAATGCCAAGTTTACCAGAAGCCTTTTATTCATCTATGAGTTGAAATCAGAGGTGTTTAAACAGAAAAGCTTCTAAAGTGCCTAATCCACTTTTGCCTAAACAAAAGGTGGGCAACTTCCAGCCTCGAGGGCCAATATCATAAACTTGTAGTTTGGTTTTCAATACACCGGATTCAAATCCTCAGTATGTTAGCCAGTCCTGCAGTCGGCCACCCAGGGCGATGGTGGCCGAAATGCACGTGGAAAGTGTTTGATTTTGGTGATGACAGAACAAAGTGAAGAAAAAGAAAATATCGGTTTATTGCAACTGAGATTGTCATTTAAATATTTAACAATTCTGTTGCATTTGCATGTTTTTAAGGAATATTATTCAACCCAATATGTAACACTTGATTTAAATGCTTTAGGATCAAAGAAAAAAAGTTACCAGCTTTGATGACTTTGATAATTAACTGCTTGAACATAAGATTTGCCAACTTTCTTGCAGTGCTGCAGACCGGATTTGAAGGTCTGTTTGTAGCGCACACAGAGGGAAAGTGGGTATTGTTAGAATTCCTGCAGATTAGGAGATCAGAATCTCTGTGGATCACAAGCTCTGCAATAATTAGTCTGCTCATTCTTCCATAGTGTGACCCAGCAACCTCCATCACACCGATTTTCGCTTCCACTGCCCAAAGCCAAATTTAGTGTGTTTTAGCTCGTGCGTCTTCCCCCGTCAGCCTCTGCTGCACGATCATAAAGGTTGCTATGGTAATAATTGCATAGTGGCATATTCTTATTTTACAGTTAATAGTTCAATTTTTTCTACATAAAAACAACATCCAATTAATAAATGCAAGTTTCTTAAGGTTCAGAGGCTTTTTTTATTTTTTTGTTAAATGTTAAACATGTTTTATGTCATAAAGATGAAAAAAAAAGGTGAATTAAAGCATCATGATCTTTACATTACTCATGTTCGTAACACTATGTCAGCTGATTACAGCAGGCTGATAAAAACATGATGATACTGGTTGAAAAGTTATTCTCACATTTGGATGTAAAGTAGGTCTTGCTTAATTTTCTTGACTTAAAATATTTAACCTAAAATTTACCTAAACAGTTTTACTGTTAGACCTTCAAGTAAACTGTTTACCAAAATCTGTGTTATTATTCTCACACACTGAGAACTTCATTAGGTGAACAGAAAGAAAACTCCTCTATTTTCAAATTTATATTCACAGTTAAATAATGTGATGTAATATGAGTCATCACATAATTACTATGTTATATTGATAGTGTTGGACATGAATTGCACATGTCATGAGGTTGTGATTCCAACTCCTAATATATATTGAGTGGGTCAGTCCTTTAAAAGCAAAGAGAGAAAAAGTTCTCTTGGTTGCACTTGATTTCTTTCTCTATCTAACTTGAAATACCATTGCCTGTCTGTCTTTTTCCAGCTGTGGAAAGTGTCACTGCTTTTAAAAGACTCTTCTGGCAGAGTCTGGGTTTACTGTAGCTTTCCAGTCTGCCACTCACTCTGTCACATGGCTGCCATTTCTTCTTTAGGGTCTCCTCTCTTGAGAACTGGCCTGTCAGCCGAGGCAATGTGGGTTAGGGGTGTGAGATTTAAGTGGGATATGGAGGTGGGAGAGGTTACTAAAATCAGCACAGCTAAAATAAGAAACGCACACAGTTTTATTTTTTTCATTTTGTAGTGTTCTCTGAGGAGTTATTATCTTTAGACACCTCTGAACAGTTTTTTGTAAATGATAGTAAGTTGGCTTTTAGTCACTTGAACATGCCATGGGGGTCCTTGACCATTTTAACCTTTTTGCCAGCTCTGAACTCGTGTGCTGAACCCTGAAACTGTACCTCCAGAAGCATTATCATTACTGTCCTCACACCTTGTATTGACTTTCTCTCAGATGGGGGAAGCGCATCTAACACAACTAGTCGTCTTCAGCTAAATCTTCTTGACCAAACACACACACTTTCTCACACAGTCTCCATCCACCACCATAAACAATCATGACTCTGGCAGCCTATTTAGCTGATGGATATGGCATTGACTTTATGGGTTCCTGCTCCATCTGCAAGGGGCTGACATGGTTGGTTTCCTGCGTTTGGAGAGTGTTAGCTGAAGTGAATGAATTGACTTGTGTATCAATAACTCCTCTTGTCCATTGTTGGATTTTCTTTTTATGGCTGCAGCAAAACAGAATGCTGAGGTTAGAGATTATCAAACGTAATAAGAAAATCTGGTCCGTGTCTGTTGGAGAAGTTTTATCTTAGAGTAGGAGGCTGAGCAGAAATCAGTACTTTTATAGTTTTTCAGTTTTCTAATTCTGTTGTTTTGTTTTTCCACGTATAGTGTTTCATTAGGTTATACATAAAAATCTTTATACTTTAAACCACTGTTTTTCTTCCCAGTCAATTCAAAAATACATTTCTGAATTTCCACCTTTAAACTTTTAATTACAGTTTCTTCTTTGTTTTGAATGTAAACCCCTTCCAGATTTCTACAACCTCTTTGCATTTCAAATACTTATACAATATAGATTACAAATCAGTGAATGAAGCTTTTCTTTTAGTTTGAGGAGATCGTGTATAAGATGAGCTGGATCATATTTGAACTCCTTGCTTTCAAAAACCGTCTCACTTGTGTAACTTTAAGATGCACCAGGAGAACACGACCCTAAACCATCTGCTGTTTTCATCCCTGTTTTGTTAAAACACTCGGGTGCTGGCTCAGGGCTCTACTCTAATGTTAGATACTGCCCATGCATTTGTCTGAATTACTCTGTGTATTCTTTGTAAGGGTTATTGATGGAGGCAGAGTAAGTAGCTGCTGCCTGTGAGTGAAATGGCCTTAGCTTTTGTTTTCTCATCTTGCACAGACTTTTAATAGCCTAATTGGATCGATTACAGCCCCTTGTATAAAGGTGCTCTAATACACATGATTTGGCTAGCTTTCATTAGTTTATTGCAGTGTAAATAGGTTTGGTGTGAAAGGCCGAGAGCATCCATTTGAATCCTTCTTGCAACTTTTCTTAATAAAGTATTTGAGCCTCTGAACTGTTCGAGTTCTCTGGTAAGCTTAAAACTACACAAACACAGAAAGGGATTACATATCACCAGTGTTCAGTGAACAGAAAGTTACATCATAAATTCTGATGTGGATGTGACTGTAGTTTGTGTCCTGGGGAAGAAACCCTGCTGTGTGGAGAAAGTATCCTGCTGTTCATGAGTGCTCAGATGTGCACGGTACACATCGAACTACAGATTTGGATGAAAAACTGGGAAACACACCACACATTGTTACACACTGAAGAAACTTTGTGTTAAGTAATCTGTGACCTCACACACTTGTTTGTTTTCTGTGTGTGTGTTTCCCTCATGACTCTGAAATTCTTTCATCAAAAATAAAGTAATTTAAAAACGAGGCTCAGCCCGCATTTAGCTAAATACTAATTTAATTGATATTTCATTAAACTGTTGGATCAGACTGACTGCAACACTGATTTAAAAAATAAATAATCTTCATTGACTGCCAAAAATCAGTGTTGTTCAAGCTTTTCAGAGGTTGTGAAAATTAGCATTTACACATCTACAGAATCATAACACATTTACTGTGTCATCAAAAGCCAGTGTGAGGATGAAGCTTATCAAACGCTGCTGTCAGATACAGAGATGCAGTGTTGTGACAGGAATGTGTGCTTGTCTGGAATTAAAAGAAGCAGCAAGAAATAAAACGTAATTTTGAATTTAAAGCTGGTTAAACAGCTGACTAGTTCTTAACCATCTGCAGCTGCTTGATGGTTTATAATGAGACCAGGCAACAAATTCAGGGTCACGAATAAAATGTTATGCAGTGACAGACAACTATTTATCTGCTACAAACTATAGTGCAAGAAAAATTATAGTGAAAAACTATAGTGAAAAAAATTAGTTTTTTTTAATTATTGGTAAAACAGACATTTTTTTGGATGAACTGATATAATTATGCTTCAAGTGGAAGTATCACCTGTTTTGTGCATGTCAATGAACATGTTGAAGGTCATACACGGAATATTTTCGTGGCAAAATTGACATTTATTAAATACTTTTTTATGAATCTTGAATATAAAATGTAAAAAAAGCTTATAAACCAAGAAGGTAAATTTGGTATTCATATTTGTGAAAAATGTTAAATGACTCCCCCTTGATTTATTATTTTACTATACCTGTTAGAATTTGTACTTATTTTTAAAGCTCTTTTCTGCTCTACACAGCTTTACACTCAACTGCATCAGAAAGGCTTTTGGTTTGTGAGTCAGGAAAGAGCCTCCGATCATGGAGTGTCTCTGTTTTAGATGTTCCTCAAAGCAGAAGAGGAAACACTTGCCGATGCTGCTTTCAGCCATTATGCTCCAAACTGCTCAAACAGCCTCTAAAGGATGGAAGTGGAGCAGAAGATACTTTTATTATAACTGTTTTGAAACCCATTTTAAACAAAAAAACTTATTCCATTGGGTGTTCATGGATGATTCAATTTTTTTCTAATTCTTTAACAATATATTTACACTTAGAAAAAGACAAGTAAATTATTTAGATATGTTTCCATTGTATTATACATGTTATACCACAGCTTTTTACACAAAATAAATACAACAGTTTTATTCTTTATTTTATTTTGGGATCATCTGTTTTATCCTTAACTGTCCATCTGCTTTTGTTATTAATTTTATGAGATCAATTTCAATACTTTTTGTGCATTTTTAGTTATTTTAGAGCCAATTAAAGTGCATTTGATTTGTACTAAATTTTGGAAATATCTCCATCTTTGTTCCATCTATTTGAGTCAAATATGTTTCCATTGTTTTATTAGGTGTGGGGTATAAAAAAATAAAGAATAAACAAGTTATATTTCAGCAAAGTTTTGATTTGGTGGTTCCTGTAGGTTAAAACCTCAAATTTAAGATGATTTTAAACAAATCCTTTTTTACTGAAGTGCTAAACTGACACCCAGTCATGAGAATTATCTTCACATGCATATCTGGTAAATACACAGCATGTTGCAGTTGATTGGGATAAGTACTGGCAGTGCAGCTCACGAGTTCTCGGTGACGCTGCCCTGCCAGCTTCCAGAAGAAAGCCAATTACGTTGTCAATCAGAATAAATGTGGCCATTTTGGAAAGGGATGCCTTAAAGAGACAGAAGCTGCATTACCATATTTAGGGCAGAAAAATAAGCTGAGAGTCAGCATAAAAAGCCTTTGAGATACATTAGGATTTTATTCTCTTGCTATGAATCAAGCAAATATAAGTATAGAGGTAGAAGTCAGCTCAGTGGGTCTTCTTTTACAAGCGTTGACACCTTAACGATTTTCCTTCAGTAGAGAATTTGGTTGCAGTAGCTGCAATATCTCATAGCTGTTTTTTATTATCTAATTTTTCTGCACTAAAAGAGTTTGCTGGAAATTTCCAGAACTTTGAAGGCGGTGTTATTAACTTCAGTACTTTGTTCCTCCGGTGAAAAGCATGTAGATATTGTTGCAGATGTATTTTAGCACTCAGAGTCTAATTTATGCATCAGTGAGAAACCACAGTAGCTTCAGAGCCCCTCGTGTCAATCACATCTCTACAAGCTGGCTGCTTTCATCTAAATCTTTTATGGTGCATCGAACATCAAAGATTCAAAAATATAAGTGCTGCTGTGGCCATTACAGTGCAAGGAGATGGTAAAACATTTCTGACAGGCATGAAGCATTTATTACAAGATGCTTTACCAAATACACAAATCCTTTGCCAGTGAAATCAGCTTGCGTGTGTCAGGATGTCTGCAGTTCAGTCAAGGTGAACGGCGTGAGAGGGCACTGGAGTGAGTCATGGAGGAGATCCAGTTTCAGTTGAATCAAGAAAATAATCCATACTTGTCTGTAATGTAGAGACTCAGCTTCTGTTTCTTTTGAGTAAGTTTAAAAGGCTGGTGTGTTGGTGGGCAAGCTGCGTATTAGTGGGCCAAATGAGATTAAACCAATTCAAAAAAGGCTCGATTAATGTGTGTGAACTCCCATCCTGCGCCCCCGCTCCCCACAAGAAGAGAAGCTTTTTATGTGCATTATGTTAAAAAAAGTAAAGAGTTAAGGATTAATAGACTTTTGACATAAAGCATGAAACACATGTTTACATGGATCTTTCTTTTGTTGTGCTTTAACATTTTTGGATTTTTCTTCCATGCTTCTCACTGACAGACTTATTTATCAAAAACTGATGTTTTCTATGATGATCTCTGGCTGTTTTTGCACAGTGAGAATAGTTGTGTAGCGTGACAGTTAGCGAGCAGTCTACAGCAGGATTACACATTCATGTCAGAGCATTTGATAGTTTTTTGCATTCCCATTAATTCCCAGTCCAGCATGGGTACTCACCTCCCGCCTTCTGCTACCGTTTTCATTCCAAATGTTGGCAGTTTGTTCCCGTTTGCTCCTGTGATTCAGTAGGCTCAGATATCACACTGTTTACCTTCATCCAAACTAATCTCAGATGGACAGAATAAAAGACAGTGAGGGACAATCAAAGGAAAACAATTGTTGCTGTTTAGTTTGTTGGTGCTGGGGGGCCCTGTGGCTCTGCCAGGAGCTGTGTGTTGTGTGTGGAAGCTGAGTCCAATGCAGAAGCACCATCTCTCTGAATATTTGACTAACAACAAACAGTAGCAAAGCAGAATAGATGAGGGCACTCGTGCATATTCATCCCTACGATCCAGAATAAACATCTGGCATGAACATGAAACAGACCAGAGAGACACTTACGTTCAATTTCTACACACGTAACCACATAGCTATGAAACATCCTTATGTTCAGAGTCTTCATAGATTTAATTACACCTACTTTTATTTTTGTACATTCTGTAGATGATGTTAGATGATTATTCTGTTCAGTGTGGATTAAAAAATCAAACAAATCCAAAATAAACCCATTAAAATGCTCAGTACCAGCATCATGTGTTGATTTCACAAAGCCTGATTTGACCACCATATCTGCTTGATGTCTTACTGGTAATGTGTCGTAGAGACATGACTTAAAAAAAAAAAGACACTGTGTATGTATTTTTAATCTGAAAAGTGATTTACCGTAGTCTACCATCAGGTTAGTGAACTTTACCTACAGAGAATATTAAATTAAATTAAAAAAATCTAAAAAAGCCTTTGAATTCAGTTTTTCCAAACAGTGTTTTTTCCACCTTATTAAGATGTTTTTATTTTGTTAGTTTATTAATCCATGTCTTTATAATTTCACGCCACCACACTGCTGGTGGCAAGCAGTGAAAGAAATCAAACATTTCAGACAGACTAATCGCTGATATGCTAATTAAAGTGTATCAACAAAGGTTCTGCTTCTTCCTGTAAAGAGACTCATGATAACACATCTGCTCATCACTTTGAAGCTTTCAGCAGGATAATAATGCATCTGAAGAAAAAAACAGGACTTGGTTTCAAGTGGTTTTTCAGTGTGAAGAACAAAATGCTAACCAGTGTTTTGTTTTTGTTTTTCTCTATATCATCTGCTGCCATGATTGCCGTCTCTTCGGTTCCTTCTTAACAGGTAATGTGAATTTTTCCTCTCTCCTCTTTTTCATGCTTTCCTATATTTTCCTGCAAGGTTTTTGTCTGCAAATAACAGTGATAAAGACTATAATGGCAGTTATTTATTAGATTTGACCCAACTGTGGCACATAAAATACATATTATTTCACGTAATCTTCTGCTGGAGAGTTGAACTGAAATTGTTTTCTGCTTTCACTGTGCAAAGAGAAAAGATCTTATAGAGAAGCATTTTTTAAAAAAATCTGGGGTTAAAACAACAAATATTTAGCTCAGGGTCAATTTCAGTTGTAGATCCTTAGCGGCTGGAACGTCTAAAGCATTCTTTTTATCGTTGCATTTTATTTTTGGCCTACATATTGTAAAGAAAAACCAAACACACGTCTGACCCTCGCAGAGTCCAGCAGTTGTTTTGAGCACTGGGTCTGCTCGTCCGTGTTGGTCTCAGTGAGATTGTCTCTTTAATCCCTTGAGGCCCATCTGTTGTGTGTCTGCATGTGTTTTTGTTTGTGTGACTATAAGAATGCCACACTGCCCTCGTTCACAACTGTCCATATTTAAAATCCTCTGGCTGCCCTTCACGCCAGCATCCTCCCTCTGCAGTGTTTTTGTTTGGTGCGTTCTCACTCAGTGTTCTATAATCTACATATTTCATTGTTTTAAGAATGAAACATTGTTACTTAACCTACTGTGTTCTTTTTGTTTACTATATTTATCTTTAGTCATCTTTCTTTCTCCTCTCATTGCTGTTTTTACCCCAGCGTATCTGCTAGCAGGATTTCCTCTTATTTTTGAATTATTTTTTAATGTTTTTTTTTCAGCGGATGTAGTGCACACAGCAGTGTTTCAGGATGTGTCATTGAGGCTCTTTTGCCATCTGTGCACCAGCAGACTGACAGAGACATTGTCACAATTTGTCAACTTATAATTTTTGTGTAGATTTTCATTCATGGAGCATTTATGTTTCTTTGTTTCTGCACATATCCTTAATGTTGCCCTCTAGTCTGTTCATCTCAGCCTCACATGTTGTCATTATTGCATCATGCATGCCTTCAGGAGAATCTTAATGCTCTCTCAATGTTATAATGTGACAGCACTTGTCTGAACAAACAAATATCATCCTCACTATAGTCTTGTCCTCAAACCAAATGCAGTTCAGGAGGCTCATCTCCATCTCAATCAAGTGTTTGGATTGTGAGTGGAGATTATGAGCCGATGAATTTACAGGGGATGATTTCAGGGGGCAAAAGGAGAGGTGAAAGCAATAAGCTAAGCATCAGAGATTATCCGGACTTAATGGGGTGAAGAAAGCAGTCTGTGGATGAGAATCCGCTTTCATTCAACGCGCAGCTTTCTGTCACTTTGACATGTCATGTTGTATTTTAGGAACTATAGAGGTAAAAAACAGCATCTATAGCAGCATCTCACATTTCAGTTTCCATATATATATTTACGGAATAACAGGGATTAAAAAAAATGATGTAAAGATTTTAAATGTGACAAGACCTCCTGGCCTTGTTTATATCTTGCCTATAGTTGACAGCTGTCGAAATATGTTGAGGCATAAAATAAAATCTGAAAGTTTTGTGTTGGAGAACCCGAATCCTTGTAAAATAAACACTTATTAAGGAAAACAACTGATGTTTTTGTTGACCAGAATAAAGTCAGTAGCTGTGGATAGTCAATCGAGGCAGTCAAGGCGGCTGTCTTGTGTGTTTTCTTGACTTTTTGCTGCAGGCTGGCAGAGTTGTTTATACAACAGGAGGGCTCCATGATGAATGAACTCTCTGAGATAGATGCATGTTAATAAGCAGAAGCAGGCTGCTGATGTCTTCCTCTGCAGTCACAACACTTAAAAACTAAATGGATGTTTTCAGATGGCGTCCTCGTAGCACTGCCTGCTGTGGAGTGTGTCTTCAGGGCAGAAGAACGATGTTCGGGTGTTTCAGTGAAAATGTCTGCATGTGTTTTGAAGATACTTGTAGTTGGTACAGTTTGTGTCTCTGTGTATTTATCTGAGTGAATGCTTTTTTTTCTTGCAGCACCATGCATGTAAAAAAAAAAAAACTCAACTGTGTCATGCACTGTGCAGCTTTCTGCAGCTGGCCTACACATGCATTGCCTCAGGCTAAAGCAAAGTAACGCTACTGTCAAGAGTTCTTGAAATCTAGATGCACCATTGAGAGATTTATGATTTGCAATATCCTCCATCCATCTTAAATATTGTAAAAGATTTCCCTAAGGAACATCAAGGCCACACGTTTGTTCATTTTCCTTACCTGATAGGGCAACAATGCCTCTTTATGTGACCTTGATTGTCCCAGGTGTGGAAGGATCCAGTTGTAAAACCCAATTAAAGCATGTTTCAAATGCCCTGATGACTCTCCTATAGTAGGCTCAGAATACATCATATAGATCGTGTGTAAGTATAAAGACGAACGAGTGGAAATGACCCAGCGTCATTGAGCTCAGCAATTTATTTTTCCCTGGAAGCTGCAGATGCCTAACAGCTGGTTTGGGAGGAAGGTAGAGAATAAATTTCCCAGGTGTCTCTCTGCACACAGAGTGACCTGTCCTGTCAGCACTGAGGCACACCACTTTTCTCCTCTGCTGCCCACATGCAATTTTTTTTAGTCTGTAATTGTCTCTGTTTTACTTTCTGCTAACAGTGTTTCAGTGAAAAAAAACTTTTGCTGGCCTCAAACCAGAACAGTCTTATACAAATTAAGACTTGATTTATATCTCATCACTGAACAAATAAACAGGAAAAAAAGAGATGCTTATGTCTTTTTAAGCGGCTCTTACAGAAACCCTTCATGTGAATACGTTCCTCACTAATCCCTTCAGAGGGGTTCTGTTTTACGATTACTGTGTCTATCTAACGCTGATGTGAAGACCTTTTAAAAGTCCTTTTCTGTAGTGATTCTCAGTGCTGTTCTAAATCATCAGCATGAGAAGAGTTTTATCATGATGCCCCCCCTCCTAAAGATTAGCACAGCCTTTGAAATCACAACTGTATTTTTGCCTCAGATCCCCCACCAAAATAAAAGATTAGTGTCTGTTCTGTCCGTGTACCTGAATGGGTTGTTGATTTAGGGATTCTGCAGTCATCTTCAGCAGTGGCTGATTGATAGAATAAACATTTAGCATCGTATCTATTAATTATTATTCATACTTTGTGTTATTAAGTGGTATGGGTGAAATCCCATGAAGCATTTCCTTGCTGTCTCAGCAGAGGAGAAGTCTCGTTTCCTGTCGATAGCGGCACCTAAGAAGACTGTCATTTTTCTTTTTTTAAAGATTAGAGAGAGCTGTTATATTTATTCCACTATTATAAACTCGTATCTCTGCTTGTCAGGGATTTTCTTTTTATGCTATGTTCTACTGTTTCAGCTTGTCGTTCCTCAGCAGGTCATTACTGAATTATAAGGGTTGGTGGTTTGATCACTCTTGCACCAAATTGTTCCCTGTGGTTTGATAAACTTCTCAGTTCAGTGTTATTCATGTCTCTAAAGCTCTTATTTCAAGACTCTATAATTATATTCTTTATTGCTCCACTTAAGATTTGTGAGTCTTCTACTTTTCGTTGATGCTTGAACCATGTGATGATGAACTCAGTGATGTAATCTCTTAATTTCTATCACTTAATATGATATTAAAGCTGGACTCATGATCGGGTAAACTTGACATTTTACTAGTGAGACAGGTCTATACGAGAGATATGATTTTGAGTTTAAAATCTTTTTCAAACCAGTTATGAAAGATATTCATGCTGGTGGGGAAGGACACCTGTTGTTATATCAATTGAAGTAATAATGTTTATATCTGTAAAAATAAAAGCGTGAGTATTTAAAGCTAAAATACAGATTGTAATGTAGTTTAACTTGTTTAGATTTGTCCCGTCTAGTCACTTGTTGGTAAATTTAAGAGTTTAACGCAATTTTTTTTAAATCAAAAGATGAGTTTTATGTAATATAAATGAATCTAAGATGTAATAAATTAGGTTGAAATCTAATAAATGAGATTAACAGTGTACAAAAGATTTTTTGTTCTTCCTAAATTTTTAACTTCATGGTAAATTTGACAGATTACAGCCTACTGTGTTTATATTTGAGATCTACAGTTAATCTCTCAAACCTTGGGTGGATTATAAAGAATTCTAGGACTCTTTGACTCACTTTCCACACAAAGGACATCCTGTTAAATGGAAGTTTTGTAATGCTGTGTTCATTGACCAGAAAACAATCAGATGTTTGAGCTCCTGTTCTGTGTGTCACTGGTGTAATCCCAGAACAATCTCCTATGGGTCCTTAATTCTAAGTTCCTACTTGCCTCTTTAGAAGCAGCATCACTATAATTAGGATTTCTGTATTCATCATCTTTTTGTTTTTTGCTGTTAATAATAGCAGAAATTTTAAATCCTCTTGTGTTTAGTGTTGATTACTCATGCGAGAGACTCAGGATTTGCATCTTTTAATACGTGATTATGCATCTTTTTTGCAGTTTGGTTCAGTTTGATGCCGTCACCAATAAATTTCATTAGTGCTTGTTGTTCACATGAAGTTACTTCAATCAGTCTTAAAAGAAAAACTTAGTTCTTAAGTGCAGGCAGCTTACATTCTGGTTTTATTTCTAAAGTGTATGGTGTAATGTTTTAATGCAGGTTGAGGGTTGCTTGGTGCATGGTTTGTTTGGTAATAAGTTGGTTCCATTTATGCTGGTTGTTTTGGTGTATGTACATCTTGAAAGATGATGGCAGGGAAAGCTGTGACATGCATGCAGTGGTTTGCTGTGGATGAATTAATACGCTGAGGTAATGAATTTCTGATACATGCATATTGATTTGGGTCATGTCTCTTCAGATCATCAATCCTGGACTTACTGCCCAATGACAGAACTGGTAACTTTGACCAGTGGAGCAAAACCATCTCCTGTAACTCATAATTTAGACTAACAAGTTTGAATGAAACTCCAATCTGCTTTTATTTTGTTTGTTTAAAATCATTTAAGTGTTAATCAGTGCATCTCTGCTGTTTTTGTATTAATTTTGGACCTCGTTCAACAGGATGAAAAGTATTTACAGCTTTCAGCACTCTATTCAATAAAATCCTGGCTATTATTAGCATACCTCACCAATTGCATAAAGTTTGACATTTTTCATGTCTCTGGCAACTGGAATGAGCACTTTAAGTGTGATGGAATCTTTATAAATAAGCCAAATTTCATGGTGTCGACCAGTTTCCCACTTATGGGATGTAGGTTACAAATACAAATGTGTGGCTAAAACTTAAGAAGACCATTAAAAACAACCTGTTCTCCACATCATCCAGGGAAGTCGGAGCATCTGTCTTTTTCAAGAATTCAGTGACCTCCTCTCACTTCCTCCAACACCAATTAAGAATTTGTTCTAAGCTTCTACCTTGACATCAAGTCAAATTGGAAAAAGGCAAATGAACAGCAAAAGCCTCAGATGCCGTCCCAGGTGTTTTACCAGAGAGATGAGACTTCCTCTAAATGGATTGAAGTACACGTCAATACACCTGTGCATTTCCTAGTCTTTCAAGTCCTAATGTCTGCCGTGAAATAGGAACATTACATGACTTGGCTGCACAGTAATATAATAACCTCTTTCCTTGGATGAGTGTTCTTTATAGCTAAATTCACAGAGTTTAATAAAATTCTTTTTTTAAAAGCAGAGCAACTTCTCACTCATTAGATATTCTACTTACAGGCTTTAAACGCGTATTTCTCCTTGAAAGAGAATTTGTTACATACTTTAAATGGCTCATTTGTTTCAGGCATCATTCCAACATCATTAAAAGTGCTGGTCTTTCCCAAAAACTAAAAGCTTGATGCTTGAATACTCAGAATATCAGGGTAGATCTGGAACTAGACCCTTCCTTAGCAAGATTTCTTTAAAAGTTATTTTCAATTAACAACCTTTCACAGACTAATTATTTGTTCTCAGTTTTGAATCATGTTATCAGTTATATTTAAATCAAAATGTGTTTAATATAAACCTTAATAATGTTTTTCTTAATTCTCTAACGTTTGTATTTTATAGATTATAGTACAACATATGAAAATTTGAGACCTGTAATAAGCTAGAATTGTATTTTTTTCCACTATGAATTAGTTATCTTTTCGTAAAGATTGAACTTTACAACCGACTCCTCTTTCATCAAAAATTGTTTATATTGTAAAATATTATTGTAAGACTAAAACTTAATGTTGTAATAAACCTTGAACCACCTTTCTGAATAGTATGAATATAAAAAGTGTTACATAAACTAAGATGTAATAGATTAAGAGTTTTTAGTCAATTTTCAGTCATTTTCTCTGCCCACTTCCTGTTTCAGGGTCGCAGAAAGATGGTGTCTATCTCCAGCTTTTCATTGGGAGAGAGGCGGAGTTAAACCTGGACAGGTCGCCAGTCCATCACAGGGACACAGAGACAAACAAACTAGGACTGATTTAGAGTTACCAGATAACCTTCTCCCATGTTTTTGGTCTGGAGGGAGGAAACTGTAGCTCCATGGAGAAAACCCACACATGCACAGGGAGAACATACAAACTCCATGCAGAAAGGACTTGACTGGTTTTGAACCCATGATGTTTTTGCTGCAATTCAACAGTGCTACCAACTGCGCCACCGTGCAGCCCAGGAGTTCTAATGTTAATGGAATGTTTCTAAGCATCTATGCTGCATCTTATATAGTTGCATTACTTCAGGGATCAAACACATTCTCTGGCTTGTGCTGTTGAGAACTGAAGGGTCAACATGTCAGTAGATCCAAGACATTAATCGCTGCCAGTGATCCTTTTTTTTTTGTTTGTTTTTTTTTGGTTTTGAAGAATCTATGGTTGAGTAATGGCTGCAGTATTTTATCTTAACATTCCTGTATAAAATATAACTTCTTTATCTGTGTATATATGATGCAGAGTGGTAGAATTCAGATGAGAATGAATCAGCTACATGCTGGTGTACAGTCAAGTCAAAGTTTGAACCGTCATGTCTGCTTCTCTGATAGTGCAGTTATCTAAAGTGTCAGAGGATCTTTACTGGGTTTTTATTTTCAGTTTACATCCAGCGTATTTAAATCACAATCTCTTTGTACTTGACTGACTGTGTGTAGGTTAGAAGAAACATTTCTCTTCCTGCACTGTATCCTTTGACTTTGACTCCCTCTCTTCATCCTGTAAACAGTGTACTCCTCTCCCTCTCGGTGTGATCAGTATTCAGCAGCTAGAGGAGAAAGTGTCACAGGTTGCTTTAAAGCCCAGTGTGTTTAAAAAGACAACACTAAGCTGATGTCTGTCGACTTTTGGACCATGTCTCCACTTCTCTCTGTATCATTTACATAAAGATGTACGTGAGAGTCTTTTTGCGTATCCTCACGTGTGCATGTTGACCTTATTTGACCTTAACTGTGCATTCTGTTCATTTACCTCTTACTTCAGATAAAAACAGACAAATTCTGTCTCATCACAGTGTCAAACTTGTCCAACACCACACCAAACTGTCCATCCTATTAGCAACTGTTTTTTTTTCTACTGACTAAAATGTAACTTTAAAGTTACTTCATGTTGTACAAGTTATCCATCTCTTTTCTCTGTGAAACATTTTTAATGTTGTTTTTTTCTTTTGAAGAATGTGGAGAGTTGATTACATAAAGATAACGTGTGATCAAACATGTTAGTGGTGAACTAAACGGACCAGTTGACACTGAACTGTTGAGTCCTTAGAATTTAAATAATAATGCTAATAATGGGTGTGCGTGGATAGGGAGGTCTGAGCATCACTGCTCAGAATGCTGCCTCCCGGATAAAGCGGGTGAAAATGGATGGATGCAAATAATGTTAAAGTGTTTTTAAATACATTAAATTCACTGCTGATAATACATCAGTTCACCTCAGTGAGCTGCTTACAGAAGATGAGAGGTGTATGAGGTAGTAAATAACATGCAAAAAAAAGTTAAATAAGTACATATTAATATTGTGGTTGTTTTCTCATCCTATCAAAATGTCTCTGATGAGAAATATTTTGTACATGAAATATCTGAAGGTATTTAGTATTCTTTGACTAGAATATTACAGTGGATCCTTTCTGGACTGTGTATTTTGTTTTAAAGCCTCTGCAGTTCAGTCTTGTTTAGCCACTTATCTGTATCCTTATTGTTCAGCAGTTTAGAGGAGAGTTTGAGAGTCAGATTGACCTCCTGGGTCACACATTTCTTTCCCCAAAGTGCCGTTACTGGGTGTGGTTAAAAAAAAGGCTAAAACAAAACATAAAAAAAGGTTACAGCACAAGCTAATGGTTTAACCTGATGGCCATCAGGAGCTGAGGTTTTTCTGCAAAGGATTGTACAGATTAAACATGAATATTCTATTTTAGGAATATATATTTTCAGAAGATTAAGTTAATATTAATGTGCAATAAAAAAGTGTAAACAAATCTAAATCCATCATTTTCTGATGCTTCATAAAAGTTTCTCAGATGATAAAGAAGTAAAACGTAAATATTGGTTTGCTGCTTCTTCTAATATAAGATGTTGTGAAAAGAAAATAAACTAATGTCACTCTTAACTAACGAAGGCTTCTTGTTCTACATTATTATAAGAGATGCAGTTTAACCTCTGACTTCATCCTCTCCACTGATTTCACCATCAAGTAAAGCCTCTTGTTCTCCTTGGCTTGGAATTAAGTTTGATTCTCTACAATAATCAGGGGACACCCTTGACCCCCCCCCCCCCCCCCCCCCCCCATAGCTAATACTATATATATCATGTTTGCTACTGCATTTCATTGTGACTTGCATAAAGAAGCAGAATCAAGAGGAACATCAGGATTTTCATGTTGTTAAATAAATGTAGGGCAAATCAATATTTTATCATAAAGACTGAAGTTAGCATTCTACATATCTCATCAAATCTGAACCACATTTCACAGGGTTACTATTAACATAAACATGCAACTATGTAGGCGTGGTGAGTAGGTTCAACAGCGCCCTCTGTCATAACCAAGCCTTGATAACTGTGCTATGTGCCTTCCTGGGAGGCATGGAGACAACAGACCTGATGGTCCTCCATCACCACACAGGCTGGAGTTCTGCCAAGGTGGGCTGTAGAAAGACTGTATATCACTGCTTGCAGCACCAATCTTTAAATGACTTTTTAAAAATCCATTAACATCAAATTAGGCTGGAAAAAGAATAAAAACATTATGTTCAAAATGCAAATTTCAAACAATGAGGATTATTTTTTTTCTACGGTGGTAAATTTGGTCAAAATGACTGTCCTGAAGCTGATATAGACATGAAAACCCCAGTAAGTTTGTTCAGCTTTATTAAATTTATTTATTTATTCACTGTGCTCTCTATCATAAAGGTAAAAATGAATTGAAAATTGAAAATGAGTTCCATTATCCAAAAATCTTTTGGATGCAAATGTCAAAAATCTAATTAATTGTTTACAGAGATATCTACATGTTCATGTTTTCTGCACTTTTTTGTATAGATCATATGCCTACGTGATACTGGCTACTAACAAACAAAACAAAAGGTGTAAAAGAACCAAACAAACATATTTTCTACTATTTTGAACTGTTAATTAGTCATGCGTGTATATTCTTTTCTTCAGTCCTGAATTTAATTGTTTTCATTAAAGCACTAACCACACTTGTGTTAAACTTATGTAATAATAGAATCTTCCCACATTTACATTGTAGTTTCTAACTTAGATTTTTATATAAACAGAAATCTGAATCAGTTTTTGTGTGTGGATTCTATAAGTTTCTTCTTACTTTTAAGCTTTGTCCTTCATGAAGAAAACTTTCTTTTCCCTTTGTGATCCAGTGAAACTGCACTCTTTTTTTTTTTTTTTTTTTTTTTTTTTTTTTTTATTTTTTTAAATATTTTTTTTTTTTTTTTTTTTTTTTTTTTTTTTTTAGCGGTGTAACTGTAGTAAAGATCTTCCTTTGGTTTAAGACGGGATCTGAACATTAATTTGTAACTCTCGCCCAATGACTGCTGGACCAGCTCCTGCAACCCTGAACAGGAACGGGTTGAGATAATGACTGACTGATGACTAGAATCATGGTGGCTTTAACTTCTCTGTTCTCGGGTCTGACTTTTTATATTTAAACTGACAAATTTGATCAGTTTAAGAATAATGTGGAATTTCTGCAGCAAACAGCAGCTGTTAATGTGAACGCTGTTTAACAGAAATCAATAGACAGATTTATCTGTTCTTATAAATGTATTGTTTGCACAGAATTAGCTAAATATGGATTGAGCCTTTATTAAAAAATGTTGAACATACAGTGAGATACTGATGTGTTAACTCACTCCCTGCTTTGGACTGAAATGGCTCTGGATTAGTCACGGTGGGATTTTAAAAACTACTGTCATTAGACAAAGCTTCAGCCATCTTGAGCAGAAAACATGAATTGTTTGGATGCTGTTATTTATTTTGCATCTTTTATGAGACCCTGAGGGACTGCATGTCTCCATCTGGAGTGTTTGTGTATTAGCTTAAGGATGAATGTAAATTCATATAAACATGTTAAACTAACTTACCTAACCATTAAGTTATTTTCTAAATCTATTTGCTTTGTTTTTATTCTACTGCAAGCTGTGCATACCATGATTATATTGTATACCTAAATTCTGGACTAGAAAAAGCAGGTAAATAAAATTAACTCCCCTGGGATTTTTTTCTTAATGATTATTAGCTTCATAAAGCACAAAATTGTTTGGGAAGGACAATTCTGTCTCCTTCCATAAAGTTTTCCTGCAGTGACAGCACAGCCCTATTAAATCTCTCTTTAGGCTATTAAAAATACCTTTCACTAACTTTTCTTGTTTTATAACAAACCAGGGTCTCCGGGGGATAATTTAATGTAGCTTTCATCACAATTCTGGTCCTGGTTTCTCTAAATTACCTGAAATGTCCAAGAAGTAGAGAGATAAGACACAAATTGATGCAAAGTGCCCCTTCCACCTGACAAGTTATTTGGCCATAAAACTATCTTTAAATTCTTTATTATCCCAAAATGTATGAAAATAACAGCTGTTGCAAAAGTCAAATAGTCCTGCACTTGAGTCATGTCAAGGTGAATGTTTAGTAAATATGCATCTAGGACCTGATATGAACATCGATTTGCTTTATGGTCTTTTTTCTAAATTCTAAGAAATATGATTCAGTCTTTAGATGATTAAAAGAGGTTTCAATCCCCTTCTGCTTGTACTTTTGTAAATTTGTAAGCTATCTGCGATAAACACTCTAAACTAAAGTAGGAATTATAAATGTATTTAAATCTGAAGTAATTAGAACCCCAGATTTTTTTTCTTCTTTCTTTCAGTTGCTGCTTCTCCTTTTTCCTCTTTTGTTCTGTTTCTATTCAACATTCTGAGCTTTTCTTTGATATTCATGCTGTCGTTTGAGTCTTTGTCAAGGCTGCCTACCTATTGCCTGTCTCCTCTTTGTCTCTTGATTTTGTGCCAGACTGGAGTCAGTCCATTTTAACGCCAATAAATATATTCTCAACTTTCCTGCAACATTTTAAAAAACTGTGATGCGTTTTTAGACAAACTCATTCAGGCCTTCATGTCCTGAATGAGTTTGTTTAAGGTCTTTGCCAACATGTTTATCACAGAGTAAAGATTGATGTTAACTTCATCTGGCATCTGTCAAACAGAAGCTGATGGGGAATCTTAATACTCCCACTTTAAAGAGAAGAGACGAGGAGAAGCTACTGATCAGTTAAAATGGACTGTAGGATGTTGGAATTATAAATCCAGTTGGTGTTTGGAAAAATAGACACTCGGTTGAAATGAAAAAAACTTTAAAAGGTCACACCAGGACTTTAGGTCTTAAAAACATGATCCCTTTGTAATAATCATTCACTATATTGTGCTCCAACTTATGCTGCTTCACTAAATTGTAGGTTTTATATGCAAATGTGTCTAAATATAAATCACATGACAATGAGTCTTTTGATTCCTGGTACATGCTTCATCAGTTGGTTTGCCCAATCAGTTTCATATACAGGATGCTACTGGCAGATGGCTGAAAAACACATTGTTATGTATCCTGGGCTCTGATTGGCTCAGTAAAGAAGAGCATCATTAGATTCTGTTTCGCGTTAACCAGCATCTCATCTCGCTCATTCAGCATCAACATGTTTCAACATATAAAGTGGGTTTATAAGGGCGTAAAATATTTTAAAATCTATCCATATAAACATGCAATTTGTACTTTAACAGTTTTTTACATTGTACATGAGATTCTGGAACGCAATCTCTCCCTCCAAAAAACTGTCTGTAGATTGTTAGTTTTTAAATTAGCACATTTTTTTAAAACCTTTTTAGGTGTGCACTTGAAATTTTGCGACTGTTTTTCATGATGTCTTCAGGTAAGAAAATGAAAGAAATGTAATACTTCACAGGGCATTTAGGCAGTTAAGAAGCAATTTATGTTATATGAAAGAAAATAACTTCAGGTTTTGACTTTGTGATCTGTAAATTGGATTCTTATGTCATCATAAGAGAAGTGTTTGGTTTTCAGATCTCATATCAAAATGAAATAGAGTGAAAAAGCCTAAAAGGAACTAGTTGAAAAAGGCTAATTTAGTGCCACATGAAACAATTCTCCTTCATTGAACCAATAGTAGTTTAAAGTGGCCTTGCTTGTAATCACCACTCTGCGAGACACCACATTGCTTGGAAAAAAGAAATGTTGAATATTTTGCCGAAAAGTGAAACCAGCAGGACAAAGAGTCCGATGAATAGCTTTAGTTCCAAAAGTCGAAGTCAGGATTTGATGGCTTGTTCTGCTGCGGCCTTCAGGCTAAAACCACATATTGACCATGTCTGGATCAGGCTTGGATTTTCACCCCTGATCAATGTCCAGTCAGTGAAAACCATCAGTTTTAAACAGTGTGTGGTGGACTTAGATTCAGCTCTGACCACCAGTGATCGACATGAGTAATGAATGTGGCAGGAATTTAAATCACACAAGAGAAACGTCAGCAAATTCCGTCGAGAAATAACATTCAGCGTGTGGACGCTTGTATATTTGCATATTTACAGGCACCATCAATTTAAAAAACCATTTAAAGGCTCAACTCTTAGACATTTATTATTTTTCATATCTTCCCCGTTGCTGCTCATATTCAGATCACTATACGTCATCGTTGTCACATATACACAGCATCACACAAGAGACATGACAGAGCACATTTTTATCAGGCTTTTATTTACGATCTCTGATAAACTGAGTTGCTTTAGTGTCAGCCACCTGCAGGTTTCACCACCTCACACAGCCTGCAGAGTAAATAAAGTAGGAGAAGATGCAGAAACCTGCCGAGCAGATTAATAACACAACTCCCTTTTACTCTCTCCCATTTGCTTTTTTCCTCAATTTCCAATCAGAATTATATTGTCTTTTCTTCTTCTGTGTTTTTTTTTTCTTCAGCGCATCTCTTGTCTTCAGACACACACACACAAACATGTACAATAATATTATCTTTAAGTCCCAGGGTATGATCACAAAGGGGTAGAGAGACGAAGGAGTGTAATGTGAGGCTTTCTCAGCACTTATCAGCATTTTGCAGGGACACAGACACAAGAGTAAAAAAGTATTAGAATCCCAGCACAACGGGTGCACTTGCCAGGTACCAGTATCGGTGGTGTCTATTGTCTTAAGAAGCAAGCTGTAGCTGTAAAGAGCCAATGATCCTGCTCTCCTGGCTTAAGCTAATGATTTAAGTCCATGTCAAGCTTTTGTTCCTGTTAATCACAACAGCGGTTACATCTGTCGTAAATCACCACTCGAGGGCAGACAGGAAGTTCTTTGCCAGCACAAAAAAAACAAAAAACTTGGTACATTTTGCATTTACTGTGTGACCTCCCTAGTGTTGGATATCATATGAACCGAAATAGAAGAGATTGAAGATTAGATATGAAAGAGGGAGGGGGCCAACAATAGAAGAGGGGACTGGAAGGAGAAATAAGAGGGAGGAAAAAATAAAGCATCTAACCAAAGATAAGCACAAGCAAGGGAAGGGAATACAAACAGAATAACTGAAAGCAATAAAAAAGAAAAGATCAAGAGGTGAAACAATAATCTTACAGAAAACTGCCAAGACAGACCTTTTGTTTCGTTTCAGTTGCTTGCTCCATCTCTGCAGATTTTTTTGTAATGGCTGTACTCAGAAAAGCAAGACTCTAACTCATTTTCTTCTGCTCCCAGGGCACATTTTAGAGGGTAAAATGGATTGAAACTGCGGCACAAAGAGCTTTTTTGAGACGTACAACTGCTTGTGTTTGAAAAACTCAAAGACTTGACAAAATAAGAACGTTCACCCAAGTTCAACACAAAGACTGGGTTGAGTTTACTTTTGTTTTTACAATTATATACAATCAAGATGAATACAGTGAGGCAAGACTACTTGCTTTGTCCCACATACATTATATTTCTGTTGTTCTTTTAGTTTTTTGTCTTGTAGATGAAGCTGACTTTAAATATTTGTGCATCATTTAGAAAGTTGTTGCTTTTTTGGTCTTATAAGTTTGTTTGGAGCTTTTATGTTCAGTAGCTGAATGAATGGTGGATTTACAGTAAGACATTCCCAGGAATTTAGCCAACCCCACCACACGGGGGTGGAACACAGCAGGAGGCTTCTGCGCTTATTCATACAGTTTTGTTAACTTAATGTGCTTTTAATGGATGAAATTTAAGACTTGAAAGGATTCTTGTCTATTTATTAAGTATAATAATCAAGAATTCCACAGTGTAAGATTAAAATTTGACCGTTATTTTAAACAGTTATTAATTAGTTTGCAGTAGGAAACTAACATTCAGTTTTAGACAGCTTTTTGTAAAATAGACCCAAAGTTCTATTTGCTTTTAAGATTATTTTCTTCCCTTTTGAGTTTTAGAACCTGTGAGAGAAGTTGCAGATGATTGCAGTGTAGTTACAGACATCCCACATGGCCGAAAGAAAAAAAAGTTTCTTTCTTCCTGACAATAAATGGATCTTTCTGTTGTAAAGGTGCTTCTGTTCTGAGGGTTATTTTCTCTTTTCTCTTGTCTAACTGCAGGAGATTCTTTTGCTTCACTATTTCTTCTATTTTATGACACAATACAGACGTGAAATGAAATAGTATAAAACTTTTATGATTACAGTGAAGACATTTCTTATGATTATCAGTTTGAGAACTATTTCTTTTTTTTAAGAAAAGAAGAGAAAGTTATTTTACAGCATGAAGTGAAAGCACAGATGGTGGATTTTCAAGTGATATTAAAATGTATTACTACTAATAATCATCATTATAATCACAATAATAAACAGAATTGTATTAGTAATATTTGTTGTTTATTTTATTCAGTTATATATTGAACACTGTTTGGATAACAAGTTTCAGGTCGTTTCAGGTTTGCTTTTCATCTTCTAGTCTTTTATTTTTTACTTTATAATTTTTCTTTTTCTTTTTTTTTTTGGGGGGGGGGGGGGGGGGGGGGGGAGGGTTCAGACTTTTAACCCTGATCTGGTGTGATGGGTGTGGCATCACATGACAGGGGTGTGGAAACATGACTGACAGCTTACCACAAGGGCTTATAAGACAGTAATCCTCCCACTCCAACATGACCCAGCGCCCATCTTTAGTTTACAATATCTGACTCGCTCCATTTTTGTGTGTCTGGTTTGAGGTGTGTGTGTGTTTGCTTCTTACTGCTCTGACGTGAAATCATCTGTGGACACCACACTCGTTTGCTCACTTTCCATTTTCAAACAGGAGTGTATCAAGAGATGATCAGAGCACAACACAGCTCTCAAGAATCAGTCAGCACTTATGAGAAACTTGCTCCTCTTCAACCTCTCTCCCCTTAACTCTCAATACCATCCAGAAATCTTCAGCTGCCGTGTAATGGCTGTTATCTGACGGGTCAGGAGGTGACACGAGTGTTTCTCAGGGACCAGCTTTCACTTCAAGGCAGGCAGAGTAATCCGTTTGTGTTTACAGTAAAATGGTTTTACAGGGTCACCTTAAGTTTCTGTACTTGCTATTAATGTTTACATCTGATTTTACACCAGCAGTCTTGTATGTGTTGAGTGTGCAGATTTCATGACATTCAATTCAGCCTCCATGTTGTATGAAAGCAGGTAATCTGTGATTAATCTTTAATCTTCCTACCAGTTGTGTGTTATTCTTGTCCCAGTTGTGTCTGAAACTGCAGCTGAGTTTTTCAGTTTTTGTCTAGTGTCTGTGTTTCCCCTTTAGTGAGCCTCAGGGAACTGGTTCTCAGCTTAAAACAAAACTCAGAAATGTAAGAATTCATAAATATCTCATGCTAACCACATATCAGTTTTCCTGTCGTGTCGAGGTGTAGTTGATTTGTCACAGGAATTAAAGACATCAGTACCTGTAATGATGAGTTTCCTTTAATTTCAGCAATTAGTTGTGATGGATCTCATGTTCCTACCTGTCAACTCTCCAGTTAAATCACATTAACCTTCCATTCCACAAACGTCTGAGTATTTATTGACACATAAATAACAGTACTAGTTCGTACTGTGTAGTCAGTGATGCAGTGTAACAGCTCGGCAAATGAAAAGTTGAAGGTTTTAATAGATACATGAAGCTGCACTGCAGCAGTCCATTAACACATGTGTAACACACACACATGCCACGTTGCTGATGTGAAGATTGTGCAAGAGTTATGGTTGTTTTTTTCCCCTTGAATTGCTTTTCTCGCTCTGATTACTTGCTCATGCCACCTAATGACCTCTGGACAGTGTTGTGTTCCATGACAGAGCTGCAGAGCCTGACTCATTAATGCATTAGCAGAGGATCAAGGCCTGAAATGTACCTCACATTTATGAATCTTCTCTGTACAGATGCAACAATATCCTATATTGTAAATACTGTTGTTGTTTATTTGTGAAGGTTTGTTTGAAAAAACATTCAATCCTAATTTGTGATTATTTATGTATGAAGTTAAAAATGTTTTTTTGAATTTTTTAAAATATGGGTCGCTTTGTTGAGTAAAGGGTAATATTTCATTAAAAATGACAAAACTAAAAAAACCTTTCATGTAATAATTAAAACTTTAAGTTTTACATTTATTTATTTATTTTTTTACAAATCTAGTGATTATTTTTATTGACTGGTGGGAAGAGCTGTGTAAATTGCAGATCAGTTCAGCTGGCTGCTTTACTTTTAAGTGTTAAGTTCAAAAACTGTTTTTATTCACTGCAAAAAGTAAAATAATCTATACAAATTAATGTTCAATTGAAATATTACATGGAAAAAGGAACATTTACTAAAGCTATGAACCTAAACCAACATGGACCTCCAGCTAAACCACCACCAGTGTTGCAAAAATTAAAAAAAATTAAAAACACAGGTAAAAGTCTTGATGCCAAAGATGTATATTGTTCTATAAAGAACTTCCAGTTATTGCATCAATGATTCAATCTAAATTCAGCTGTTGAATCAATGCAGCATGTCATTAGAACTCCTAATACACCTGTAATGTTCATTCAACAGCTGACCTTATTTTGACATTCACAGAGTAAATAATCTGTTTCCATAGTCAGCTGTTGGTGCACCAGATGTCACTGTGTTGCTAAAATAAAATTCCAAAGAGCCGTGATCCGCTCAGAAGCTTAGGCTCCTATTGTTTTTAATTGAAGATGATATTTTGGGGATTTAGTGTGAGTGGGTGAAGGCGAGGAGATGCTTTTTTGTTACTGAGGAGAAGAAAATGGAGCGTTCTCTCTCCAAGTTTTAAATCTGGTTCTTTTCTGAGTTTGGATTTCATTAAAGTGAAACAATAAGGCTGTCAAACAGTCCTGGCAAGGTGACTGATGTCTCTCCGCTATCTCAGACAGACATATAGATTATACAACTTTCCCAAACATACCTTTTATAGCTAATATGCTTCGTGAATTTGAAATTGCTGGTCCATCAGCGTGATAATAAATCAAAGTAGGATTTCTTTACGAGGGTTATTTTGCTTATCTGTACAGGTGGCGTCTGCAGGCAGAGCTGCTAAACGACAGATTTGAGATGCAGGTTTCAAGTCCTTCAAATGAAAAGCAAAACAGCAGGTTCCTGCTGAATCATTCGCTTCTTCCTTGATATGATTAATATCAATATTTATGTATTTATGGTCAGTTGTTGTCAGAAAACAAGCACCAAATATACTTATTTGAAACAAAAGAGATTATTTACATCTTTATTATTCTAATCAGTTAGAATTAATACTAAATAAATGTTTTTTTTAGTTATTTTGTATAAAAAAAAGCCATTTGTATGCAGGACTAATTCACCAATAACCACATTTGGAATTCATATTATGTTTTTGCTCTTCAGAAGCTGCAAATTTCAAATGAAAGCAGTGCAGCAGCTGATATATTCCTGACATCTCAAAGTTCAAAGGCTTGCCTCTCTGTCTGAAGATTCATTTGAGAAAGGAAGGTGTTTCAAAGCTGCCAGCACAGAGTCAGGGGTAAGCTTGATTTAAAACCCGGTGGAAGACTCCGAGCTGCTGTAAATGTGTGAGGCGATTAATAAAAGTGTTTATAAACATATTTAATCTGTTACTGCGACTCTTTTTCTATATACTTTATTAATACTGTAATGTGAGATTAGATTAGCTGCCTTGTCAGAGAGTAGTAGAGCAATTACAAGTAAAATTTATGTTGCTAAAATTAACTGTGAATATTTTGGGGAGGTTTTGTGTACAGAAAGTCTCTTTTTTTTCTTTGCTTAATGAAAAACAGTGATTTAAAAGAAATAAATTACAAAATCAAAGTTCTGTGGGGGAATAATAGCAATTTCATGTTTTTCTTTTTGAAGGTAAGAACACCTGTGGAGCTAAAATATTCAACAGAAACCTCAGAAAAACCGTTTTTAATGGAAGGGCCTCTTTAGCTGAACTTCTTTTTTAACAATTAATCTCAGTGTCTGACAGCAGCTTGATAAATCTATCAAAGGTTTTCCCTCTTCGCTCCCTGGTGAATTTCAGCTGGATGACTTGAATGTTGTTCTCTAAATACTTCAGCTAAAAGTTCTGTAGTTTTAGTGGGGGTGAGGGGTTTTATAGGGTGGGGGAGTGTTGTAAATTCATTTCTAAAATGCAGAGTAAGCACGATATTATGTTCCCCACAAGACACGGCGTGGTTTAGGAAACGTATCCACAGGCGGCTGCTCAAATTGGCAATGTGTTCAAGACAAATGACTTCTCTGTCCATCCACCTTTCATAAGTTTTCACTAAGAAACACTGTTACCTTCTACTTTACCCCCCTCTGATGTTGCTATAAAACCTCTGCAATGGTTTGTGTTTACTAGAGGTGTGCATCTCTACCTGCCTCACGATTCGATCCGATTCCGATTATCTGCCTAAAGATTTGATTTAATTCTGCAATACATCACGATTCTTCGCACTCAATTTTTCAATAACTTACTACAAGCAGTTGGATATTGTTTTGAATTCTTTTTTATTACGGTATACCTGACAAAACATAAATCTTTCCACTGAAGTGAATGACCATTTTTAAAGTGTGCTGCCTATTACTTAAATAAAAAAAAAATGTATGTATAAAAAATAAAATTTTCAGTACCGCAGCTATAAGACAGGATTCTACATTTCACATGTAGTATACCAAAACAAATAGCATAGGCTTAGCCTGTCTATTTAAAAGTGCAAATATTCAAATAAAACAATTCCTTGTTTTTCATTCAAAGTGTGCTGGATAAAACATTTTAGCAGCTTAAAGACAAGGACACTTGAGAACCTGGATGGAGTGGGAATCACGATTATGTCACATGCTGCATCGATGCAGAATCGTGCACGGCCGAATCGCGATGCATCTTAGAATCGATCATTTTTCCCACCTCTAGTGTTTACTGTCACTAACTCCCAATTTTCTTTGCTACACTTACAGTTTTATTACCAGCTTGTTTTGGGGAGGGAGCGCTGCTGTCAGCAAGGAGAAGTGGAGGACAGTCTGTTTGGAGTTTTGGAAAAAATTGAGCCAAGCAATACTTCTTGTGGAAGTTCCTGTTACTCTACTAAGTCTAGAATCCACTCAGTTCTCCTCTCCTTCAGTTTCCATCAACTTTTCTAGCAAGGTCTATTGATCGGTCCAGCTTTGTGATCCACAGAAACTGTGAGAGGAAGGGAAAGTGTTTGACTGGGGCCTTGAGAGCTCCTGTGCAGGCAAACATTACTTCAGAAAGAAAAGTACTGAGTGCTCAAAGAAAGAGCAGCTCCAGTAAATCAAGTATTAATTCAGTGTTCCAGCCATGTTGTCAATCTAAACAGCGACTGCTGCTGAAACCAGGATTAACAAGTGTGTGAATTGTTTTAAAAGGCTTAATGAAAATCATTAGTTTTAGCTTGTTCCTGTGTTATTCGGATTATTTACATAAAACAACCTCCAAACTGAATGTATTTCTGTATTTCATGCTTAACTGAATACAGACTGGCACATTGTTAATGTTTATAAACTGTCCAGTTTTTACTTCAGTTCAGTTATCTAGCAACTCGTCAGGTATCTTACCTCAGCTTTGAAGTTTCCAAGTTTTTCTTTTTGCAATTATAGTGCTCAGCAGGTGATATTTTGACTTTTTTAAATTTTTTAAAGCCTGACTGCAAACAGATGTTGGCTACATCTGGAAATGAAGCTGTGATGAGCATAATGAGACTGAATAAAAAACAATCAAGCTGTGGGAATCCAAAACACAAAGCCTAGAAGTTGTTTCCTTTTGACAGGAATCATTAACTTCCTTTAAAAACGTATAAAGTTTTTGTTACACACAAGCTTTAGTGTCATGTTTAAATTTATTTTCACGTTAGACGATATAAAAGGTCATATAGGACCGTCTGTAGAGTGAAATCCTGACATTTAATGTAGTTTAAAAGTCATTTATTTCACATCTTTGTTGTCACATTTCTTTCTCCTCATTATTTATTATATGGTCTCTGTTTGACTGTTCATGTATGTTAATACTTCAGGTTTAACTTCCTAACTGTTCAACTTCTGAGTTTAGACACTTTAATAAGCTCCTCGTGGCGATTCTGGCTTCTCCCATGAATCTTTGATGGTGCATAGAAATTTTCTACACTCCAGTGGGAGACGCTCAGGAGACAATTTGGCACAAGTCACACATCGATGTTAATGATGTGTTTTGGAAAGAGCTGTGAGAACACCTGCCAGAGAAAAAGAGGTGAATTCATGCTCATACTGTGCAAAGGCAAATTTAGCAGTGACTTAGATGTGTTTAAATAAAACTTTTAACATTTATTTAAACATTTTCTTGTTTTTTTATTATATATGTACAAGAGCTTTAAAAAAGTTGAAACTTCTACAAGAAATTAAAAGCCTGTAATTTAAATACAGATTTTCTTGGTTAGTGGTTGCTTTACATTTTCTGGATTTCTTTGATTTGTGACAAACTACTTCTGAAACAATAACTCATATTTTTGTCGCTGCGCTGCTCACAGTGTTATTCAGCTATAAAAATCTACATCCGTTAGTGGATTTTCATCCCAGGCATTTATTTCCACACATGAATGAGCTGCAGCTCAGAGTTGGTTTGTTGTCTAATGCTGACATTTTCTCAGGACTTGCTTGTAATTGACCAGCGTGTTGTGCTGACTCAGAGCGGCCTGCCTGACCATCAGAGAGATCTGTCAATTCTCATCATAGGGGCTGTTTAAATAGGCAGGAAATAGCTGGACTGTGGAGGCGGCGGGCGGCATGCAAGTTGAGGTGGGAAGTTCTGGGAAAAACAATGAAAACAGCTGATTCTACATTTTCTTTGCCAAAGGTTTGCAGGTTGCAGGTGATGACACAGCACCTTGTGTGCTGTGACGATTTATTACCAGCTAACCACCCAAATCCTTCTCACATTAAAAAGATGCTTAAAAGTGTCATAAAACATCCAGGTTGTGCAGGTATCAAGAACACTTTGAAGCATAACTAATGTTACAGTAAATCTCTGAGATGACAGCTCAGTGCATGCAGTGTGGCATATTAAAAATTATTTCACCTGAAAAGGGGAAACTGTGACAAGCAGTATCTAAAGCGTTGGGTTTTTCACAAGAAACACTGTTACAGTTATTTACTATCACCTATAATGCTTTCACTCTATTAGAATAATTTTCTACAAGTATAATTCAAAACATAAACAATATAAAATGGATTATATTCCTTTTTTTTCTCTCTCCTGTCACATTGAGCTTTCTGTTGTTTCTGTAAATTCATATTCTAAACTCCAGGTTAGATGAGGTCAGTAGCTGAACCATAAGCAGAAGGTCAATTATAAGTCCAGAAAAAGCGGCAAATTGGTGCATTATAGAAGTATTTTGTTTAATTGTCTCATTTCTGATTTCATGATAATTAACTGGTTGCATACATGTTGTCCACACTGGTAAATAGTTGGATTTTTGTTCATGTGCATCTATATAGACATTACTTTACATCCAAATAGAGGATAATTGTTTTTCATAGACACAGGCTTCTGTTTGTTTGCTTGGAGCATCCAGCTGTTACATAAAATTGAAAATGAGAGCAGGTATTTTTTTAAAAAAAACAAAAAGTATTTGTTTTAAACTTGGCAGTATGTTTGTGTTTTTATCACGAGAAGCACAAATATCACATTGAAACACATTATGGCACTCAGGATTACCTTTACAGCAGTTGATAAACAATTTAACAACAACTTCTCAAGAAATGGTTCAGTACAGTTTAATGCAGTTTAAATTTTTTACTGAGGTGGTACTCTTTTCAGTTGACAAAAAGTATATATTTTTATGGTACTAAAGATCAGCAATTTTTAGATTCAGTTCAAAATAATCTTTATCTAAACTCCAGACTTGGATCTAAACCGTTTGTGACTTACTGTTTGGTTAAAAATTGCTTGTAAACACTTTTTACATGCTTTGCTTTAGTGAAACCCCCAGTGGTTTGGGTCTTCACCATGTGCCAGATGGTTCTTTTATTCTGCATCATCCTTTGAAATTATTTAACACAGACAACAGACAACAGTGGCCTTTTTCTGTGGCTATGTAAAACAGGGTCTAAAAGCTCTTCGGCTTTTTCCAGGTACACCGACGGGGCTTGAACTCACTGAGCTCACCTTTAGATCCTTCAGCCATCTAACAATAACTAAATACAGCCACATTTTCATGAACAACTTAATTGTTTGTATAGTTTGTAAAACTAGATTGAGTTAAAATTTAAATCCTAATCCAGTTTTAGTCATTTGGGATCCACACAGCCAGAGATAGTTGGTTCATTTGGTGTCTGTAGATTTTCATGTGCATGTGTCGATCTTCTACATTTTCCTGTAACATGCATCTGCAGTTAATTGTCAAATCTTAACTGTGTGTGTGTGTTAAAGGGAAGTTGCTAGTTCAATTCATTCTTTGATGTTTTTAATCTCAGTTAATCTTGTGTTAAAATAAATGTTTTGTGTACTTGTTGATGTCAGGTGACCTTCCTGAAGGATGTGATCTGCAGCTCAGCATTTGGCTTGTCACTTTGATATTGGCATGTTGTTTCCCTGATTCATTTAGTCTACCAGCTGTGTGTTCAAGTATTGATCACTTCTGACCTACTACCAGTCAATTAGTTAATACAAAGTACAGTCTGAGACCTGTTTATCTGCTCTGTGTACCCTTGGAAAAGAATCATCCATCCATTTGGTCACTTGGTGAAGCAGCTGTTGTGGTGGTATGCTCTGCAGCTACAGCTATTGATTAGTGCTGTCTGTGTTGTGATGCTGTAATGATGGGTTGTAACACCACCAGTCCTACAGGTGTGTGATCTCTGTCCTCCCACACATTGACCCACTGCAGCGCACAGCAGCAGTGATGTGAAACATGCCGACAGAACATCTCTTTCCTCTGATGGAATGAACTATCTTTGATGTGTCACAGCAGGAAACCCAGACAAATATTTATATTAAGTGTGACTTTGATTGTTCTAAAAAGAAAAAGACAAGCTTTATCTACAGTAGGACAATTGAAATCACTTCAGAAACTATTCATGTCCACTAGAATTACACAAAACTCCAATCAATGGTTTGTGTAATCGGCGTAATAATCTAAGAGTTACAATAAAACCAAACAAGCAGAATATTGTCACATTTATGTAACTGAATGTGGCTGTTTCTGACTTATTCCTTCCCATAAATTATTTTCAAAGCTTCAGTCCAATTATCTTGCTGCTTTTCCTGTTGAAATATTTGATGACCTTCAGTAATACACAGTAATTCCTGCAACATTTTATTGAAGGAATCTGTTTGAAATGCCCCGTATTAATGTGCTTGTTTATCAGGGATTTGTTTGTTTTGCAGAAATGTTTAAACGACATCAAAATGAGTCACATATGTTTAATCATCCATATCTTAATGATAAATCATTGTTGTTTATCACAGTATCATATTCCATAGATGTCCAGTTGATAAAACATTCTCCCAGTTTGTTTTTTCTCTCTTTTATGTGTCTTAAAGTCCTACTTTCCACAGGATCGATGGATAATTCTTTGCAGAGCCATTTATCACACATCTGTAACATCCTTCAGAAGAATCCCACACATACATCCTTCTAGTATTTGCAGAAACAGTCAGATTTTGCAATAACATTTTGCCATTACTCCTGTTCTTTGACTTTTAAAGTTGCCAGAGGAATGGGTCATGCTGGCATTATAAAAGATGGAGTCCGTTTGAAATAAAACATGAGACATTTGCTGTTTTTTTGTGTGTGTGTGTGTTTTTATTCTGTGAGGCAAAGCATTCTGCAGGGTCACAAAGAGCTTTGCACTGGCTATTTTTCTATCTTTCAACTCCTCCATAAAATTCCCCCATTTTATACCTTTAAAGCATTTTCTGCTTGTATTTTTTTACATTTTGAGCAAATCGTTTATTTGAAAACTGTGGAGGAAAATCACTTTCAAAATGCTGCTTTTCCAGATTGTATTATTTGATGAAAAAGAAAAAACAAAACTCCAGAAAGGTGACTGTAACGATGACCTTGATCCAGGGCTGTTATTCTGATCTATGAGTGGATTAACATTGTTCATAAAGAACATGATGTAAATGTATACTGCTCAATTTTAGTAAGTTTTCTTTATATTTTATTTACATTTATTTGCATATATTTTTAATCTAGTAACTTATGTAATTGTTTGTGTATTTTCTTCAGATTTATTTGAGCTCATTTCTTGGGGGAAAGGACGTGAATGTATTGATTAAAAAAAAATTGACCAGCAAAGTAAAAACCAGCATTTTAAAACATTCTCACTCTACGCTGAAAAGAAACTGTTCAGAAGATTTTCATTGTTTTTTACACATACTTGAAACCTTCAGTGTCTTGGCTTGTTTTTGATACATTGAACCATCTTTTAGTCAAACCCATCGATAGAAGCTGTTATGCAGAAACCACTGCTCAATTGTTGGATATAATAAAAGTTACTGAAGACAAAGAATTTACAGATTTATGTCAGATGCAAAACATGTCAAACCCAGTTGGATCTCACTCTAATGCTTCAACAGGAACCTCAAAGATGGATAGAATGATCTTTATTATCGTTTTAGGTTTTAGAGGGAAATTCTGAAGGCAGCTCGTCGTGGTTTATTTAATCCAAACTGTTTCTGCTTCCAAACGTAAACTCTTGAATCTGGGTAATGAGGCAGCGTTTACATATGTTTCACAGAGATTATCTTAGCTTTGACACAAAGGCAATTTTTAAGTTCTATAGTTAATAAATTGTTTTTATTGTCTTTATAGTTTAACAACGTGATTTTATTAACCTTTTCCAGTTTTAATCTGATTTTTATTTTAATTTGGATGTTTTTTAGATGTTTCCAGAACATTAGTTTTACTATATAAATGAAGTTACGCTGGATGAGCTGGCACTGTTTTTTTTTTTTAATAATAATTTGGATGATAAAGGTTTCTAACTTTGTTGTCTCCCTCTTCTTTTCTTGCTGCAGTGAAAGTTTCATTATGCTTTTCAAATCACGTCTAAATAATGTTTTTTAATTGTCTGTTATTTTGTATTTACTGAGATGTACTTTTTCATCTACAGGCACCAGTCAATCTTTAATTTAGAAGAGTAGCTGCAGCTGCAGGGAAAATGTCAGCTGTATTGTTCCGCAGTGTGGTTTATGTGCTATAATTGCGTGTTTGTCCTTTATCCAGTCCTGATCAATACCTATCATTCCCTTTGCTTTGAGCTGTACCAATTTAATTATGGTTGTGCTTGGAGGCTTGATGCTTTGCTTTCTGTCCACTGACCGGTGTGTCTGCCCTCTTGTTTTGCAGATGATGAAGTTTGCCTGGGACAACTACAAGAATTACGCCTGGGGCAAGAATGAGCTTCGTCCTTTGACAAAAAATGGGCACATTGGGAACATGTTTGGTGAGTTTATGCATTTTGCTCAAGATGCAAAATAACCTGAAAGGTCACTGATGAATATTTTTTTAAAGGTGTTTTGACCTTTTGTCTGAGATTGTTTTCTGCATGAAACAATCAAGACTAGCGCTACAACAGAAGAAACCATAATATATAAGCACCATTCATCGAGTTGGGTTTAAATGCATTTGGTTTATACTGAAGACAAGTATCGTACTGTTCAAAGGTCTTCGTTTCCATTAAATCTGACATTCTATTAATATTTATATCAATTTGAATTTCTTCAGGCACTCTGAAGTTCTTTTAAAGGTTTTCTTCAAGGCTAGGTCACAATGACCCATACTAACACCTGCAAACATGCTTCTAACAAGTTTTGGACTGTTTCTTACTGCCTCTTTAATGCAGCCTTATAAGATTCGTTCATGACCAGCTCAGTGGTTTGCTACAAGATTTTCCATCAATGTGCCACTCAAACCCTCTGCTTATAAATGTCAGTGTGATACTTTCAAAACAACCTGTAGACAGGACGCTATGGTCGAGGATTATTTACTTCCAAAATTATAGAGAACTGCATGTTTTCACAAGTATATGAAATACACTGCCACAAAAAATGTGTTGTTTCCACGAAAGTACACGTCTCATTGTTCATGATGTGTAGGATGACATGGTGAAACAGCTCATCAAAAGGTGTTATGGTCTGTTCCAACTCCCAGTCCAGCTCATGGAACTGAATCTGGTTCTGGCTGTAGAGGTTCTGCCTCTGGATCCATTCTTGCATCCTCCAGCATGACTGTCTTCTCTCCACATCCTGACAAACAGCAGCTGCATCCAGTAGATCTCCTCCATCCTGCAGCAGCAGCTGTAGAAGGTGCAGCTGGAGTCTCTCTACATTATTGTCATCTTGAAAATTAGAGGCTTTTCCACAAATTTCTGAGCAGATGTGATGATCAACACAGATCGTTGGAGATATTGGACCTCCTCCATGTATATTCCCTGACAAAATGTGCCGACAGCTGGAGGCTCTTGACAACAACGGCTTGAAATTTCTGAGTTGCACACATTTGCGCATCTTACAACAAAAATATTCTTAACATCATCAGTAGATCAGAGGAAGATTCCAACACACCCGTATGAGGAAAACAAATGGTAAATGGTGTGTACTTGTAGGGCTTTCCTTAAGTCAGGTGACTCCCAAAGCGCTTCACACAATGTCATTCACCCATTCACACACACTCACACATAAAACAAGAATTCTGCAGTCAGCGTACGGCTGAAAATCACCTCATTCTCAAGGATTCATCAAGTCATGCCACAGCCGTACCAGCTTTCTGTAAGAAACAATGCCCGCCTCCACGAATATTCAGGAACTCCAGATGTCGTATGAAATGGGAGATTCATACTAACGATGCTTTCATACGGGTCATTGTGACCAAGGCTAAAGACATTAGCTGCTCTTTCCTCAGTGTGATGACAGTTTATCAGTTTTGTATGGATAACATCTATCAACAAACTGATAGTTTAGGACAGCATTTAAACATGAAAATTAAAGGATGTTAGGGTTTTTTTATTTATTTTTTTAATTAACTAAATAATTAACTATTGCCCAAATTGTTCAATGGAATACATTTTTTGCTATATTACTGAATGTCATAATTAACTTTTAAACTAAATATTCATATATACATTTTAACAATATTTTAAAGCTATAGTGCGTAAGTTCTGTCGCCCCCTAGCGGAATTTTGCGTTATTACAACAATGAAGCTGGCGCTTCCATATGAGGTACACCCACCTGTCCCCCCCCCAACCCCCTTCCCCCAACCGCTATCCCTCTGCCGCTGTGATTCGCGATTCCACAACATTTTTATTCTGTTTGAATAAGGACAGCTGTTGAAAAAAGATGGACTCTTCGGAAGAGCTTCCAGATAAGTGTGTCTCGGCCGTTTCTTTGGCTTCTCCGCCATGTCGCTTTCCCGTTCTGCCTGCACTCTGTCTCCTGCTACGAGACTCTCCGCTCGTCCTCCCCCTCCCTTCTTGTTGTGACGTAAAAGACGTCGACATGCAAAGTAAAAATGATATATATTGAAAAATACCGTGAGATGTTTGAGGAGCCGATCGGCTTAATCTGCATTGTGTCATCTCCTCTAATAGTGGCTTGGCTGAAACGGACATTCACAGACATGTAAAAGTTACGCACTATAGCTTTAAATAGATAGAACAAGAAAAGCAAAGTTTAATTAATAAAGGTATTTTATATCTGGTGTTCCAATATTTAGTTCCAAAGTCCTAATTAGTGAAATAATTAGGTTTCTGTGTGAATCAGGTTTCACCTGTGGGTGTCGTATTGAGTTCCTGTGTCTTCATCAGCTTTCACTCAACACAGGAAACTTCACAGAATGCAGAGGGAGTCACAGTTTCCACCAGACTCTAATTGGAGCTAAATCCAGAGGGGTCCTCAGGTCTTCTTCAGTGGAGCATATCAGACTCTTCTTACTGCTGTGCTTCAGAAAAATCCCACAATACAGCCTTCTAATAAAAGACGGATCAGCTCTCAGTAAGACTTGGATCGGAATTGTCTTCCAAAACTGAAGTCTCACTCACTTTTTCTCATTTATAGCGATTCAGATTTATGAAAGATATGACATAAAGTACTTTGAAATTATGTTCTGTTTGGTGATCCGACTCTGGTTAGATTTTTAACAGAAGCCCTTAAATCAGACGTCTCAAACTCCAGTTCTCAAGGGCCACAATCCTGCAGGTTTTAGATGTTTCCCTACTTCAACACACTTGATTTAAAAGAGTGGGTTGTTAACGGGCCTCAGTCGAATTGACATGCTGAGCAGGTATTTCAATCGTTTGAATGTGTCGGAGCAGAAAAACATCTAAAACATCTCATAGTGGCTCTAGGACTGGAGTTTGAAACCCCTGCTTTACATGATGTGATACTTTTCAAAGCAACCAATCAGGGGTTAGCTTCTGATAAATATGATCGAACTTAATTGTTCATTTCTACAAGACAGTTTCTCTGTAAATTTAGCTTCAAAATGCAATGTAGCTCCAGTTAATCACATTATAGAAACAAATTGAATCATGTGTAAAACTCGTGTCCTACGTGTTCTTACACAGGTTATATGTCCTTTTGTAAATGTCCCCTTATCTTTTTCTGGAAATCCAGATTATATTGAAACAGGCTTGTTTTGACCACATCCAAACAGATAACTGTGCTGCAAATGAAACACATTGTCAGTTCAATAAGAACAAAACAAAACAGTATTTCCATTCTAAGCAAATCTCCTCCATTTCAGTGTAAAAACATGACTGAAAATGTAATTTATATGTAAAACCCCAGTTTCCTGTATGACGAGGTCATATTTCCTTAATCTCACCTTTCAGCTCTCATCTGTTGCTCGTGTCCTAAAAGACACATTATTTGCTGCCGGTGTTATTTGAGGTTCTTCTGTATTAGCAGTGATAGTGTAGTTTAGTCCTGACTCTTTTTAAAGCAGAGCTCTGTGTGCCTTACACATTTAATTTAATTTAATTTGGCCTTTAAAGTACTACAAGCTCATTTACTCAAAGACAAATAATAGAAGAAATTAAATGGCAACAATTAAACTTGTCATTTCGCATTAACCGTTGTTTAGGAAAACAAATGTGTGAGACTTTTGTCTGTTTAATGAGGCTGACGTGTTGCTTTAAGATGTTTTTTTTTGATACAATGACCTTTGTTCTGGTGGAAGCAGTAGTTTGTTTTGCCACAGGTTTTATCTTTGAGACTGTCTCAAGATGAGATATCAAGGCTTCATCACTGCTTGTGATGTTATGCATCATTAGGGAGGAATAATAGCCAAGGACACTGATTTAATGGACTGTGCTGTTGTCAATACTAAAACTTGGGGGTGATTGAGGTGGTGATGGAGCCAGTTACAGTGATTTGTTTGTTGTTAAAGCTGCATTAAGCAACAACTCATTGCCAGGTCACAGAAAGGAGACTTCAAAACACATTCCAAGCATTGAACCGTGATGTCAGCTTATTGAAATTGTTTATATATTATAACAACACAGTAAAGCTAATAACTACAGAAGCACAAATAATTTATGTTTTATCTGGTTTAATCCACTAAAATGTGTTTTATTCATGTCATAAGACATAAACAGCACTTCTAGTGTTATGTAGGTTTTTATTTATAGTTTAATATCAGAATTTTAACTGCTGATAATCACAACTACTACACTGCATTTTACATTCTAAGCCTAAATTACACTTTCAGAGTAATTGTTTTTTGGGGAAGAAGACTTTTATTTTTAGTTCATGTGATGTTTTTAGTGTAAAGGACCAATATTTGATATTAAAAAATCAAGCATATATATTATCTGATTTTATTTTGAAAGTGACTCAAGGAGGAGGAGAGGATTCAGTATTTCTTTTTGACACGTCCATCAATATGTTGGTGTGTTTGGGTCTTTTTCATCCACCATGCTGTCTCTGTATTAAAGACAGATCTACAAGATAAAGTGATGGTCATCTTCAGTGGGACACAATCACTCACAATAATAATACCTGATCAAACTTTCATAATATCTCAGAAAACATGGCGGACTTGGTTTTCTCTTTGATGTTGCCTGCACCTCCTGTGAAGTACTTCTTTTGTTTTTCTCTGTGTTTCACTGATCTGTTTCTTGTAGTGCCTTTTTTTGCACAGCATGTCTCAGTTTTGAATACACTCATCTCAATTAAATCTGCTGTTGGGGTGAAAGGTTTCTCATAATTAACAGAGAAATCCTCAGCTTTCAGTGGCTAATTGCCATTTTTATCAATGCAGCACAGCTAAAAAGCACACTTTAATGCAGATCCAATTGATATGCAGAAACTAAAAGCTGGAATTTTAAAAAAGCTATTTATCTCTAGTAGCGCAACTGAGAAATGGCTCATTCTCAAGATGTAGGGGGAGGGGTAATGACATCGTTTAACTGAATTTGGGTAATCCCATAAGAAAATATACTCCCATCTTGTTGGAAGCTGCGATCGTTTTCTTTTCTCCTGGTTTGCTACACATTGTATTATCAGAGAACCACGAGGAACAGTGAAAGGGCATCTTTCTAGTGAGTAAATGTCACATTGTGAGAGGCGGTGTGGGAAGCCAGGTATGAAATTGGATGCTGTGTTCTATAATTTAATCCCAAGAGTAGACAGAGATGCTCAAAGATTGAACATACGGATAGCGTCATCGTCTGATTCTTGTCAATATACTGAAAGTCATCAGAACATCAGTCCTGCATGAAACTCATGAAAAGCACAACCCCGACCACAGAGACATTTTACCCCTTAATACCCGTCTGTCACACGTTCTCTTTTACTATAATCTGCCTTTGTTTGTTTTCTGACCTGCATTCTTTTCTATTTTTAAAATAATCTCTTTCTTTTGTTATGACTCTGAAGGCTCAAAATATTATTTACATTATTTCTGCACCAAAAGCTGTTTTCTTATAAATTTCAACCTTTTCATGCTTCAGGCATTTTGGAACTTTTCTCTGAATAAAGACCATTAGAAAGCAGTTTGAAGGGTTTCTGTTGTTGTGCCTCACTGTGAGAATAGAATTTCATAACAAAATATTGTTGAAATTAAAAAAATGTAGTATAAAATGTATTTTGCATTTTTTAAGTGACAGATTTATTAATGGCACCTGGTAGCTCAGCAGTGTCTCCTGTTTGCCGTTGATTTCATTAGACTTCATGTCAGGTTAATGTCAAATCCCTGAGAATAATATGAACAAAAGAAGATCAAGGTCCAGATTAATTTAACTTGTGACATTTGCTTTGTGTCCATATTCAGAAATAATTTTGGTCAAATATAAGTTTCATTCAGTGTCTGAGGACCAGCTGTTACTGTTTTATGAGGCAGATTTTGAGTGTTTGAAGTTCAGTTGAATTTATTATCAACCTCCTTGGTCAGACTAACTGTATTTATGCATTTTATTTTTATTATTTATTTATAAATTTGTACATGAGTTTACAGATTCAAACATAGACAGAGATTTTTGGCATTATTGCCAGTTCTCTCTCAGTCAGACATAAATCAGTGAAGGTCAACTTGGTGATAAAAGAGACATATTACATGTCGTCCTGGACTTTGAGTGGTATTTCATTGGTTTTAATACTAAAACTATATATTTTTAAAAGTATCAATCTGAATTGTTTATTTTTCCGTTACCTGTGTCATTAAAAACTTGCTACAGGCAGCTACCACAGCTAACTGAGTAACATAAGCTTTTGTTCTATTGTCACATGTTTTTTGAGCTTTTTATTATCTCTTCACTTAAATAGAAAATGTTTATCATGGTGGTCTTTTCCAGCCTGTATCAGTTCGAGTAGACATAGTTATTAACCAGGCAAGTGTAACCAGGAGGTCCAAGGCTTTAGAGGAAAACTCAGCCTGGAGCAACAGAATCTCTGACACCATCATACATTTTATTCTACAGGCTATTGGGGAAAACAACTCCCATGAGTTTGTATAACTGATATTGAGTAAAAATATTTAAAATAATGCAGGGTAGGGTGAGTCTGGGACACTTGTTCATTGCTTTAAAGTCAAAGACCTCAGTGCAGTAAATTTTCAATATTTGGGCCCCAGAGATTTCCTGCCCCACCTTTACAGAGGAAGACATTAACTGAAGCACCAGTGGTTCTATATTACCAACTTATCTCAAAGCAGGATGATATAGAGCCTTTAGCTCCATATCATTATGATGTTAAATAGAAAAAACCTTTTATCCCAAAGAGCTAATATAGAGCATGCAGAAGTGCTGCTCACATACAGTTTGCCTGAAGAAGATTTGGATCCTTTAACCATCACTCCAGTCCCACCACATGACAATTTGCAAAGCATATAAAAAAATATTCCACTTGCTTTTAGGCTTTTTGGTCCCCGTGGTCTGAATTATCATTCAACATAATTACATTCAGATGTTAATCCTAGGATCACCTGATGGCTACATTCATAATGTTTCATTTTAAAGTAGCTTTTCACAAAAAAAGAGAAAAAGGTCTTTCCAGGGGAGCTTTTAGCATATTTTTATGAATAATCTGCACATTTTGACACAACTGGAAATTTAAAGGGACGCGGCTTCTCAGCCAGTCTGAACATGTCTGCATTAGTATAGGAGTGAGTTGAGAATATATATTTATTTACTTTGACAGAAGTTTTACATAAAATGACAATCGATCAGTAATTTTTAATTTAGTTTTAGTTTTTAATTTAGTTTAGCATGTTCACAACAAAAATACAGTCCTGTATTTTTAAGTCGAGGTCAGCATAATGAAGATGCAAACTCGTGCATTTTTAAAATGGGAAAAATATTAGTCTTGACATCGCCTGTTAAAATTTTAACAGCCAGACAACTGTGAACAAATCAGGGCTGACAGTTTATTTATGTTATTAATTTTTTATCACTATGTGCCTTATAAGCAAGCTGCCTTCTCTGATCTGAAAGTAAAGCTGATTGTGAAGCGGCAGCTCTTGGACAATCTCCAGTACTTTTTTTCTCTTCCTTTGTTACCAGCCTGGGAATAGGCTGGAGAATGATCCGTCAAGTGGACCCAGACTTTCCATCCATGTCCTTGGAACCTTGTTTCACGTTCTCCTGTAGCTTCAGTAGAACGGTGGGACAATATTAATTGGCCTTTTATTTTGTATTTTAGACTTTGTGAATGTAGGAAACTCACTGTTTCAAACTGCAGGATCAAATGATTTCTTTGTTGATTCACAGCACTGAAGAACAAATCGGATGAAACACCAGTCAAGGTTACTTTTCAAGTTAAATGTTTTAGAAAATTTCCACCTTTTGTTACCTGATATCAAGCGGTTGAAGTGGTCTGATATTGAAAAATAATTTTTAATTGGGCAAAATAAAATTGAGAAGATTCATACAAAGTGTCACATCTAACCGGTGAATATGTAACATTCTTTCAGTCTTAAAACAAGGAGCTATTGTATACCTTAACTGTAAAAATAATACAAATTGTCAGTAACTAAATGTCTCATTGTTCTCACTCGTTAAAGTGAAATAAAACCACAAACTGGACAAATAGCAGCATTTTTTTACTGAAGATTGTTTCCTTTTTCTGTTCCAGGTGGTTCTTATGCATCTTACATGCAGTTTACTATTTTTATTAGCGTTCTCGTCTACGTTTGTCACTTTCTCTTTTTGCTTGGGTGTGAGAAGCCAACGATCCCACAGCCGTAAGTGGAGGATTAAAGAGATGTTCATCCCTCTGTGAACAACGTCATTACTCCTCTGTCTGCTTATGTGGGTCACCAACCGAAACACACGCAACATTAAATGTCAAGCCAAAAACCCTAGTTCAACAGATGCTCAGGACAATACTGGTGATTGTACTGAAAAAAAGAGAACACTGGGTGTAACGGCTGCCCCTCCCTCACTCCAGAGATTTTTTCATCAACAATGGATGTCCCATGGCTGCTAAAGGGATTGGCCACATGCTGCTTAGCACAATTGCGACCCAGCTCTCACCCCCTCTGCAACAAATGACTCTGTAAAGACCTCTTTTTATGCAAGAAAATGGTTTTCTATTTTTCTGCCTTCATGTTATAATCATTTAATCCTTTATTTTTTTTCATCAACCTCTTTATTTTTCTCTTTTGTTCACCTCTTCCCAAGAGTTGCAATTAAAGAGCATAAGGTCACTGGGTTTTACTGAGAGTGGTTTTGGCATGCAAAATGAGCTGTTTCGAACGACACAGGCTGAACCCTTCACCTTTTCTTTCATGGCGCGGCTGGGGACCATTTAAAACCAGTACCGTTTATTATGAAATCCCAAAAGCTCTTTAAATGATGTAAAGCGCTGCCAGGGGTTTTTACATGGTGAAGAACAGAGAAGGAAGGAGGAGATGGTTTGAAAACTTAATTTTTGTGGATCAATTCCCCAAATGGTGATGCCTTGGGTATTTATTATTCACTCTTCTTTGGCTGGAGGTACAGCAAAAGGTGAAATAAATACTTTATGGAGCAAGTGGAGGTCTTTAGGGTCTTTGGATGCCCTCTAAAAGGGTTTTTTTTTTCAAAAGTGCTCACTGTCTAGCATCATCAATAATAAAATCCACAACAAGCACAGCAATGACAGCTTCCTAATTTATCTGAGGCAGCAGCTTTGCAGACAGAAAACAGCAGTTTAAAGAGATTCACAAGGGACTCACACAAACACACACACAGACATTTTAAACACCGCTTGAAGGGCTGAGCCTCAACAGCCTCAACCTTACGCACCTTTTTCATATGCAAACTCCTCCTATTTATGTTATCCAAGGAACCTTTTTATTAAAAGCACTCAACTGGCAACAACTACCATAGACAATTACCTGCTTCTCTCCTCCTCCTACATATTAGACAGAGTAGACAGGTTTCCCCTCCTTTGCAATTACCTCCCACCGAGTCCTGTGCCCGGTCATGAAGGGGCATTGTGAAGGTGAGTGAAAATGGGGGAGTGGAGTCGCAGCTTCTTTTGTTCTTACGATTTGAACGAAAGGCTTTACAAATGATGCCCATCACACCATCTGTCAAATTACATTTACACGCAGCGAAGGTTGAAACTACCCACCACCCACTTTCCCATTTCTATCTCCCATGGGCTTCATCAAGGTATAATCATCCGCTTCCATAGCAACCAGCGCCAGGTGACAAATTAGGATCTGGATCTTTAACCCCTCCTCATACCCTCCTTTTTAAAACTGAATTGAAGAGAGTTTTGTTCAAAAATTAAAGTAAAACAGGAACAGAAAGACTTAAAAGATGTTTGAAAAGTTGGTCATTACAGTATGTGAATGTCTTGGTGTTTTTAGCCCAAACTTTATGCCATTTTGTCACCCAATATTCATTAAGTTTCTACATAAACACATCAACAGATGAGTAGGAAAGACATCAAGTCCATTTCCCCTTTTCTCTGCCTTTAATTGCCTCATCAGGCAGCTGGATTGTCATGATGTTTATAAAATCACAGACAGGAGAGAATGCATTTTGCCAGGTGCATGTGTTCACAGCCACCCGTCAAACTGCTTTTACTCAGTTAGCACCTTATGTAAATATCTACACACATATAAATATAACAGTAAACTCAAACTGCAGCACCTCTTTTATGCATTTATTATTTCTTCCTGCTCCTGATATTATTGTATCCTCAGAGGATATATAGATATATTGTATATTAAATTACCAGTCAATCATCAGAACTTCAGGAGTTATAAATTTAGGAGCTGCTCATCATCATCGTTGGCATGTTAATTGGGATTCTTGCTGACATTTTATTACATCAAAATTACAAGCAACTCTACACATTAAGGTGGTACAGCTCATGTTCTGAATGGTTTTGTCAAAGTGTCTGATGAAATGTGCACAAATTTCCATCAGCAGGTGACGGCGTCATCGACAATGACGGATTCCAAATATCGTATAATTTATGGGATCTGATCTTGAAGGTGCTCAGCTCCATGTGAGCAGCTAATAAAGACTATTAGCTGAAACAGTGATGCTGTGGAATATTTTAGTCATTTCAAAGTGTGTTTATGTGTAAATAGTGATTATCATCAAACTTGTTTTGGATAGTTTTTTTATGCACAGCCTCTATTTGGAGAAATAGCGTTTATGCCCAACAGAACTGTTAAACTAATGAGTTGTCCAATCACAGCTAAGATTAAAGTGAATTATTGCATCTTAAAACGACTCAAGTTTCCAAAACACCAAAGTGTTCCATGTAAATGTTATTTTAGAAACCATCATTTTAGCATTATGTTATTTACTCAGTATTTTCTGGGGTTTCACAAGCAAAAATATCATAAGCAGCATCATTTCAGGTGCATTCAGGGGTCAAGTTCAGCAGGAATTTATAATAATTCATAATATTACAGCTGAAGCAAACTATGAAATGTAATGTGATACTCATACAATACTAAAACAGATAATACTAAAAACATTCAATCATAAATCTGTTCAAACTAACTCAACTCAAAGTTCTGCTCTTATAATATGAAGCAGTGGCATTTAGTCTAATCTACAGAAAGCTGTGGTAAACGTGGCCTAGCATGAGCAAATCATCCAAAATGTTTGCAGGGATTATACTCAAGATGATGAAAAACTGTATGACAGAGCAAGAGGATTGTAAGGGATTGTCCTCTGTGCTTGTGTGATGATTCAATCATAGATGTTTCTTCACCCATGATGAAGCAGCAGACCTTTATGTTACTCCTGCTTGGCCTTTGGTTTCAGAATCCTTAAACTCTGTTTTACATCACTGATGACGTAAATCAGAGAGTTACTCGTCGTGGCAGCTACAACTTGAGACATGGTGTTTGGTGCATAGCAATCAGTTTGACTGTTTTAATCAGAGTCTCTTCCTGCTGAGCTCTAAAGCTTATGGTAGTATTAGGGGGTTGATTTTACTTCTGTTATTTTAAGGACTTTAAATACTTGTTGCTTTTTTTAGCTTTATCACATTGTGTCTCGACTTGTGACCTGGATTTTTTTCTGTATTATAAAATAAATCCTCTTCTCTGGCTCCGCCTCTGAATCCTCAGACATCATTTACTTTGTGTCCATGCTTGTTTACCAGTAACTTGTCAGATGTTCCCCATTTGTGTGATATGAACAACAGTCTTATTCACGTTCCAAAATATTTCTCTCAGGGTGTCATCGCAGCAGTCTTAATCCCTCACATAGGCAGAGTGAGCATCTTCCCTTGAACGTTAATGACTGTTCTGATGAAATCAGCACATATTGACCCTTTCAGTGTTTTGCAAGCTTGTTCACACATACACCCACCCTCTTATTTCTGGGTCATCCTGTGCTGTCTGAGTGTAGACGAAATACCCTTTCCTTTTCTCACTGGCAGTTATCTTCAGCAAATAAAATGCAAGTAAGGGTTCAGGCTCTGTTTGGAGACTGTAGACTTGTAGGTGGTAGCAGAGTGAATACATTAAACTGAATAAAATTATTAATTCTTTGACATAAGAGTCAGATGTAGAGCCACACTACAGAGGCTTTGTAAGACTGGGCGGTCATAGTGCAGTTCAAACAGCTGGAGTCAAAAAGGTTAGATACTGAAATAAAATGATTGACTACCTTGAATAAAATATAGCATTATTTTGTCATCTAGTACCTTCACTTTTCTGTTGCTGTCTGAGGTTATGCAACCTTACACACACGTTAAAACATGCAGGCTGTAGATACATATGCGAATGTGTTTTGAGGTTGTTCTTCTGCTTTTAAATGTCCATGCTTTGGAAATGAAGCTCAGCTAAAGTGGCTGATTTAATTTCCCCAGCTGACAGGTGCTTATTGTCAACATGTAGTTTCACCTTTCCTAAAGGTTAGACTGCACATTTTATACAGCTAGTGAGGTGGAAAGCTCCTTTTAGATAAGCGTGTGTGATGTGCAGGATGGAAAGCATCGGTGCATCTGAGTCTACAAGAACATAGTTTTAAGTCTCCCTGTTGGATTTTAATCATTGTTTAACAAAAAAACTCAGATTCTCAAGCATTTATTTTCTGTGCTGTGCATTAGATGTGATTACAACTCTCTGAATATTGTAAGCTGAGTTTCTTTATCAACTGCCAAATCAGAGCCTGTTGCTTTGGATGTCATCCGCAATCAGGTTTGTAGGTTGACAGAGCATCAGATGTATGATCGCTCCTGTCCCACTGTGTTGCCATGACTGTTGATCAATCCATGGCACGCTTTTTGGAGGAGAGGGGTTCGATAACAGTGTATGAAGAGTGTAATCTCATCTGAGCTGCTGTCATATCAGACAGGGCTGTTGCACTGACACGCCACGCTCTCCCAGAGTGACAAATTAAATTGCTGCAATTAGATTGATGTGTGTGCAGCTTGAAGTCTGGAGCCTCGCTAATCATGTCTGGACAGTGTGCATTTTGTGTTTGTGATTTGATTAATCAGTGTGAGAGTTTGCTGATTGGCTGCTTAGTCTTTACCACCTTTAGAGTTTATTTTTCATCCTTCTAACAGCTGGTTGGGACAGATTGAAACCTTTTCCCAAACTGCAGTGTAAATCTATGCATGAGACTTTGATTCATGTTTGAGTAACAGAAATGTTTTTTTTTTAGCTGAAGTCTGTATGGATCCCTTGTTTTACAGCTTTTCTGTCCCACCCCTTTGTTTTTATCAATCATGAACTTTTCTGCAAAAAATAAATAATTGCATGAAAATGTTATCTGTAATCCAAATATTAAAATATTACTGATTTTTAGGGATATAAATGTTCTGTCTTTTTTTTCCTTATACTAGTATGCTTTATATTCAGTAAACCCAAACCAGTGTGTTGTAAACAACACTGGGTGAGATGTAAACAAAAACAGTGTTTGTGTTTACATCTTTAACATTGTACTTTACATTTTTTATTAAATGGGACTTTTAAGTTATTTGCTTTAGGACTGTTTCATTTAATTTCCCTCTAATTTCGTTACTTGTGGTTGGTCTGGGTGCATGTGGATTTTTAAATCCTTCTTTGTTTACTTGAAGAATTTTGGGTGGTGAAATAAATTTGTTGTTTAACTTATTTTTGTTGCCTAACTTTTGAGGCATGTTTTACCTTCATTTTGTTCCTTTTCATTAGAAAATCTCAACAGTTGCTTCTGTGATTTGACTTTCTTTCCAGGTTCAAAGGAATTTGTTGGTCAAGTTAAAAATAATTAAAAATAAAAACAGTAAAATTTATAACATGTATGAATAAATATTTAACTGGTTATTTATTTGACCATAACAGAATGTAGATTGAAAAATCTAAATACATTCTTGTCTGATATGTTTTCTTGGCAGTTCTTGTTGCACCATCAACCAGTGGACAATCAAGCCTTTATTTTGTTAAAGAGTTACTGCTGCCCAGGATTTAGCCTCTGGCTCCATCATCTTCTTTCTTCAGGTCTCATAATTGAGCAAATGATTTTTTTCCTTTGGCTTTAATATCTTTTGATGCATCAATTTTTATTTCTTCCACCATCCTGTTAAAAATCTGCACTGGGAGGCTCAAAGCAGCAACAGATGCAGGCTGCTCTGCAGGGTAGTTTGACTGGGTGATTACCATAATAGTGAAAATGGAGACACTGAGGGTAGATTTAAGGAGGCTGAGTGGAATGACAGGGGTGAAATCATCATTGGATGTTCCCAATTTTGTCATTGTGGTTGATTCCTGGTGACCCTTCATGTAGTCAGTGTAATAGTGGGTTTTGAGTTTCTGGAATATACTGAACAGATGCTAACCAGACCCTTTGTTTTCACATATCTTGTAACCATGGCAGCAAGACATTCATATGGATGTATAAACACAACTGGAAAGGATTACTTTTTTTCTTTTCTGGATAACAGCGTTGTACTCTCACTGAAGGCTACAGCTTAATTTAATACTTGCTTTGACTAAAGTACGGTGCACTGTAAGACTTTGATGTAAATTTACAGTTAAATCTGAACAGTATTATACTGTATTGCTACTGTACAGTATCATACAGTAAACTGCAATGCAATCTGGGAGAAAAGAAGTGGATTACAGCAAATTCAGAGGATATATTTTTAAATACAATAATACTGTAAATGTAACTGTAAACCACTAAGCATTATGGGAAGGAGAAAGAAAAGAGCGCGAAAGTGGGAAACTGCAGACCATCAGTCACAGGAAAACACGCTCAACCAACTGCACAGATTCCTGGAACTACCTGAGGTCCTCCAGACTGCTCAAAGAGTGAGTTAACATTATTCACTTTTTCCCCTGATTCAGAGAGGGAATTTGAGGATTTCTCCCCTTGAGTTTTTTGGCTTGCTACAACAGAACTGTTAAAAATGTCGCTTTTGCAAACTAACAGCTAAAATTAGAATGTGTTAGCATTTTGTCTTAATTCATTTCTTATACCAACATTAAAGTGAAAGATAGTGTTTTTTTAAGAACATGAGTCTCGTTTTAAGGATTAACTGCGGTCATAGACTCAGACGGCGCTTTTTCTCTCATGCTAACCCAGCCGACCACTTCATTGTAGTCGGATATTAAGTAAACGAGCAACGGCTCTGAGCTCCACAGAAATTGTCTGGGAGAGTCTATGGCCATATTTAATCCTAAAAATAAGGCCCAGGTTATAACAAAAACAACGAACTTCCCCTTTAAAACATTTTTTTTTCTGCATTTAGCTACAGAAGTGTTTTATGAGACCTCCTCACAGCCAAGGTTGCGGCTCTGCTGCAACACCAGTCAGTCACGACCAGTCACAACCGGTCACAACCGAGCCAGCTCAGCTGCACACAGACCCCGGAGCTGCCTGACGTCCCCCGCCCTGTCAGTAAGTAAAAGTTAATGTTGTAAAGTTAACGTAACTTTATAATCACCTTTTATTCTGATTTAGAATGGGTTTTTAATTTTTAGGATGTTTCTGTTGCGTTTTCTGCCGTTTCTAATAGCGCGCATAGCTAGCAAAGACATTTGTTTTTGCAAGCTGATTTAAGCTTAAATTAGCAAGTCTCAGCAGCACTCAGAACTATACACGTGAAAAAATTAATGGTAAGTTTTCGTGCACAGCTTAAAGCGGGAGAACATTACTTTTTCCTAATCAGAGAAAGCCAGAAGATGTAATACAGCCTAGAAGCATCCGCTTCCTTCCCTAACAGCGTTTGTGTGCTCAGTTGCTATGCCTCGATCGGCTGGAAGCTGGTTATTTACACGCGCAGCGCAGGTGAATCCTCGACTGAAAACAATGTTAGAGCAACCATTGATAGACATACACTAGCAATAAATGTAGCTTGTGTCTTGAGGAAAACTAAAAATCACCATCAAAACAGACAAAAAGCTCAGCCGTCTAGCAGAGACAACAAGCACAGCTCAGGCTGTAGACCCGAAGTGTTGGAGCCAGCGCCGTCTTCCAAACGCTGCGTTGACTTTGACTTTTCTCTTACTCTTTTCCTTGTCCAAACGCTTTTTTTGACAGTCTTTCTGGAAAAGCTTTTTTTTTCCTTGCCTCGTTGGTGGAGCTAGAAAGTCTGCTGCTAGGCTGTTATTATTTGATATAATAAGTGAACGGGAAATGATACGGTATAAACTCACTGAAGCGGCGCTTCCGTCAGTTCCTCTGATTTTTTTCAGTTGTATGTAAATGTGGATCTTGCCTATGTAGTAATTAGACTACAAGATTGTGCATGGAAAGGTACTGATTACATGTTGGTTGTTTCTGTTGGTGGGTATAAAGTTAGAAAAGTAATTAGTTTAATCAAATTGTCTTTTTTTTCTTTCTGCATAGGCAAAACGAGTCCTGCAAGACTTTTTTCCTTCATTGTCAAAGTTGGATTTTTTCAGCTTTTTGCTGCAAGTCACAACCAGGCAGTTAAGGAAAACCTGCCCAGCCGCCTTCCAGTAGTTGCTTGATGCCCTTCATGCTGTCAACAGAGTAAGCTAAACAGACTGCTGCAAAGATTAGTTTATAAGCTGAATGAGTTTTCATTGTCAGTTCTATTTGCCCCATAACAGTTAAATAGCTTAATAGCTTAATATCTACATTGTTTTACAGAAGCTGCATTGACATTAACCCGGAGAGGGGCACAAAAGTGAGCCATGAGATGGTGAAAAGCAAGAAGAGTGGCAAGATGGTCCTGAAGAAGTCAACATCTGTGAATCCGCATGTCAGCACACTCATCAAGAGGATCAGCGACTTCAAGTGGGACTTTGTCTGATCTAGCCATGGTCGCACACGCACACACAGCGTCAGAGAAAATACTGTGATATTGGTTAAAGCAAGTGAGTTACCTGTGGAATAAGAGTTTGGGCATTATTGTTGTAAAAATCTAGTGTGAATACAATCTTACAGTTCATCCTTTCAAATAAGCAGATCACACACTTTTTGAACTTTGTCTGAATGTTGCATTTGTATTGCTAGAGCCCTGTCCCTGTTCAATTTGTTTAGGTAAACAAGCGACCAAAATATATGTTGGTGTTTAAGAGTTCAGAATTGTGTTTAATATTTTATACTTTGTGAACTTTTTTTCAGTTTGAGCATGAAGGTGTGACCCTAGGGCACAGGTGGGAAACTTGTTCCAGAAAGAGCCGTGTGGCTGCAGGTTTTCATTCCAACCAAGCGGGTGCACACCAGACTTCACTCATTTCATCAAGTGAGTCCAGTCTTAACCTGAAAACTAGATGAGGTGAGTAGAGTCTGGCGTGCTCCTGCCTGGTTAGAAAGAAAACCTGCTGCCACACAGCCCTTTCTGGAATCAGTATGACACCCCTGCATAAGGTGTCAAATTTCAGCATTCACCAACATGTTACTGGTGCAGTTTCTGTGATTCAGGGCAATGGCAGAACACCATCTAGGATGTTGTGTAGTGGAATATCCATGTGTCACTATTGCTATCACTTGTAAAGAACAGCCTCACACTAATATGACAATGAAAAGATGACAGAAAAAAAATCCCTGAGGTCATAAAGTTTATTGATATCATTTTTGTTTTGCACATATTTTTTCAAATAAATATTTGAAAGGAAAATTGTTTCTGGCTGTCATTTCTTTATAGTATTACTATTATAATATTATAATAAATGATAATAATGATTTATTTTTAGTTTTAGTAAATTTAAATAGTTGTAATATTACAGTAATGAACTGTGTAATTATTTACAGGACTACTGTAATTCTGAGATACAGCACTGCAAAAATACAGTAGTCTACAGGTGGAGCTGCTTCCAGTAAATTACTGTAAAGTAACAGTAAAAGAATATTTGTGATGGTGTTGTAAATTTACAGTAATTAACTATAGAGCCATTTACAGTTATATGCTGTATTTTTAAATTACAGTAAGGCACTGTAAATAATACAGTAGTTTGCTGGCGAAGCTGCTGCCAGTAAATTACTGTAAATTCACAGTGAAAAGTCTTACAGTGTGNAGACAGGAGCAGAGATGGACCAGTGGAGCTGAGGATGGAGCAGCGATGTGGAAGCCGTGTCGGAGGAGATGAGCGCTTGGAGGGTGTGGTGTGGTAAAGCTGGCACGAATTATAAGCTACTCGAGGAGCCAGAGTGAAATCAGGCAGGTCAGAAGTCCAGGGAGTGTCCTGAACAGAAGAGGGGAGAAAGCAGATAAGTCACACTAAACATGGAGCACTAGTGAATTGCTTTTAAGCTAAGCGAGTTACCACACTAAATTGTGGAACCAACTGGGTCTGTCTCACGCAGCAGAGACAGTGAATGGCTGACGAGGCACACCTGCTGCTGCTGATGATGATCTGCCACACCCTGTGGAGAAGTTAAGGAAAAACAAGCACACACACAACCACCAACAGCTGACACCAAACAACAATTTTGTCTCTGGGGTCCTTAGACAGCTCTCTGGTCTTGGCCATGGTGGACAGGTTGCAGTCTGACAGTTTGAGGATGTGGACAGGTATCTTTTATACAGGTGCCATTAATACAGGTAAGAGTGGAGGATGGAAGAAAGAGCTTCTTAAAGAAGAAGTAATAGGTATATGAGAACCAGAATTCTTGCTGAGTGGTTGGTGTCCAAAAATGTTATAAATATAAAAATAAGTTGTTTATGTGATTTCCTGATTCTTTTCTTTTTCAGATTCTGTCTCTCACAGTTGAATTGTACCTATGATGAAAATTACATACCTCTCTCATGTTTTTAAATAGGACAGCTTGCACAACTGCACTGTAAGACTTTGATGTAAATTTACAGTTAAATCTGAACAGTATTATACTGTATTGCTACTGTACAGTATCATACAGTAAACTGCAATGCAATCTGGGAGAAAAGAAGTGGATTACAGCAAATTCAGAGGATATATTTTTAAATACAATAATACTGTAAATGTAACTGTAAACCACTAAGCATTATGGGAAGGAGAAAGAAAAGAGCGCGAAAGTGGGAAACTGCAGACCATCAGTCACAGGAAAACACGCTCAACCAACTGCACAGATTCCTGGAACTACCTGAGGTCCTCCAGACTGCTCAAAGAGTGAGTTAACATTATTCACTTTTTCCCCTGATTCAGAGAGGGAATTTGAGGATTTCTCCCCTTGAGTTTTTTGGCTTGCTACAACAGAACTGTTAAAAATGTCGCTTTTGCAAACTAACAGCTAAAATTAGAATGTGTTAGCATTTTGTCTTAATTCATTTCTTATACCAACATTAAAGTGAAAGTTAGTGTTTTTTTAAGAACATGAGTCTCGTTTTAAGGATTAACTGCGGTCATAGACTCAGACGGCGCTTTTTCTCTCATGCTAACCCAGCCGACCACTTCATTGTAGTCGGATATTAAGTAAACGAGCAACGGCTCTGAGCTCCACAGAAATTGTCTGGGAGAGTCTATGGCCATATTTAATCCTAAAAATAAGGCCCAGGTTATAACAAAAACAACGAACTTCCCCTTTAAAACATTTTTTTTCTGCATTTAGCTACAGAAGTGTTTTATGAGACCTCCTCACAGCCAAGGTTGCGGCTCTGCTGCAACACCAGTCAGTCACGACCAGTCACAACCGGTCACAACCGAGCCAGCTCAGCTGCACACAGACCCCGGAGCTGCCTGACGTCCCCCGCCCTGTCAGTAAGTAAAAGTTAATGTTGTAAAGTTAACGTAACTTTATAATCACCTTTTATTCTGATTTAGAATGGGTTTTTAATTTTTAGGATGTTTCTGTTGCGTTTTCTGCCGTTTCTAATAGCGCGCATAGCTAGCAAAGACATTTGTTTTTGCAAGCTGATTTAAGCTTAAATTAGCAAGTCTCAGCAGCACTCAGAACTATACACGTGAAAAAATTAATGGTAAGTTTTCGTGCACAGCTTAAAGCGGGAGAACATTACTTTTTCCTAATCAGAGAAAGCCAGAAGATGTAATACAGCCTAGAAGCATCCGCTTCCTTCCCTAACAGCGTTTGTGTGCTCAGTTGCTATGCCTCGATCGGCTGGAAGCTGGTTATTTACACGCGCAGCGCAGGTGAATCCTCGACTGAAAACAATGTTAGAGCAACCATTGATAGACATACACTAGCAATAAATGTAGCTTGTGTCTTGAGGAAAACTAAAAATCACCATCAAAACAGACAAAAAGCTCAGCCGTCTAGCAGAGACAACAAGCACAGCTCAGGCTGTAGACCCGAAGTGTTGGAGCCAGCGCCGTCTTCCAAACGCTGCGTTGACTTTGACTTTTCTCTTACTCTTTTCCTTGTCCAAACGCTTTTTTTGACAGTCTTTCTGGAAAAGCTTTTTTTTTCCTTGCCTCGTTGGTGGAGCTAGAAAGTCTGCTGCTAGGCTGTTATTATTTGATATAATAAGTGAACGGGAAATGATACGGTATAAACTCACTGAAGCGGCGCTTCCGTCAGTTCCTCTGATTTTTTTCAGTTGTATGTAAATGTGGATCTTGCCTATGTAGTAATTAGACTACAAGATTGTGCATGGAAAGGTACTGATTACATGTTGGTTGTTTCTGTTGGTGGGTATAAAGTTAGAAAAGTAATTAGTTTAATCAAATTGTCTTTTTTTTCTTTCTGCATAGGCAAAACGAGTCCTGCAAGACTTTTTTCCTTCATTGTCAAAGTTGGATTTTTTCAGCTTTTTGCTGCAAGTCACAACCAGGCAGTTAAGGAAAACCTGCCCAGCCGCCTTCCAGTAGTTGCTTGATGCCCTTCATGCTGTCAACAGAGTAAGCTAAACAGACTGCTGCAAAGATTAGTTTATAAGCTGAATGAGTTTTCATTGTCAGTTCTATTTGCCCCATAACAGTTAAATAGCTTAAATTATACAGAAAAAAAATTAGGCGACACATTTACTTTTTTATTTGAACAAATTAAATTACCTAATCATTTTCCCTATTTCATTTACCAAAATGTTTCCTTGTGAACTGTGTAGTCATCACTGTGAAACTAAATTTGCATTCGTGAGACATATGAAAATTCATAAGAATGTCCGAAACTTGACCTTCAAATGTGCTCTACCCAACTGCAACCGCATATTCAGAAAAATAAACGTTTTCAAAACACATGTGTACAGAGATCACCCAGCTAAAGCCCGAACGGGGTTAGATAAAAGTGGCTTTTTAGGCCAATGTACCGATATCTCTTGTCATGTGGATTTTTGCACTACAAAGTGTGAAAGTGTTAACAATTTACTGTCACACTTAAAGGATCACATTAGAGAGGGTAGGACAGTTTCTTGTCCATTCAAAGACTGTAACAGACAGTTCCTTGTGGTGTCTACATTTTCATCCCATGTATCAAGAATTCACAAATGCACTGGGAGAGACATTTCAAGCTCTTTGACCTCAGATAATAGAGAAGATATGCAGGCAGAGTGTTCAGGTGAACAAGCAGAAAATGAAGGAGCACAAGAGAGTGTTCTGGGTGATGTTGAGGGAGAGGAAGAAAAATTAGATGTTTTTCCTGAGTGTGCTGATGAATCCCTCTTCTTAAACAGTTTGGCATTATTTTATCTTAAACTACAGGCAAAACTATTACTCCCATCTTCAGTAATCCAGACCATTATTGAGGATTTACAGGATGTGCATGATGTCAGCCAGTCTCACCTCTTTTATAAGCTCAAAGAGAAGTTGGTAACTCTAAATGTATCTGAAGGTGATATAAATAACATCATGGATGTCCTAAAATCAGAGGATCTTTTTCAGGCAAGCAACACAAGTACATTTAAAACTGATAAAAGAAGAAAATCTTATTTCAAAAGTCAGTTCAGATACATTGAACCAGTTCCGATGTGTCTTGGACAGAATGAATCAGGCAAGGAATGCTTTGCCCAATATGTCCCCATTGGAGAGTCACTTAGGTCACTCCTACAGTGCGAATCAGTGAGGAAACAAGTGCATTCCCAGCAGCCCCCTGCAGCTCGAACAACAGACACGCTGGAAGATATATGGGATGGAAGCAATGTTGCCAAAAATGCATTATTTAAATCTGATTCAAAATCCTTGGGCATAATCTTGTATCAAGATGCTTTTGAGGTTGCAAACCCACTGGGATCAGGAAAGAAAAAACATAAAGTTCTTGCTGTGTATTTTTCACTGGCAAATGTACCACCACACAACAGGTCAAGTGTCGATCAAATGCAGCTGGCATTATTGTGTCGAGAGCAAGATTTTAAATACTTTGGCCAAGATAAAGTATTTGCTTCTCTTATCAGAGATCTGAAAGATTTAGAAGAAAATGGTTTAGTCATGTCTAATGGTCAGCTGTACAGAGGCACATTGTGTGCCATCGCAGGCGACAACTTAGGATCACACAATATAGGTGGTTTCACTGAGAACTTTAGCAGAAGTACTCACTTCTGCAGATTCTGTCATATTGATCGTGAAACTTTCACCTCCTCTACCTTGGCAAAAGCCCTACTCAGGACAACTGAATCATACAATGAGCATGTGCAGCAGTTGGGTGCATCAGACTTATCTGCAGGAATCAAATTTGATTCCAAATTCAATGATCTGTCCTTCTTCCATGTATGCCAACCTGGTCTACCTCCATGCTTAGGGCATGATCTGTTTGAAGGTGTCGTGTCGTATGATTTGGCCCTGTGTATCAGTCATATCATCACAAAGCAAAAGGAATTCAGTTATGGGGAGTTAAATCGCCGCATAAATCACTTTCATTACCTTGGCAGTGATGCCAACAACAAACCAAGCAATGTGAATCCCAAAAGTGAAAAACTAAGTGGGCATGCAGTGCAGAATTGGTGTCTACTAAGAGTTCTGCCAATCTTGATTGGAGACAAAATTCACAACCCAATGGAAAATGATGTCTGGCAACTGGTGCTGCAGCTAAGGCAAATAGTTGAGCTGATATGTGCACCAAAGATAACCTCTGGTCAAATAGCATATATGAAAGTTTTGATAGAGGAGTATCTACAATGCAGAGAGGAAAGTTTTCCAGATCAGCCACTAAAGCCAAAACATCATTATTTGTCTCATTACCCAGACCTGACCATTTGCTTTGGGCCTCTCATTCGTTTATGGACACTTCGATTTGAGAGTAAGCATACGTATTTCAAACAGTGTGCTCGCAAACTGCACAACTTCAAGAACCTTTGCTCCACTCTAGCTGAAAGGCATCAGCTTCTGCAAGCATACCTTAGTGCTGGTTCTATTCTCCCACCATGTGTTGCCATTGAAAGAGGCACAGACTTTTTTGTACAGGACTACAGTGATAAGATACAAGAATCAGTTGCCTCTCTGGACTTTCAGCCTGCCAGTACTGTTGCAGCACATGAAGTTAGAGTTAAAGGCACACTCTATAAAAAGAACATGTGTGTTATCCTGGAGAATAATAATGAAGGACTTGTTTTTGGCAGAATTAAGTTAATTTTGATCCAGAATGCTACTTCTGTCTATTTTGTCACCGAAAAATGCCAATCTTTCCGTCTTGTTGATCAAGGGGTTTATTGTCTCACAGGAAGTACACGCTATGTCTGCACTGAACACAATAGGTTACTAGACTACTATCCTCTGCCAGAGTATAATATTTTTGGCTTGTCAGTGATCTCACTTCATCACTCCTTTCCATTTCTATAGGATGCTGGAGCCCAGTGATGTCATTAGGGAGGCCATCATCTCTGAACTTCCCAGCATCCCTGTTGAATCACTAGGTCGTATGATGGAGAAGTTGGTACAGCAAGGAGTGGAAACAGAGGAAGACCTGCAATATGTGAGAGAGCAAGACATTGAAGAGTTCATAAAGCCAATTCAGTGCAGAAAACTTCTGGCTGCCTGGAAACATAAAGGTAATTAAAGTTTGAGAGTTTAGACTCTTGTTTTCAAAATAATTTCTACATGATAACATGAAATGAAATGCTGTATATAAACTGCTATAACAGAAGAGCACATAGGATGGGGAAAACACTAAGAAAAGATACAGTGAGAAAACAAAATTCCTTAGGGAACTATGAATTTAACAAAACTATTTCATTTTAGTGTTTTACTTTTTGTTATATGAAAAGACTAAACAAAAAATATATGATTAGAGAACATAATGTACAGAGGTGTGCTGATGAAATCACACCTTGATAGCTTTTGCACAGAAATATGAGACTGAAGCAGAAATTTTGTTTAATGTTTAAAAAGTATTCAACACACCACCACATTGCAATGTGACAAATGTAGAGGTTGTCATATGATTATATATTTGTGAGACTAAATAATGTACTAATACTTCTTTAGGTAAAGTGAAAAAGCATGGTGTCTAATGCAAAAATAACAGTGATAAATGCTACCAGTTAATGATCCATATACATGTAATATTTTCCCCATTCTAGACCCCGCATCCATTTCTGTCCCACCACCGCAGATGTCTTCATACATTCCACTGGACCAGAGCTCCTCACTCTCAAGCAGTTCCACATCCTCTCCTCCAACATCACCATTGCCTGCTGTGAAAAACTGGCCTGAAACTTTTAAAGTGACCTGGGAAAAAATGACTGCCAGTCTAAACATGTGCCTCCAGAATGGAAAAAGGCCTACACCAGCAGATAGAAGACAGATGATACGTGTACTGGTTGATGACATGCGAAAAATTGAGGTGAATCCAAGCAGAGCCCAGTGTCTTATCATTGCAAGAGACATAGTGCGACAGTATCCCCGGTCATTTCTGGATACAATGGATGATGGCAAAACCACTGTGGGGGCAGGTTATGAATCTCTTCTGTGTCAAATAAAGACACGCATTGAACACTTAAACAGAAACAACACACTTGTTCGTCGCAGAGCATTAAAGGCTACAAATGGAACCAAAACCCAACGAGGACCTGCAGACACATACGGTTGCACACGGTGGCAGCCTGAACTTCCACCTGAAGAGACAGAGGCATCTCTAGAAGGTGATAGACAAAAGTTGATGGAGCTCTTCTCTCGAGAAGGTTCTTCAGGATTGGAAAGAGCAGAAGGGTTAAAACTTCTGGAAAAGACATATTACTTGCAGCGCCAAATGATAAATGCAAATCCTCCGCCAGCCTTGCAAGATGTGAAGCAACATTGGCCATATTTGTTCTTTCCAAGGAGTATGTGCGCTCATTTTGAAGTACTGACTGATGTTCCAATTGTCCGAAAGATCGAGGCTTTTCTTGAAGAGCATGGCAGAAACATCATGGAGTTCTTCAAACGGAATCCTACAAATGATGACGTGAAAGATGTTCTCTTCAGGACTGACTGCAGTGTGACTGCTTCAAACATCCTTCAAGTTTTAATGGCACACTTCAAGGAGCCACTGGATGCCCTCATCATCCAAACTGATGTAAGAATATCTTAGTTTCAGTGTCTGTTTTAACAATATCCTAGTTGGACACTTCTTACTTTATACAAAATCTCTCCATTATTGTAAAAAATGTAGTCCATCAATTGCTAATCAATATGTTTCTAATAATTCATTTTGATTTTGTGCCTTTTTAAGGAGTCTGCCACACCTGCAATTGTGCAGATGACAGTCACGCTGCCTGACACACCACGTTTGATTGTTGCAGGTAAGTACAGTATTTGACTTTGAATGTGAATAGGATGTTCTTAGCTATGGTCATACTTTACTAAAAAAGTTTTGTCAGAGAAACATAATCAAAAAGGACTGAATCTATTATTTTTGTGATTTCAGTTTATGCCTGCCGCACACAAGAGCTGTCTGATGAGCTAAACGTTATTCCAGACGTTTGCTTATTAAATAACACACTGCGTGCGGCACTACCTGAGCCATGTATTTTAGGGCAGAAATTCAAGCAACCAATCAAAACACACCCTCTGCTGATATGTTTCCAAGATGGCAGCCCCCTGTCATAAAATAAGAAAGGTAAATAAAACAAATACAGATATTGATATGGGAGAAAAGCCACTAGGTGTTGCTGCTGTCATTGCCATTTTAAAGTCAGGAAAATTCCTAACTTCAGAATGGCAACACCTCAAATTCAAAAGGAGTAACCATTTTTCTTCCAGATCAGTGTCCGTCTCCATTCACTTTTCTTACTTTATGACAGGGGGCTGTCATCTTGGCATCATGAGCGGTGGGTGGGTTTTGATTGGTCACTTGAATTTCTGCCCTTAGTACATAGCTTAGGTAGCGCTGCACACGGGGAGTTTTTGCCTCGCAAGGCAAAAACTCTCACACATTTGATTTTCTCCTTAAAGGAGAAGTTTGGTTTGGTTCAAACTGGACCTTAATTTAGATCCATCTGACGGCGCTTTCTCTCATACCAACGAAGCAGACGGGGACAAACATGGAAGCTCCTAAATTAGACATTTTCTGCTGTAAAGTCCCTCATTTCAGCAACAGAACGCCATCATAGCTCAGCTTTGTTGTCATGGTAATCTGGGGCTGGACATGGGTAGGTAACATTTATATACGTCAAAGTGCGCCGCAGAAGCCCCTCTGCAGTACTGTCTATGATGTCAACAAAAGTTTATTACCATGACAACCAAGTTGAGCTATCATGGCGTTAACACTGGACATTTATCTATAAATGTAGCTGAAATGAGAGAGTTTACAGCAGATAATGTCTAATTTAGGGGCGTCCATGTTTGGCCCCGTCTGCTTCGTTGGTATGAGAGAAAGCTCCGTCAGATGGATCTAAATTACAGGAAAACGCCTCCGAGCTCCACAAAAACTGTCTGGGTGAGTCTATGACCGTATTTAATATTAAAAATAAGGTCCAGTTTGAACCAAACCAAACTTTCCTTTAAGGCATCATGAGGCAGAAAACTGACCAAAAATCAGGCATACACAGTGAGCCATCACTCCTTCATCCAAACCTACATTCCCACGCGTCAGCTACGCTCAGCCGCTGAAAGACGCCTAGCGCTTCCACCACAACGTGGCATGAGATCATGTTCCAAACTCTTCTCCTCTGTTGTCCCCCGATGGTGGAATGACCTACCAAACTCGGTCCGATCCTCAGAGTCGGCAGCTACTTTTAAGAGCAGACTTAAGACTCACCTCTTTAAAGAACACTTTCAGTCTTAATGTAGGATTAATTTATGATTTATGATACCGATTTGAGAATTTATCTCTCACTAAAAAAAAAAAAAAATTTTTGATACACTTGATGTATCAGCGTCGGAATTAAACTGGACTCCAAACAGTCCGCCTCCTTATATTTTTTTTTCCTTCTCTTTGAATTCTTGCTTGTATGTTCTCTCAATGTAAGTCGCTTTGGATAAAAGCGTCTGCTAAATGACAGTAGTAGTAGTAGTAGTAGCCATCTGCTGAACAAATGGTCTCAGTGATTTAGCTCAACAGATAGCTCTCGTGTGCGGCAGACATTATTGTTTCTAACTTCTAGTCTTTTTTTTCTAGGTCAAATGACACAGGAAAACCAACGATGGATGCTGAGCATAGAGAAAGAGGTGTTATGTGAAGGGGCGTCCTTTGTTCTTGGCCTTGCAGTGATCTTCTCCTCCTTCTACAATTTTAACCTGCAGTACCAACATGAGGCAGCATGCACACTGGAGTTTATTCAGAGGTACATTCTTTTCACATATAGTGATCCACAGAGATTGACTTTAATGACTGCTCTTCACTCTACACCATATTTCAATAACCTTGTAGTGATAACCAAATAGTGCTTAGGCTCTGACTCTAGAATATCAACCACAGACATAATACTGCCTTTAGTTGTAATGTTACCGCTTAAATTAATTTTTAATGTGGTTCATACTAGTTCATATACCACATTCATATAAAGATAAAACCATAAAGAAAAACTTTTTTGTCCATCTACATTGTTTTACAGAAGCTGCATTGACATTAACCCGGAGAGGGGCACAAAAGTGAGCCATGAGATGGTGAAAAGCAAGAAGAGTGGCAAGATGGTCCTGAAGAAGTCAACATCTGTGAATCCGCATGTCAGCACACTCATCAAGAGGATCAGCGACTTCAAGTGGGACTTTGTCTGATCTAGCCATGGTCGCACACGCACACACAGCGTCAGAGAAAATACTGTGATATTGGTTAAAGCAAGTGAGTTACCTGTGGAATAAGAGTTTGGGCATTATTGTTGTAAAAATCTAGTGTGAATACAATCTTACAGTTCATCCTTTCAAATAAGCAGATCACACACTTTTTGAACTTTTTGAACTTTGTCTGAATGTTGCATTTGTATTGCTAGAGCCCTGTCCCTGTTCAATTTGTTTAGGTAAACAAGCGACCAAAATATATGTTGGTGTTTAAGAGTTCAGAATTGTGTTTAATATTTTATACTTTGTGAACTTTTTTTCAGTTTGAGCATGAAGGTGTGACCCTAGGGCACAGGTGGGAAACTTGTTCCAGAAAGAGCCGTGTGGCTGCAGGTTTTCATTCCAACCAAGCGGGTGCACACCAGACTTCACTCATTTCATCAAGTGAGTCCAGTCTTAACCTGAAAACTAGATGAGGTGAGTAGAGTCTGGCGTGCTCCTGCCTGGTTAGAAAGAAAACCTGCTGCCACACAGCCCTTTCTGGAATCAGTATGACACCCCTGCATAAGGTGTCAAATTTCAGCATTCACCAACATGTTACTGGTGCAGTTTCTGTGATTCAGGGCAATGGCAGAACACCATCTAGGATGTTGTGTAGTGGAATATCCATGTGTCACTATTGCTATCACTTGTAAAGAACAGCCTCACACTAATATGACAATGAAAAGATGACAGAAAAAAAATCCCTGAGGTCATAAAGTTTATTGATATCATTTTTGTTTTGCACATATTTTTTCAAATAAATATTTGAAAGGAAAATTGTTTCTGGCTGTCATTTCTTTATAGTATTACTATTATAATATTATAATAAATGATAATAATGATTTATTT
>SSNP01000072.1:925075-978421 GCA_006937955.1 Pachypanchax playfairii
ATACAGTGGGGCAAAAAAGTATTTAGTCAGCCACCAATTGTGTAAGTTCTCCCACTTAAAAAGATCAGAGAGGCCTGTAATTTTCATCATAGGTATACCTCAACTATGAGAGACAAAATGAGGAAAAAAAATCCAGAAAATCACATTGTCTGATTTTTAAAGAATTTATTTGCAAATTATGGTGGAAAATAAGTATTTGGTCACCTACAAACAAGTAAGATTTCTGGCTTTCACAGACCTGTAACTTCTTTAAGAGGCTCCTCGGTCCTCCACTCGTTACCTGTATTAATGGCACCTGTGTGAACTCGTTATCAGTATAAAAGACACCTGTCCACAACCTCAAACAGTCACGCTCCAAACTCCACTATGGCCAAGACCAAAGAGCTGTCAAAGGACACCAGAAACAAAATTGTAGACCTTCACCAGGCTGGGAAGACTGAATCTGCAATAGGTAAGCAGCTTGGTGTGAAGAAATCAACTGTGGGAGCAATTATTAGAAAATGGAAGACATACAAGACCACTGATAATCTCCCTCGATCTGGGGCTCCACGCAAGATCTCACCCCATGGGGTCAAAATGATCACAAGAACGGTGAGCAAAAATCCCAGAACCACAAGGAGGGACCTAGTGAATGACCTGCAGAGAGCTGGGACCAAAGTAACAAAGGCTACCATCAGTAACACACTACGCCGCCAGGGACTCAAATCCTGCAGTGCCAGACGTGTCCCCCTGCTGAAGCCAGGACACGTCCAGGCCCGTCTGCGGTTTGCTAGAGAGCATTTGGATGATCCAGAAGAGGATTGGGAGAACATCATATGGTCAGATGAAACCAAAATAGAACTTTTTGGTAGAAACTCAACTTGTCGTGTTTGGAGGGGAAAGAATGCTGAGTTGGATCCAAAGAACACCATACTTACTGTAAAGCATGGGAGTGGAAACATCATGCTTTGGGGCTGTTTTTCTGCAAGGAGACCAGGACGACTGATCCGTGTAAAGCAGGGGTGCCCAAAGTCAGGCCTCGAGGGCCACTATCCTGCATGTTTTAGATGTTTCCCTGCTTCAGCACACCTGATTCAAATGAACAAGTCGTTAACAGGCTTCTGCAGAACTTATTGAAATGCAGAGGATTTGAATCAGGTGTGTTGAAACAGGGAAACATCTAAAACATGCAGGATAGTGGCCCTCGAGGCCTGGAGTTGGACACCACTGGTGTAAAGGAAAGAATGAATGGGGCCATGTATCGTAGGATTTTGAGTGAAAACCTCCTTCCATCAGCAAGGGCATTGAAAATGAGACGTGGCTGGGTCTTTCAGCATGACAATGATCCCAAACACACCGCCCGGGCAACGAAGGAGTGGCTTCGTAAGAAGCATTTCAAGGTCCTGGAGTGGCCTAGCCAGTCTCCAGATCTCAACCCCATAGAAAATCTCTGGAGGGAGTTGAAAGTCCGTGTTTCCCAGCGTCAGCCCCAAAACATCACTGCTCTAGAGGAGATCTGCATGGAGGAATGGGCCAAAATACCAGCAACAGTGTGTGAAAACCTTGTGAAGACTTACAGAAAACGTTTGACCTCTGTCATTGCCAACAAAGGCTATATAACAAAGTATTGAGATTAACTTTTGTTATTGACCAAATACTTATTTTCCACCATAATTTGCAAATAAATTATTTAAAAATCAGACAATGTGATTTTCTGGATTTTTTTTTCTCATTTTGTCTCTCATAGTTGAGGTATACCTATGATGAAAATTACAGGCCTCTCTGATCTTTTTAAGTGGGAGAACTTACACAATTGGTGGCTGACTAAATACTTTTTTGCCCCACTGTATATTACCTGCACAACTTGTGAAGCACATGTAGTGGTGGTCATCAGCTGCTAGCAGGCTGGATGAAGATGTCACAGGTCTGTGTGTCTGTCCAGCGTTACAGGGAAGTTTAATAAGTTCCAGGTTTTAAACTGGAGGACTTATATTTAACTAAAAACAGAAATTATGCATAGCCACATAATTATTGAGCAGTTATAATGATGATATTTTAAAACACACTGTATTTTAAAGAAAATACATTAAAAAAATATATGAAATTTATACTGGAAAAACTGCAGATTCTACTGCAGTAAAATGATTGTATTTCTACTGTTGACATATTTAATGAGCTTACTGCCTTGTTCAAAGTAGATAGTTCAACAAACTGAATCATTGAGTACATTATTTTTGTACTCATTTCTTAATTTTTTTATTCTCATTTGTTTATTATAATAGCATTAGGGATAAATAATAGGGGATGGGGAAGGATTCTGGATCAGACCATGATGCATTTTTCTGGACACGGTCAACAGAAAGTTACTGTTGTAATTTGGGATAGTGCATTAATCCCAATTTAACCCCCCCCCCAACCTATCAACAACATTGTTCCTTATCAGGTAAAACAGAGGCTACATTTGCTTTGTGTCATCCCTCCTGATGATGATGATATAGTAATAAGAAGATTCCACATTAGATTTTAGATGAAATGTGGGTTGTTGTTATAAAACCGGGTTCTATGTGCCCCTTTTTAACTTTTGAGCACCCGCCCCTTCAAAGGTCTCTGCATGGCCCTGGGACACACTGTAAAGCCGAATATTTAATGTTTGAACAGAATTTTCAAACACTCTTTAATCACTGCATATCTGCACTAAAATGTTTAGTAATATTAAAAAAGCCCATCAAGAAATAAATTCCAAAGGATTAATGACATAAAAAGCCCTTTAAAACCCACAAATGTAAAGATGCGACAGTATCACCCATCATCACTTCCTGTGAGGTTGAGGTAATTTCCCAGGCTTGGTGAACAGTGTTAAGAGAAGAGGGGGTGTCGGAAACTGGGAGGCATGAGAATGTGAGCTGCATTCAAAACAGTTTCATGCAGAAATAGCTGACCACCAAAAGTTAAATATATCCGCTGCCCCTGATGAGAGCTTGTTATTGTCATTAAGATGCATGCCATTGTTTTCCAAAGTAACAGTTTAAATGTTTATTGTGTGTGTAAAGCTCTGCAATTAAACTGTGATAAAATAGAAACTTGCTAACATGCTGACTCAGTGGCTCATTTATGTGAAAACTTTTATTAACAGCCAGATAAACTGATTTAAAAGTGTCTTTGATAGTTAACACTTGGGATTGATGTCAGCGAAATCTATGAACTAGACAGAAACAGACTACAGAGAACTATCAAATCTACAGAGAAGATAACTGGTGCCAATCTGTCCTCCACTTAGGACCTGTAGTCCTCGACCCAGGACAGGGGGTTGTTTACAACAGTTCATCAACTATGAAACTTTGGATAAACTGGTTCCCTACTTTTCTGTAACTCATTTTATAACTAACTTGAGGCAGGAAACAAAATAAATAAATTGACTTCATGTATCAGTGGCCATCTGTTGATGCCATGGCTGATTGCAGGTCTGAAAACTTTCCTGTACCAGTAATCAAAGAGAAAATGTTCTGTGATCTGTTATCTGTTATAATCACCTAAGCACTCATAACTGCATCTCAAGTTTCAACCTAAGATCATTTTGCTAGACGTTTTTATTAATAAAATATGATTTTGAACAATTATTTGCGAGTTTGATCTATCACACTGACTCCGCCCTTGTGAAGCGTCTTGTCAGCTGTGACACACCACATGGTCTGGCTGAGGCACAATGTTCTGTAGCGTCTCCACACATGATAGAAGAAGAGCCGCTGTTCTGCTCAAGAGGTTGGTTTTATAAGCCAACAAAAGTGTTTCCTGTAGGCTGAAACAAAGCTTTAACGACCACCACCATATCTCCCACTCTCTTTCTCTTCTCTCCCACACATGTCTACCCCAAATAGGCATTTACCTAAACACTGAACACCTGAACATCAAAGCAGGGTTGCCACAGTACTTTATAAAATACATTTGTGAATTATCACCAGCAAACAACCAGCAGCAAACATTTTCCAGCAGTAAACAGACTAACAGGTGATCTGCCTGATATTAATATCTGTGGGGATCTGTGCTGGCAGAAAAAAAAAAAAGAAGCATAAAATGAGTTGAGAAATAATGCAATGAAAACCCTACAGCAGCTTACATGAACAGTCTAATGTTTGCATGAAATTAAAATGCAATAGGCTGGTAACTCCTAACTATCTTACTTTATGATGTAAATCATGACACATCAACACAAATGGATACAAACACACAACCTGAATAGAGTTTGCTGTGGGATAAAATGAGTGTTCAATATTAGACAACCTGAAAATGTTTCTTCTTGTTGTGATAAATAGTTCTGTAGTTTTTGCAGCCATGTAGCAGATCTTGGAATTGAGCTCAGTCTTTACATTAATATTGGAAAACATGCCCTTGTTTTTTGTGTGTCTGTTCCATCAGAACCTCAAGCAATTGTGCTTGTAATTTGTGATAATGCAACCAGTTATGACATAAAAAGAAGTCAAAACTTAGATGGTCTTTACAGGATTTCAGAGATGTCTTTATGGGTATGTTAACAGGGCAGTGGGCTCTCCATGAATCATAATAAAGAGTGATAGGTCCATAAGGAAATTTAGCATGTTTAAGCTTCCATATCAGTTTCGTAGTTGGTTTATCATTGTATTGGAAAATTTGACTGGCAATACAGGCCTATAGGCTATGAGCACATCAACATTAAGAACTTTGTCTCAGTAAACACTCCCAGCATTAGGAAAACCCTCTTTGATGTATTTGCAGGGTATGGTGATTGGTACAGAAACAGCACTGCTATCTACCACTGAAGTAAAGGTAACTGAAGAGAGACACAGAACAGGACACACACTAAAACACTTCTGTAGCAGGAAAGTTATTTACTCTCAAATACCTTGATTTGTCTGTTACATCATATAGTGTTCTTATCAGTGTTTCCACAACCAGGTTTTAGCAATGAGCACGTAGGAAAAAAGATGCAAGTGTTTACTAAGAATTGAAATATAAAGGACTCAGTGTAAAAAAAGAAGGTCAAAAGTCACGGACTAACAAGGCATGGATCAAAAGGCCAAAAAAGTCATGAGACAATTAATACAACACGTACTCCAGAAAGAGATCGAAAACAGACAAAATTGGAAACATAAAGTAGAATAGATATGAAATAACTACAGAGAAAACGGGAATCATTCTGGTTGTGAAAAAATAACAAAAAATCTAAAAAGGGATACAAAATCATAAAAAGTTAAAAAAGAATCTAAACATGTCTGAAGACCTGCAGATATTTAACTCAGCCATAAGTGAAGAGACCATCAAAACTACCAACACACCACAAAAGTAAAATAATAATAATAATAATGATGGTGATGATTCTTTTAATATTTGGCAAAGCATGAAATTATTACGATTATGGTCACACCATAGCATTGAATAGTACAAGCAAGTGTTTAATCATAATTAACAGACATGTTTATTTTAACATGCTAATAAGACGCCTGACACACGCGCGCACGCGCACACACACGGAGGCCTCGCATCTGTTTGAACCAGGCAGACAGAAGTGGACAAGTGGATTCACTGTCTGCAATGCAGGAAATTACAGCCCGATTTCTCTGCGAATCGTTGCTGGATTGTTTGTTGTTGAAACATGGAAGTGATGCGCAATCAGTTTTCTGACAAATATGAAAAAGTCGAGATTATAAATCTGTGTTGCGGCTCAGGTTAATGTGTTTCACCGACTAAACTAACGTCGTAATTCACAAAAGGCACATAAGATTGTACATAGCCTATAAACTCAAAGAAACGCTCAGCTGTAATAGGCGGAAAAAAAACACGGTAAACACGTTTTTCAATTTACCTTCAATCTTGTCGTCGGCACAAACTTAAACAAACTTCCCCGTCCCGTGCTGCACTGAGACGCAGAACAAACCCGGGAGCGACTTTCCCGTCGAGTTGACAGATGAAATGGATCAGATGAAGTCCGGCGACTTGTTGGAGGTAAACAAACTCAAATCAGCGCATCTTGGAAGCGGAGAGCCGCTACTTGACGAGAGCCGCAGAACAGATTGCCAAGCGGCGACCTATCAGCGTCTGTGAGCAACCAATCATCTCCCTCGTTTCAACCTCGCACTGGCCCCAGCTCTGCTCGAGCCCTCTCTTTCCTTTTCCTTTAGAGTTACAAGTTTCTCTTTATCGGTACCTTAACTTTGGACAGTCTGTGGAGGTTTCTAAAATTCTACCTGAACAGAAAAAACTTCCAATCAAGTTTAATAAGTATTTATCTATTTTTTGGATTTGAACCCAGTTTGACCTTATTGGTACATTAGGTAAACTAAACATTTTTAAACAGTTTTTAAACACAAATAAAATATATCAGAACTGGATTAGGAGAAATGCATGCACTTTTTCTATATGACATGATTGCAGGACATGGGCTACTCACAAAAAGTTCTTGATATTCAGCTTTCAAGTGAAATTTCAGGATGAATATAGAATGCACTATAAATCTTTACAGATAAACTTAATGTGACATTGCACATGTCCAACTGTTCAGTGTTTCAGTACTTTTTACACAACTTGTGGTTCTCTAACGATGACAACATCACAGCAGGTGTTATCAAGTGGAAATTGATGCTCAAGGTCACACGTTAGTTTTTTGAGGGATTGACATTCTTTGTTGTGGTTTACTCACCACTACTGTTGGCTTGCAGTTGAAACCACGCCTAGCATGCTGCTAGCTAAAAGCTGTAGCATAAGACGTAGCAAACTGGGAGGCCACGACGTCTGACTTTGCCATGCACAGCGGGGCAAGAAACAGTATACCTTGCTCTTATAGGCTAGTTTGTTAGCCAATCTGAGTCCAGCAAATTTGAATAATGAATATGAACGAGCTGCTGCTCGAGGCCTGACAGAAGGAGCCGGAACCACCCAAATTTTAATGCAGACAGAATGAAAGGTCTGTTAATCAGTGTTTCCTGACGTTTTTTAGATATAAAATGTTTCATATTGAAGGTAATACTTACGAAACAACCACAAAGTCATGAAATTTGTATGAAATGGCATTATTAAAAGTTTAGTTCTCCTTATATAATATCCCAGTAGTGTGAACTTTTTACATTTTCTATTGAGTTCACCTGAACCCAAACAACCCTAACTTATTGTGAGCAGTGTAAATAAAACAAAGTGGCTGGAGAGTGAACATGTTTTTAGTGGAGCTAAGTTATCTGTTATAACACAGTCATAATACCATGCAAAAAAAGTGAATTACATGAAAGGAAGAAACATTAAAAACTTTTTAAGAAAAGCTGCAGAACAGTGATGTTGTTCTCATTAAGTGAAACAGCAGCCTGATACCTGCAGATCTTGATTTTGGAGCCAGCAATTGCATTTGACTTGTATTTTATGTGTTTTTAAATATTCTATATCACAGTATATTCATTATTTATGTATTTCAAAAGCATTTAATGCAGTGAGGCTTCAGGGAGCAGAGATAAAGAAGGTGGGGGATTTCAAGTACTTATCAACAGTCAGAGATTGTGGAAAGGAGGAGAAGCGTGCAAGTAGGTTGGAGCTGGTGGAGGAAAGTGTCAAGAGTGATGTGTGAAACACAAGAATGAACAACAAGAATGAAAGAAAAGATGGACAAGACAGTGGTGAGACCAGACATGTTGTCTGGTTTGGAGACGGCACCACTGAAGGGACAGGGGACACAGCTAGAGGTAGCAGGGATGAACATGTTGAGGTTCATTTTGGGAGTGACGAGGATGGACAGGATTAGGAATGAGTCAATCAGAGGGACGTCACATGTTAGATGTTTAGGAGATAAAATCAGAGAGGCCAGACTGAGATGGTTTGGACATGTACAGAGAACGGATCGTGAGTTTATTATAGGAAAAGAATAGAGGAAGACTAAAGAAGAGATATATGGATATAGTGAAGGAGAACATGAGGTTGGTGTGAGAGAAGAAGATGCAGAGGACAGAGGTAGATGGCAAAGGCTGACTTGCTGTGACAATCCCTGAAGGGAGCAGCTAAAATGAAAAGAAGAAGAAAAGTGTTCCATATTCACCATGTCTAAAATATCCCAATTTTTCCACATTTGAAAATGAGTGGATAGAAATATACATTTATTTGCAACTACCTGCAATCTTTTTACACTCAACTTAATTTCTTTTAAATTAAATCTCAATCAATTCATGTCGTTTGAGCTCTCACAACGAGTATAGAAAGGAGACAGAAGCTGTGAAAGTGGGTTTGCATTATTTGCAAGTGCAGTTATGCCATTTTTTTCCCTGAAAACAGGTCATGAAAACACCTAAAGACAGAACAGCCACTGTGCTGCAAGTTGTTCCACAGCACTGTAGTCTTCTGACCAACATTACAGTCTTCTGTGCCCCTTTTTTAGTTTCAGTGCCCCCCCTCTAAAACCCAATTCACTTCCTGCCAGGGTTGTGAGACAAAATATTCAGTTACAAGGACAAAGGCAGAAAGAACAGTAAAAAACAGATCTCTAGAAACACGCTGATTTAGAGTTTTAAAGTTTCAAATATCAGATAGTGTCTGCATGGTCTTGGCTTTACATGTAATAAAACATAATAGATTCTTCGTCACTCACAATAGACCATGATGGGTCAACAATGATTTTGACTATCTAGGTTGTGGGTGGTTTTTGTTGTGGTAGCAGCACATCAGGGACCAGGATGGAGGGTGTCAGGTAAGTACTCATTACATGATGCCTCATCATTTCCTACACTGGCCCCATGCTTAGGCTACAACCTCAATAAACATATCTGCATCATGTTTCATTACAAAAGTCTGACCAGGTTGGGGCCTGAAGCACAGTGGAATCATTGGCATATAGAAGGATCTATTTGGGAACTTTCTGCAGATGTTTAAAGCACTGCGAGTACAGAAAAAGCACCACAGGGATATGATGTTCTCTAGCAGGGCAACATTCTTTCTTGTAAAAACTCAGGGCACAGTGGTGTCAAGATTGCCTTTTCACTGAAGGACGTTTTCCAAATATGCTGCAGTTCAGTCACACTCTGGATTGTGTAAACTGTAGAGATTATAACAGGACTCAAAGAGCAGATTATGATACTGAGCCAAACAATTTTTATTCACTTTTAATTTTCCTGTCACAGACCTGCCAACCTTGTCAAAAAAATTTGAGTACTACTTGGGTTGCCCGGGTTTTTCTTGCAGAATTTTGCAACTCCACTCATGTGATTTCCCAGTTCACTGTCTAGAAATTGATCATATACAGTATATTAAAAACAATACAACTTATATTTTTTATTACTATACCTTTAATGAAGAAAATATAGACATTTTAAACTCAACAGAAATTAGATTTTTTGTCAATGAGATTAAGAAAGAAGACTATTTTTGCCCTCCCTTCTCTGTAAATACATGTGATGATCAGTGATCAGCTGTTGTGCGCACTGATGATCAGTGATCAATGATCAGCGCACAGCAGCGCTGATCACTGATAAAGCGACACGCAAATTTCCTGCGTGCGCTCGTGCATGTATCGTTCACAGGCAGGGGTGATTCTAGCTTCAGAGCTTTGGGGGGACTAAGCACCCAGAGAACTGCCCAGCCAGCCAAGAAAAACTTTACCCATTTACGATGAGACTTCTTCCCTGTCTCTGTCAGTCCCTGTGCTCTTAAATGTGTCCAATTGCCCTGAGTTCTCTGACTGCCTCCTTGGCACATTTAAATCCCTGTTCCTCCCTGTCCTCATCGTCTGTTGTATTCGTCTCTGTAATCAGTCTGGTGGACATAAATACTGAGCAATATGATATTATGTTTACAAAATAAAAACAATGAAAATGTTCAATCTTACTTGTGGAACGTTATCCCCTGAGCCCTACTCTCCACAGTTCGCTGATTAGAACAAGAATATGCAGCACAGTACTCAGGCATCTTGTAAGTGATCACAGTGTCGCGTTACAAGTCTGCTGAGGAAACACTGGTCCAAGATGGCGGCTGCATTTCCTGCCTCAGAGCCACTAATAGGGCATCTTGTGTTTATATCTGTGGTCGTACCCGCGTATTTAGATGCCAAATTGCGTACTTGCTACGCAAAATGTGTACAGGTTGGCAGGTCTTCTGTCACCAAATATTTCTGTCACAAGTTTTATGTTTTCACTCATGATATTTCAATCTCACAGACATACTGCAGGAAATAACAAAAATATAACATTTAGTATAACACTAAGTATTCATCTTTTCAATAAGTTCATCACAAAAAACAGACTTGTTTTAAGAAGTAAGATAAATAATATTTTATAGTCTGGGTCAGGAGTGTTAAACTCAGTTTCAAAAAGTTGAGCCAATTTATGAGTCAACATTGGTTAATATTTTTAACAAGAAGGAAGATTTTTCATGTTTTTTCCAGCTGTCTTATGCTAAAATACAAATGCAAAACCTTTTCTGAAAATAGATTTTTTCGATGTCAAAACAACTGTTTTGCTAATGAATGTATTTTTCTACAGTACATTTAAATAACACTGAATTTAAAAGTTTTCACTAATGTTAATTATAAACGTTTCCTTTCTCAACATTTTTCCTTTCGAATTGGTGCATGTTAATGCTAAAGATTGAAATACAAATAATCCTTCCTTGAAAGAGAGAGAAAATATTCAAGAAGAAATCTAGATAAATATAAATGGAACAGACTTGGTGTAGCAATAAGCCCAAACTACCTGCAGAGTCCTGTTTTAGAAGTCCATCAACTTTTCCCCATCCACATTAAACTTATTCACAGGTAAGATCAAATTTAGTTTCTTCAACTTCAACATTGGCAAACTGACAGCATGAGGGTCAGATGAGCTTTCTTGGTGATAGCACTACCTGTTCCAGTGCATGAGATTTGCAGTATTATTGGTTTATGTATCACACACCTGCAGGCCAACAAATCTGATCTTGTGGGCTGAATAAAATTATAATTCCTGCAGAATGTGGCCTTGTGATTGACATGTCTGGTAGATGCTTGTTGTGACACATACGTCTTGACTGTGTCTGTCTTTTTGTGAACAAAAGATTAAAGCTTACAGAGAGTTGGCAGTTGTTCTGACTGCCCGTCTGATTAAACAGCATTGTGGTTTTGCTTTCATATGTTTTCATGCATCCATCACCAAGCTAGTGTGATTTGTCTTCTGGGGCCTTGTTCATGGAGTGTGCAAAAAGACGGCTGGCTGTCTGGCAGAAACAGCTTGTATCTTGATATCTGTTGAGGCGCTGAACAATGTCTCCATTGATTGAAAAATGACAAAGAAAAAAAGTCAGTTTAACAGATGAGATAAACGCAGATCTGCTATCTGGTTAGAATGAACATTGTTTGCTGTCAAGACTCATTGCAAGAAAAATAACTGTTCTGGCAAGGCTAAGCTTTAGGCAGACTAAAGCCTAAAACTGATCATTTTACAGACACATGTCACATGTGAGCGACTGTAAAAAATGTCTTCAGCCCAATGCTTTTCATTCTGAGTATGACGTTCCTGGGTTCACTGTCTCAGTGTTTTTCCACCGTTGGCTGTGTTCTTCTTTGCAGCTTGTGTTTTGTGTCCATTGTTTTCCTCCTAATTTTTGGTTTCTTGCAATCACAATGTTTTTTAATGTATTTAGTTATGATTTATACATACTGTATGCCTCCTCATCATAGTCTATTACCACAATTGTGTAAAATCATGTCATCTAGGTTCCATTAGTGGTATTTCTCATGAGTCTCCGTCCTTTCAGCTCAAGTAATGCTTGGTTAAATGTGGTAAAGAGGATTTTGTCCCGAATGAGAAGCTCAACAGCATTTTGTAGTTTTTCAAGTAGTGCACATGCGTTGTAGCCATCTCCCCGCCTTCCCTCAACACCAAAAATGTCTCTGTTACAAGTTTGCATCGAAGTCTCCCCTTGTTTTTTTACTGTTGCTATCGCTAGAGTTTTTTCTGGGAACTACTACAACTTTCTTTCTTCGAACATGTCGGACTCATCAATGGTAAAGGGCTGTTTATTGTTACGTTTAGCAGTACAAGTGTGATTGACAATCTAGTAGCCAATAGATGACGAAACGGGTTCATTATCTATTGGCTACTTTATTTCAACCCCCACCAAGTCTAAGATTTATAAACATTGTAACTTTTTCTTTTTTGGAAACCATAAGTAAAAGACTGTTACAAGTCGATAAAATGATTTTAAAGTAAATTTGACATCTAAATTTGCCACAAAATCCTCTTTACCACATTTAGTCATAGTTATTTTCACTATTGTTTGTTCTTCTGTATGTCCTTGTTATTTTAGTTTCATTCTTAGAGCTTAACTTTCTCCATCTATATTTTTTGTTTTATTTTTGTAATAGTTTTTCTCATTCTGTCATTGCCCCTTTATTTCAGTTAGTATCATTCAGGGCCTCTTATTTAAACCACAGCTTTACTTTGTTCATAGTGACTGTATTGTTTATGTTCTATCTTGGTTTACTTAAAGGTGTGATGACATCACTGTTTAAACTGGCGTAAAGCTATTTCATTTAGTAGATATGCCCGCATATGTCAACTCACAAAAGAATTTGATTAAAAAACTAACATGGCGGGGGTGTACGGGCAGGTCAGAATCCTCTTCTCAGCAACACGGTTCCTTTCGTTAATGATATGTGGGTCTCCCTGGCTGACTTCGCTCTGATTGGCTACAACCCTTGCCCGCAGCAAGCCTTTCTTCTCGGCTCCGTCAACAGTCCAGTAACATGGCGAGTGGACGTTTACAACCGTATACGTTCGAGCCTGAAACGTCTTCTGAGGAAGACGGAGGGGTGAACACATAAAACTCAACTAATCACATGAGCGAATAAACAGTGCTGTCAGATGTTATCAATGAAAATAGATTCACAATATGGTATGATAAACCTGTTGCTCACGGACATTGTTGCTAGAGCGGCTATCACATGCTAGCATCATGAACTCTTCAGACCACGAACAAACGTTTATCAGGCAAGGCAGCATTTTATTAAATAAATAAACTTACAGGTATTGACGATGTGGTCGCCTCCTTCAGGGTTGGTAAAGAATTTTTAATTAAAATCAGTTTCTTTGACAATCCCAACTTGAATTCACCCAAGTTATGGAAGCAGTCCTCCGTGAAGTGAGCTGAACATATTTTCTAATTGAGGTTATAACTGCGTGGCACTTCTCCATAAATGAACTTCAGCCACTCTTCTCTAGTTTTTTCATCCTTCGGGAGTGAGTGTAAACTTCCAGCATGGGTTGAGCATCCTTGGACACAACAGGTCCCCGTTTGCGTAGCCATCTCTTCTCAAGAGCAGCAGCACAAGCTAGCGCAACGCAGCTACCGGTGTATGGGCTGGGGGTGGGGGGTTGGACTGTTTACTTCACTGTGCACTTTTATTGGACGCTATGAAATACGTAGGATGAAATGCCACGTAGGAAAAAGTGGTGCTTTCCGATTCAACCGTTTTTTAAATATGAAACAAAGCGGACCGCCCACAAACGGGAACTTTGATACTCGCTTTGGACGTTCACACGGCCTCATCAGTGCACAACACATCATGATATACCCCAAAAAACTCAAAAAAGTGCATTTTGATGTCATAACCCCTTTAATGGGGTTTGCTGCTCTGTTTGTGTCACATATTCTCTTTTACAGCCAAGGTTTCTTTCATGCTCTCTTGGTCCTTGCTTTTCTCTTCTCTTGACGTGTGTTCAGTTATCAGTTTGTTGTCATGTCCTTGCCTTCCAGTTTATTGTGTACACTGATTCATGCCATGTGTTTCAGGTACCATGTCATGCCACATCTTCTTTCTCTGACTCATTTACTCATCGAGCTTCATGTCATTCACCTGTGTTGGTTAATCATTCCTCATATGGCTCACCTGTGCCTGGTTGCACATACAGTAAACTCTGTTTTGTTCTCTCACTCAGATCCTCATGTTGTATTTGTGCTCATGTCAAGTCACGTTGATTTTAATGCCTGTAATTTTTTTAGGCTTTACCAAAATTATTTAATTAAAAATTTTGGGGGGATTTTTGGATAAACCCCCATGTCCTCTGCTGCTGCATGCCTACAACTAGGTCCTACACAACAGTTGTTTGTTTGTTCCACAATACTGAGCTGCTCAAATCTGATTTGATGATGGATTCTATTTTATTAACATTAAATCTCATTTAAAGAGGCCCTTCCATTAAAAAAGTTTTTTCTGATGTTTCTGTTGAATATTTTAGCTCCACAGGTGTTCTTACCTTCATAGTGGGTGTGAAAACAGGTCAACAACTTCTCTTTCAGTTTTTATCTCTCAAACTATGCAGGTGGTGATAACACCCGAGTTCGAAAGGCCTGTATTTGTTTCGTCACAACTCCTTTGCTTGTTAGTATTAATCAGCTCCTGCAGCTGAAACCACGCCTAGCATGCTGCTGACTAAAAGCTGTAGTATAAACACGTATCAAACTGGAAGACACTACGTATGCTGTTACCATGTGCAGCAGGGCAGGAAATAGTATTCTTTGCTCTCATAGGCTAATTTGTTAGCCAATCTGAGTCCAGCAAATTCAAATAATGAATATTAATGAGTTGGAGCCCAAAGCCGGCCGAAGCCAGCTGAATCATGACGCAGAGAGATTTAAAGGTCTGTTAATCAGTGTTTCCAAATGTTTTATAGATATAAAATGTTTCATATTACTGGTTAATACTTAAGAAATAACCATAAAGGCATTAAATTTGTGTGAAATGGCCTCTTCAATATTTCATTCCAATAAATGTTTCACACAGGTAAAGCTAGACTATGTCCAAAACATTTTAACATACATATTTATGGACTGTTTTGTGGATATTTGCAACTAGTGCTCAGATAAGATAACTGCCTTAATTAATGTTTACAGCAAGGCAAACATGAGGCAATGACAAATAATGGATTTTTGCACTTGTATAACAGCTGTTGTTTGTGACCTCTAAGGGTAATGAGATAAATCGGATCCTTATCTCAAACTAAATAAGATTTTTTGATTTTTAGGTTGGTCAGTCATCTGCGGCAGAAAATGTGATTGTTCAGGATTCCACATATATTTTGACAACAACAATTTCTTTTTGCTGTCAATAACTATTGCCCAAATTAAAAATTTAAATACACTTTAAAAAACCCCTAGTTCAGTGAGAGGACGTGGCATGAATTCAATTATATTATAGTAAGAGAATAAATAAGGATAAATAAAAAGAATGTGTGTGCATGTATATATTGTTAAAATATCAAACAATACTGTTGGTGCAAGGGTCTGAGTGTGTGTGACATAAACCTTTCAGTCCCTTTTACTTGTTCTTGAGCCTGAAATAGCAATTGCTTGATAAGAATCCAATTATACTGTGAACGTGTACTGTTACAGTCTCTCAGTGCTCAGAGGAAAAGGAAATCCCTGTGAGTGCTGCTGGTGTAATGAGCAGTCATTGAAAGTAATTCATTACACACACTTGTAGACCACTCTTTCTTTTACAGAACTCAAATTGCAGACCTCAAATCCTGCCAAATGGATGGGATAAATACAAAGTCTTGTCTTAGTCAGGCATTAACCCTGTATGTGCAACCTGGCTGCAAAGTCTTTGCATAAATAAACTCAAAACCTTAAGAGAGATTGCACTGTTCAACCAGCTACGCATCAGTCACCCCAGTGCCATTAAAGGCTGTTTCACAAAATTGAAGATTTGAAGCTGCCGGCATGTCTTGTTCTATTGAGCAGATTACCAGTTTCCACAAAACTGGAAACACAGTTTAATGTGTTGTCCACATAGAACTTGTGTTCTATAAAACAGTGAACATCTGCCCCTCAATGCGCTTTGCTGTGAGACCCCTATGACCCATAGATCACTATGGGATGGGCTGTTTCCACAAACATGCCCCCTCTTTTTGAACTTGACCTGGGGCCTATTTCACCAAGCGAGCTTAACAAATTGGGGCTTCCGGAGAAAAGCCTCACGTGACTTAGCCAAACATCTCACACCGGGCATTAGTCGGTTACACGAATGACGCTCAGGTGAATTCAATTCTCACTAACTCCAGCGGCGCTTACCAAGCCAGGCTCAGGCGTGTTCATGAGACTTTAAAGTCAGCCCCTGTTAATCGATGCTGGATACCTGAGAATGGAAGGGAAGGAAAGAGACGCGTTCTTCTCCCAGGTGGAGCAAGAATTATTAATTAATACATATGAAGACTACAAAGACACTATCAAATGATCCCTCGGTGGCCATGAAAGGGGATGAGAATATCTAAAAATGACCCTAATGCTAAATAAACCTTCCTGATTTCTCTGCACACTGTGGCTTTACTTAAATGTTCGGCATCCCCCACACTGTACAAGAACGTGCCACTGGCAAAAAAACGCAAAGCAACCCACACAGATTGCGCAACTGTAAGAGCCTGGGAGTGACGTGTACTCCTATTAATATGTGGCTCCATTAACTTGCACAGATACGTATATGATGCTTTATCTACAGAATCTGTAGCACTCATATAAATACTCATCCGGAAATTGGAACGGATTGATCCAGGGTCGGATGATACGTGGAACCTGTTGCCTTAGAGCTCTTTGAAGAATCATTGCTTCCTCATCGACAGGATCATGGTTATTCTGGAAACAGACTTCTAATTACTTGTCATTTTATAATTTCGAAGTAACTGAATTGTAATTGCAAACTCCTGCATGTGATTCATAATAACTTACTGACGTGTTGGTTCTCTATATGAACTGCAGCCGCGCACTATTGCGCACTGCTGAAATGGTCTTTGCACACAGAAAATCAGCGCTTCGCACACAAGGGGAAATCCAAACTCGACAGAATATTTTTTATTCTGTTGTTTTCCAATGTATTTCGATATATTGGACTGCTTGTTTGTCTGCAACGTTCCAGTTCAGGGACACACTTGCTGTACCCGTTATAATGGTTATTTCCTCATCAACGGCAGATATACTGACACAACACAGTAAATTGTTGCCATTGTCTTCCTGCTGTGTGTTGGTTTGTGTTAAAATGTGACAGATTTTTAAAAAGGTTCACACTGGAGGTAAATTCTTCTGACATTTTTGGCCATCTGATTTTATCATGACAGTCTGAACAGCACAGTTCAAGGTTTATATTCAATCCTGACTGATGTCACATTCGTGTGTTTTACTTATTTGGAAACATGTCCAATGTATTAAAATGACACAAGCAAATAAAGGAAACGGTTGGTGTCTGTGAGGGGAAGAACAGGCTCATCCTAGTCCTGCTGGGTGTTGTGCTACTTAAGTTGCACTAACCCACCACTTCATTGCTTGTCAAACGCTGACACAAAATGCAGAAGAAGCCAAACGAAAAGGGGATGTACTATGTGACATCATATGGCCTGTCCAATCAGAGAGATGGAGCTAGAATAAGCCTCAAAATTAGCCTGCAAGGGAGCAGGCTTTTCCAACAGCATATGTTGCTATGGTGAATGAGTGAGGCTTGACTTCAGCTTCCTTCGTGTAACTGGAATTGAGAAATTTAAGCCAGGATTGGCCTGATAAGCCTGACTTATGGAGTAAGCTCGCTTGGTGGAATAGGCCCCAGGACCTTTCTCCAGTTGTCAGCTTTGTGTCAGATAAAACAAAGAACATCACTGCAACCGTCCTGCACCAGGATGCAGTGAGACATCTCTTGGATGTCTGTAGTAGTCACAAGTCTTTCTGAATCATGTGAACACACTGTTGTTCATGTTCTTTGTTGGAGATGTGCATTCAGACTGTGTGCTAGAGTCGGACACTTGGATTTGACAGGGCTTTTGTGGCTGGTAGACTCTAAAAAGTGGCTGACACCTTGATGACTCTCTGATCTGTATGTTGAAAATGATTAGGTGCAGCTGATGGAGTGGAGATTTCCCCTCTGTTACTGGGAATCATATTGCACTCAATAGGACAAGGTTGTGGGAGACTCTACACACTGCACAATATAGCCAGTTGCTAACACCAGACCAGGTTCACTTAGTGTGTGGAAATGCAGGATCTTTAATACTGAACATCTCAAAGAACCCAAACAATGCCAGCACACAGCCTTTTGCTCTGTCTGTGACTGCCTGCAGGGTAAACACTTATAAAGTATATGTTGGAATATATTTTGTCACTGGATTCCTCAGTGCATTTAGATACAGCTGCAGCTTTTGGTGAGCTTTTATTTTCCTTTATTGGGGGACATGAGAGTATGGGGACTGATGAAGGTTGATTTGGGTGCAAGATATGATCAGAGTGGCAATCAGAGCACCAAGCATTACATCAGTTTGGAGCTACATGTTTGTTTGATACACAGCATACAGTGGGGCAAAAAAGTATTTAGTCAGCCACCAATTGTGTAAGTTCTCCCACTTAAAAAGATCAGAGAGGCCTGTAATTTTCATCATAGGTATACCTCAACTATGAGAGACAAAATGAGGAAAAAAAATCCAGAAAATCACATTGTCTGATTTTTAAAGAATTTATTTGCAAATTATGGTGGAAAATAAGTATTTGGTCACCTACAAACAAGTAAGATTTCTGGCTTTCACAGACCTGTAACTTCTTTAAGAGGCTCCTCGGTCCTCCACTCGTTACCTGTATTAATGGCACCTGTGTGAACTCATCAGTATAAAAGACACCTGTCCACAACCTCAAACAGTCACGCTCCAAACTCCACTATGGCCAAGACCAAAGAGCTGTCAAAGGACACCAGAAACAAAATTGTAGACCTTCACCAGGCTGGGAAGACTGAATCTGCAATAGGTAAGCAGCTTGGTGTGAAGAAATCAACTGTGGGAGCAATTATTAGAAAATGGAAGACATACAAGACCACTGATAATCTCCCTCGATCTGGGGCTCCACGCAAGATCTCACCCCGTGGGGTCAAAATGATCACAAGAACGGTGAGCAAAAATCCCAGAACCACACGGAGGGACCTAGTGAATGACCTGCAGAGAGCTGGGACCAAAGTAACAAAGGCTACCATCAGTAACACACTACGCCACCAGGGACTCAAATCCTGCAGTGCCAGACGTGTCCCCCTGCTGAAGCCAGGACACGTCCAGGCCCGTCTGCGGTTTGCTAGAGAGCATTTGGATGATCCAGAAGAGGATTGGGAGAACATCATATGGTCAGATGAAACCAAAATAGAACTTTTTGGTAGAAACTCAACTTGTCGTGTTTGGAGGGGAAAGAATGCTGAGTTGGATCCAAAGAACACCATACCTACTGTAAAGCATGGGGGTGGAAACATCATGCTTTGGGGCTGTTTTTCTGCAAGGGGACCAGGACGACTGATCCGTGTAAAGGAAAGAATGAATGGGGCCATGTATCGTAAGATTTTGAGTGAAAACCTCCTTCCATCAGCAAGGGCATTGAAAATGAGACGTGGCTGGGTCTTTCAGCATGACAATGATCCCAAACACACCGCCCGGGCAACGAAGGAGTGGCTTCGTAAGAAGCATTTCAAGGTCCTGGAGTGGCCTAGCCAGTCTCCAGATCTCAACCCCATAGAAAATCTCTGGAGGGAGTTGAAAGTCCGTGTTGCCCAGCGTCAGCCCCAAAACATCACTACTCTAGAGGAGATCTGCATGGAGGAATGGGCCAAAATACCAGCAACAGTGTGTGAAAACCTTGTGAAGACTTACAGAAAACGTTTGACCTCTGTCATTGCCAACAAAGGCTATATAACAAAGTATTGAGATTAACTTTTGTTATTGACCAAATACTTATTTTCCACCATAATTTGCAAATAAATTCTTTAAAAATCAGACAATGTGATTTTCTGGATTTTTTTTCCTCATTTTGTCTCTCATAGTTGAGGTATACCTTTGATGAAAATTACAGGCCTCTCTGATCTTTTTAAGTGGGAGAACTTACACAATTGGTGGCTGACTAAATACTTTTTTGCCCCACTGTAGTTTTTTATTTCATCCAGGAGAATTTCTCAGAGTCCTCCACACTTATGTGAGAGTTGGGGTTCAATTCGAACTACACACTGAAGTTCTAGGTTCTAAGCAAAGGGTGTCACCTTAATGGGTAAATGTCAGTTTTATGCACAGGGATTGGCCTTCGATGATTGATGTGGCTTTGTGGGATCTTGACTCTCTGGGCTGTGATAGGAGCAATGGAAAATGACTGAAAGAAGCTTGGATCATTAAGTATATTTCTTCACTTTTGCACAAACTCTAAGAAAACCAAGAATGGTGAAAGGGCACCTTGTGTTCCTGCCCTTAGTATGAGCCCTCCAACATCCAACTGCTCTGGAGCCAAAGTAGCAATTTCTGTAAGATAGGATGAATCACTCTAGCAGTGCCAAGGTAAACCCTGTAAGTATCCTTTCTGTTTGACCTTGTCCACCTTAGACAGTACATCATACAGCACCTTCAACTCATGGTGCTCCTTTGCCTCAATTTTGGAGCATTTTTCAAGTTTTGTAAATAAAGCACCCAAAGTTTTATACAACATTCAGGCTCAGACACCAGGAGTGAATACGAGTGAGTCTCCACCATTCATCTAATGTTGAATGGAGATAGTTACCCTGAACAGGAACAAGTGAATATACAAAATGTGTTGCTCTCACCACATAAAATTCTAGTAGTGTTTGCTGTATTATACATGTCTAGTAAGACATTGTTATATAGTCCAACTTTGTTCTGAGATAATGGGTCTATTTGTTGTTTAGAGTGCATTTGTATTCATGTTTGTGATAAAATGCAATAATAGTGCACTAGTAAGAAAAACTGGAGCTGTAAGACATCTAGTACATGATCTTTAGAACTGGCTATTCATTGCAATGGGCAGAGAATAGCACAGAATGAATAACCTCTTAGTGTCACCGGAAACATTTTATCTATAGGCATGTTGCTATAAAGTATCTTGCTATGTATCAAACATTGATATGTTCAAGATAGTTGAGGGCATAAATATTCTCTGCTCAGAGGCGAATACTGGCAACTAACACGCAACTGGAGAGCATTAAGCTCTTCCATATCTGTTTACAGCCAACACATAAATGTTACCTGGCCCCTGGCTTATCACCTAATTTCTCTGAGGTAGTTTTAGTGCTACCCTATTACTGGCCTGTCACTTGAGGCACCGTGCACCTGCCTTTGAGTCACTGTGCTGCTGTATTGAGCCAAATAACACAGCAAGAAAAACCAGAGGGCATGTACCTCATTACACCACTGTTGTTGCTTTAGTGCTTTATGATGTTGTTTGTTGAACTGTACAATTGAAAGCATTTTAAGCTTGAATTGAAAAACTGATGGAGTAAAACTGTGAAATACTGAAAAGTAAAAAGGGAAAAAAGAGACAAACTGTGAAAGATGTAGGAGAATCTGCAGGGTTTTTTCACGATTGGCAAGGTAATTACAGAACAACTTCCCATTCATCTGGGTGTCCATATGGCAGCTCGAGGCAAATAGAGAATCTAAAGTAGTTCATTCTGTTCTACTTCTTTTTGTTCATGTGACTCTTTTCCTAAAATACTTTCTCAATCAATACCAAAATCTATAATTCTAAAATGCTACTCTAACCATTCTCAGTCAAATGAACCTGCTTTCACATTCAGTAACTAAAGTTTTTTGTTTCAGTCTCCTTTTTACATTGATTAGTTTGGTGAAAAGAACTGCAATCAACTCCACCAACAAATACTCTGCTACCTAAATGCACAATGGAGGCTACGCAAGTGAAAGCTTTGCACATACATGAATAACAATAGGATCCCAGAATTCAATTCTGAATACTGTCTGGAACTTGTTAGCGTTCCTTTTTAGGTAACAAATCATAAGTTTAGACATTTTCACAGATTCTCAGGATAAATCAGTAAAAATCTCTTCAATTAATCACTCTGAGAAAGCCTCAAATTAAAAGGTCAATCACAGTGGCGGCTGGTGAGATATTTTTTGGGTGGGGCTATATAAATCCAATTAAGTGACGGTCAATAAAACATTTGTAAAGATGAGTTCATGTAAACCCTGTATAAAAATACATTTTAAACTTCAGTTAAATATTTAACAAAGACTTTATTCGATTGTAAAATAAAAAAAAATCACCAGAACAGGTTAATCTAGTCAGCCAAACGGACACATTTTGTATATTAACATTAAATTTTGTGTTAAGTAGCTAATATTTAATATAATATAAACATTAAATATGTTTGGTCATTTTAATTGTCCAGCACTGGATAAGCCAGCTGTGTCTAGTGTGTCTCAGGAAACCTCCCACTGTGCTGTGGAACCAGTTCTCCATGCAGCAGGTCACACTGATGAGATGCTGAGTGAAGACAAAACACTCCTCAATGTGCAGCAGGATGGTGTCACACACCTGAAAAACAACCATCTACTAGTCATAATTTTAAACTTCCTAACAACTTTTTTTTCTTTACAGACTTCTCTATCATTGGGTTTAACAAGTTTCCCTTCTGTTCAGTTTTATTCTACCAGAAAACAAAAAGAAAACATTGTTCTTACTTTCATTATCACGTCTGGTGTTCTCTTGCTTCTTTATATTTTCGGACAGATGTTTCATATCCCTCCTCACTCCTGTAACCATCCAGGATCAGAGCCGCTTGCTTACAAAAACCGAGTGAGCATAGCTACATCCAGCTAGCTCTGAGTGAAGCCTCGACTTTTTTCCTTTCTCATTTAATGGCTCTTTGATAGCAGATAATCTCGCGGTATTTAAACGTGGTTTGGGGCGCTTCAAAAATCGCCCTTCATGAAGTTATTTTCTTTGCGTTTATTGGCTAAATTAAGTTCTTGCGTTTATTGGCTAAATTACGTTCTTCCGTTTGGCAATGCAGATCTGCTATTGGCTAATTTGATCTAAAAGCCCACCTCCTGAGGACAAATTCTCCAGCGCCCCAGAACTGAACTAGACACATGAGAAGTGAAGATGAAGGAGGAAATCATATTTTACAAAGCAATTTCTATCTTTCAGAAAACCTTTATATCATATTCTCAGTGTATAATGAGTGCTTTTTAACTCTAAATATATGTAATTAAAAAAAAAAGAAATATTTCTTATTCGTTTCCACATCATGTAGCACTATGTGAAAAATTATCAATTCATAGAACACACTGAAAACTTTAGCTAACTTTGTCATCATTTAATACATTTCATTAAGTACTACATTATACACAGGGGTGCACATAATAGTTTTGGCCTGGTTCTCAGAAGAGAACCTAGGGTTGTTGCTTGGTCCTCACATTTTTAAATGTGTCTTGCTGTGTCTCTTCCGAGCTCCTCGGCTTTGTTTTTGGTTTCATCAAGCTTCAAATTCAGTCTGTTTACTTTACCTGGCTCTATATTTGTTTCAATAAAAATCCTTTAATTGTTGAAAAAATCAAGAGAAACCAGTAAAATATAAAAATACTGGTAAAAAAAACCTTCAGAGTTCAGGTTGGATTGTTTACAGGTTTGATTGTTCACTTTAATCTACATTTAACAGTTTGATGTTGAAATTTATTAGTCAGCTGTTGGGGCTTCTGTCATTTACTGTAACTGTTTTTTGTTTTGAAATGATGAGGATGTTTGTAATGTGATGCAGTCAGATAAAAAGATACAGTGGACAGTTATGGGGCATTGACTGCATATCCCATAGTGCTTTGCGCGCATTCAAAATGACGCGGATCACAGACAAATACGCTGATACTGTTGATTAAAACAGGTGGTTTTCTGTATTTTATAGCACAAAAAGGTAGTTCTACACGTCTGTGCCATGATGGTCTATTTGTCTTATTCAGTGAATTTTTTCAGTTTTGACGCGATGCAGAATCCTGCAGTCAGCTGCACTGATCTGACTGACTGAAAATCCGTCACACTGGCAAACTGATACAGAGAGACAGAGAGAGACGCAGCATCAGCTGATCAGCTGGAACTTCGGCGCTCTGGCTGAGAAACATATCAGTCAAACAAAAGAAGTCAACAGGATTCTTCATTTATTTGACAATGAACCCCGCCTCTGATTAACCTAAACATTCACGCAGCTCAGCCAAACCAATGTTAAGTACTCAAACGCGTGTTGCAACTTTTCATCTGGTGCGCATTTTATATTTTGACAGTGTGTGCGGACCTGCGGACCACTTATGTGCACCCCTGGTTATATTCCTTAAAGTAAAGCAGATTATACCACTAGATTCCAATTGGTTGATCAAAAGATTGTATGCCTAGTTTTTTGGAGAAATGGAATTATTATTTTCTTTTTGTTAACTAAAGTTTTTTTAAAGTCTGAATGAAATTACTCCCCAGATATTAAACTTCATAAAGGATCAGTTTTTAAGTATAGACATTATGTAATTAAACAAAGGACCTTCAGTGTTAGGTATCTAGTGAAATTTTTTTCATTTGGACTCAGTTGTACATACTTTTCATCCAATTTTCCACCATTTCCAAAAGGTATTTCTAATAATAATAATAATAATAATAATAATAATAATAATAATAATAATAATAATAATAATAATAAGTCCATCCATCCATCCATCCATCCATCCATCCATCCATCCATCCATCCATCCATCCATCCATCCATCCATCCATCCATCCATCCATCCATCCATCCATCCATCCATCCATCCATCCATCCATCCTCTGCCACAGGAGAGAAACACAGACAGTCATTTCCTTTCCCTTGCTGCTTGTTCTTGTTTGGGATTCTAAAGATATTGTAATTGGTTCTCTCTGACATTAGACAGAATATTGAAACTTCATCTCAACCAAGCCCAACAGTCTCAATATATTACATGATTATACTGACAATTTATTTTCACTGCATGACCTACGATTTAAATCCTCTACTTTTATCTTTATAAATTAAGATTAAATAATATTTCCTCCTTCACAGACACTATTTGTTCTTGCTTGTTATTGCTTTATTTTATTTACCTTTTGTTAAGTTAAGGCATTTTGAACTACTTGGTTATAAATATCAGAACCTGCCTTGGAATGGATCTAGTTAGAGCAGTTACAAAATTCTGTTTACTGCAATTAATCCCACCAACAAGCAAATTACGCACAACTGCAGCTAGCATAAAAAAACCTAATAAGGTGCATTGTAAAGTGCAATCTTAATTTTTTTTCAATATAATTACAGTACCATATATTTACTTTACATAAGGGACCAGGATGCAATTAAATTGCATTTAATTTAACATCTCAAAGAATGTGCAGAATTAGTTAAAATCAAATCATCTTTATTCATATAGCACAATTCTTGCTTCCAGCAACCTCATGTGCTTTCCAATGTGAATATAAAACAATCTGTAATAAAACAGTTGAGATAAAAGACAAGTAAAAATTAAATCAAAATGTGTACTTTTATATGTACTCGTGCAAACACATACACACATGCGCAAAAAATACATTTTATATATACATCCATGCACTGCACATACCAGATGCGTGATCTAAATAACAACACTTTGAATGTTTGACTATGTATATTGATCAATTTTTAAATAAATATTCACGCACAGACAGGCATAAATAAAAAGTTGCATTAGCACAAGAATAAAAGTTTAAAACACTAAAAACTTAGCTATAGAAAAGTGCAAATAAAGAAGTTTTTAACTTCTTTTTAGAAATATTTAGAATGAGTGTTTCTCTGGCAGCTAAAAGCTGAGTATTTCATTCCTTTGGTGCACAAACACAGAATGCAGTTCCTGTGATTTGGAAGAGATGGCAGGTTAAACTACATGACCCCAGTCTGTAGACCTGAGTGATCCTAAATAAGGCGTTAATATTCTCTTACATATTGTGGTGCCAGGCCATTCAAAGCTTTGTATACAAGTAAAGGATATAATTTATTATATTTTAAACAAGAAGCCAGTTCAGAGAACTGAGAACAGGTGTGATGTGAGTGACAATAAGCAGCAGTATTTTAAATCAGCTATAGTCGATGAAAAGCATATAATAGAAGGTCTGTAAAAAGTCCATTGCAGCAGTCGATTCTACTTGTTTTGAATGCATGACTCAGTTTCTCTAACAGTGCTTTTGATAAAAACATATTTCTGCAGTGATAAAAAGCCACTTTGGTAATGTGGTTAATGTGTCCTTTAAAATTCAGCTCTATCCAGGACTACACCCAGGTTACGTGCTTCATTACTGCACTCAAGGGACATAAACTAAGACGAGCTGCAACTTTATGTCTTTGGCCCAAATACAAACATTTCTGTTTTATCTTTGCTCAGTTAAAAGATGTTCTGTGACATCCAGATAATAATATCCTGCAAACATTGTGTAAGAGAGAGTGAAGGAACAACATCATCTTAAGATAATGAAATGTACAGCTGTAAGTTATCTAGTATGATACTGGTATTCCATGATTAACTTATTTGAAGCTATTCATTTCAAAATATGATATATACAGTCGATAATTTTTTTTCTCAAAAACTGTGTCAAACCTACTTCCTGTGAAACATGTAATTGCACGCATAACTGATTTGACAACTTGATAAATATCAGCTTACTTTTTAATGTATGTATGATGATCACATGCAAGATTCAGTGCCAAATGTTTCCCTGTGGTGTACGATGAACAGCAATCAACCACAGCAACTAAACAGAGAGCACATTTCTCTCTTCAGACATATGCACATTATTTTTTCCAACTAATTCACTTCAAATCGTTCTATTTATTCTGGAACTGTTAAGGAGCAGGCCATTATTTCACAGCAAATTACACAAATAGTTTCAGTTCCGTTTCTCACATGAGATTCTGTCACCAGTGGGTAAATAACACAAAAATCTTGCACAGTTTGTTATTAAATCCCACACTCATATTTATGCATGATTCATGGAGAAATGCATACCCACATGTAGCCATTTTTAAAGAGGTAACAATAAAACCACATTCATGTAGGAAATGGTTTATCCCTCGGATATATTGGGTTCTTTTTTGGATATACTCACATAATACCTTTTAACAAAAATAGCTCTTGGTGTCACACAAATGAGCAGAGCTGTAATTGTCCGATCTCTCTACTTTTGCTGTAATAAGAGTTCTCAGAGTGCAGTTGCTAAATCCGCAGTTTGAATAAATCAAGACTTTTTTTTTTGCACCAGCTCTGTTCTCAGGTTTTCCACAGTAGATTAGAGGTACACAAGGAGGTGTTTTCTGGTTGAATAAGTACTTTCTCTATCTAAATAGATATAAAATATGAATAAAATATTGAAGTCAGCAGAATGTATAAAATACTCAATGACAGTCGAGATGGAAAAATCCACAGTAAAGAGTTTTTGACGTGTTTTTTTTAATGATGTACTGAGGGTTGTATTTTATTTGCTCATTTTTCTCAAAAGCATTATCAGCATGTTTTTATGATGCTGGATAACACGTACTGTTTAAAGAAGCACAGGGTGCTGCAAATAGGTCTGAAACAAACTGTGTATCCACAGAAAAAATGGAACTAAGTCATTTATCAAGTTCTGTTGAGGTGTCACAAGCACTAGCACGCCTACAGAATGAGCAAGGGTATCGCCAAAAAAGACTGATTCATGCATCTTTCTGTAGTTTTTTATCTCCACATAAAACAAAATGCAGATCAAATAGTCTCAAGATTACAGTTATAAATGAACAAGATGTGACTCACATCATGGAAATTGAAATCGGTTTTTGTTCACTGATGAAACCATTCATCAATCTTCTAAACCTGCTTTTTCCTGTTCAGGGTTACAGGGAGCTGGTGTCTATCTACAGCAGTCATCGGGTGACACACTCGATGAGAACATGCAAACTTAATGCAGAAAAGCCCCAACCCAGATTTGAACCCAGGACATTCTTGCTGCAAGGCAAAAGTGTAACCAACTGCACCACCGTGCAGCCTGTAATGAAACTAATACTAATAAAAGTGACTCCAAGTTCTAGGTGAAAGTTGACTTAATAGCAACACAGTCCAGCGATAAATCTTTACAACAACTGGTAAACAGACTTTTAATTCACAGGTTAGACAGTCAGAAAAAATGTTTAACCAGAATTCAAAACTTTTTGGCACACAGGTATGAGTCTCTTCAACTAAGTAAATGATTTGAAGACCTTTTCTCTAACATAATGCCAGGCTCTGCTGTTGTTTCTGCAACAAAACACCATGTCATATAACTTTTACAGTCACTGTGACGTGATTGGTTTGAGTTCATTTTCTGTTTCTAAACAGTCTTTTATAAGTGATTTAAATGAAGAGAAGGTAAATGGAATGGAATAAATCAGTAACTGATCTAACAAATACCCCTGAAATCATTAAGGGTCGTAAAGAAGGGAGTATTGCTTAATTAGTAAACTGTCTGAGATGAGAGACCATAAAGAGTCATCACTTAATTTATTGTCTGCTGTCAGATAGAAGGTAAAGAGCTGCTTCATATTAGACTAAAGATTAGCGTTTTAATTGGTAGATTCTTGAAGATGACTCAGTGTCTGTATGATGACAGGAGAAAATACTTAGGCACAGATAATGATCCTTAAATCATCTTAATTATTCAGAAAATATACAACCTCTTATGTAATGACCCTGTGAGCTTTTCTTCCCTGAAATGAGCAAAAGCTCGGAAACGTGACTGCAAGGGAAAAGAGACACGTATTAACAGAGAAACAAAGTTCCATTAAAAACAGAAAAAAATTACAGAAAACATGTTTATATTAATGTTTAAACTACCAGAATGAACTAAAATTAATATAAAACTGGAAAACAAAAATAAATTGATTTAATTCAAATCTCTAGAGTTAAAGTAAAACAAATTGTCAAATGAACCTCTTGTTTTTCTGGATTCTTCTTCAACAACGGAGTCCAGTCTTGGTCCTCGAAGGCCACTATCTTGCATGTTTTATTCATGTCTCTGCTCCAACACTCCTGACACACTTCACCTCTTCAACATGTCCTCAAAGTCTGCAGCAGCTTGGTAATCACCTGCTGATTTAAATTTGGTGTGTTGGGGATATTTAGCTGTTGATGATGCATGTCCGGGTGCATATTAAGAACACACTGAGCTCCCCATTATGGTGATAGAATGCCCTCAGGTGATGTTATTAATGATCAGTACCATTCTCTCCTGACTCATATCCAACACATAAATATGTGATTGCTCTTTAAGTTATATAAGATGTTCCCTTTAATGTTAATCTTGAGGAAACTGATTAGATGATGTTTGAAGAAGTTACCAGTTTGAGGGTATTTGCTTTAAAATGAAGTCTGTAAGTTTTTTTTAAAGAGGCCCTTCCATTAAAAACGGTTTTTCTGAGGTTTCTGTTGAATATTTTAGCTCCACAGGTGTTCTTACCTTCATAGTGGGTGTGAAAACAGGTCAACAACTTCTCTTTCAGTTTTTATCTCTCAAACTATGCAGGTGGCGATAACACCCGAGTTCTCCCGAGTTCGAACGGCATGTATCTGTTTTGTCACAACTCCTTTGTTCGTTAGTATTCAGCAGCTCCCGCAGTTGAAACTACGCCTAGCATGCTGCTGGCTAAAAGCTGTTAGCATAAGACATAGCAAACAGAAGAGAGAACTTCTGATGTTGCCATGTGCAGCAGGGCAGGAAATTGTACCTTGCTCTCATAGGCTAGTTTGTTAGCCAATCTGAGTCCAGCAAATTTGAATAATGAATATGAATGAGCTGCTGCCAAAGCCTGACGGAACCAGACAGATTTTGATACAGACAGATTGAAAGGTCTGTTAATAGGTGTTTCCTGACATTTTTTAGATATAAAATGTTTCATATTACAGGTTAATACTTAAGAAATAACCACAAAGTCCTGAAAATTGTATGAAATGGCCTCTTTAAGAATGTTGGCATGGCTGATGAAATGTGCAGATCGGTAAATACTAAAGGAATACTGAATGAAAGAAGGAGCTTAATAATATAGTAAGGCGTAGGCCATAGCTTGGGCAAGCAGGAGAATCTAACAATGAACTGAGAACCAGAGAACTTGATGTACTATGGAGGTGGACTGCTGACATGAGATCCAGGTATGTGACAACAGATGAAAAACTGATGACAAAGCAACCAAAATTCTAAAACTGTTGCTAGGATAATGGGAACTGAATGATGATGAAAAGACTGAAATTAAAATTGACATAAATATACATAACAGAATCAACAAGACTGTGCGCTTGAAAGAAATCAAGGAAAAACTCAACTGATAATAAGATTACATGAAAGGCAGAATTGAAAAGGCAAAACCAAATAATAAAGATGTCCTGGAAAATAAGATAAACATAAGTGAGAGTAAAGATCATGCTAAGGCAAAGCTCGAATGAAGGTATTAACCATAACTAGACTTGATGAGCATCAACCCACTAAGCTATCTAACTAGAAACACAAACTATGAGGCCAACATGAATATAACTCAAATTATTGGCAAACAAAAGAAATCCTAAAACTAACAAAGACACAGGCAAAACTGGAATATTAATCCCTTAAAAGTAAACAAACTAAACACATGACAAGATCCCAGATTTGTGACAAAGTTGTTATTTTGATTAACACAATACAAGGACAATTCCAGATTTTTCTTCTAGCATCTGTGCTACATCTCTATGCTCTAAACTTAGATACTCCTCAAAAGAAACTTGGGAACTAAGTGTAAAAGGTGGTTATTTTTAAAAATACCCTTAATTCCTCAGTGTGAGGAAAAAGCTGTGACATGTCATTAAGCAGCCATCAGGAGTGAATAGCCATCTGGTACTATTAGCAACAAGTAGGTAATTAGTGTTGAAATAGCAGGAACCTTTCCAGCTGCAGATGAAGGGGAAGAAAACTGCTGGGGGACTCAGCATCTTTGAAAAATGCTTATAAAAATAATAAGTGCCACTGAAATCTAGGTTTGCTGTCAAAACACTCGTGTATATAAGTGCAAAAATGCAGTTGTGAAAGGGCTATTGTTTGCTCCTTCATGAAAAGCCTATAGGGCAGTATTAGGGTTGTTGCGATGATTTTAAATCGAACAACAATGTTCACAGATGCTGCTTCTCCAGTGTATTCTATGTTATGGTTGGGCATTTAAAACTTGCTTTGTAATGCAGTACAAAGCCAACCTGCTTTGCCTGTAAGAACATTAATCTAACCTGACCTAGTAAAAGAGAATAAATATAATTTTTTATGACATACACAATGCTTAGCTTCAATCTTTGTGAGAAGTATAATAGTTTATAGTCTGAGATTTAAAGCGGTCAGCCTCAAATTACAAAGTGAGGCTGTCTCTTTGAATCAGTGAAATAGTTTTCTTTGCATTGCTTGGAGAATGAAATTAGAAAATGTATAAATTTTCTTACAAAAAAAGCTCCCGACTACATTGTAAACTCCAATTACAGCCCACTGTATGAACATAATTTGCTCACACACATCAGTCAGCTAGATAAATCCCCTCTGAGGCAAACTGAGAATGAGCTGATTGCTTCCCTTTGATCTACAGCTAGAAACATGTCACAGATGTATTTAGATCCAATTTTTCTTTTGAGTAAATATCAAACATTGAAAATGCCACAAGTTTCAGTTTTAAAATGCCTTTTTTCTTTCATGTTGCTGTTGATTTATCATCATCACAAGGCAGGTGATAATGTTTTTGCCTTTGTGTATGTGTGCATGAAAGAGAGTGACAGGAAGTTTGTGTTTGTTACCCAAATATCTAATAAGCAACCGAATGGATTCTAATTAAATTCGTTGTTGTAAGTCTTTACTGTATGTACATCCACACTTGAATGACTTGAAGTTATCGCAATTCAAGTTGGCCACCACAGCTATTCAGCATTGACAAACACAATAATAGCTGAGTTCATTTTGCAATAAAATTAAGCTAAAATGTGGTACATTAGTAGCTGAGCATCATCCTTAACACATACTCTATGTTGTACGAAAATCCTTTGCATAGGTCACAAATCGAATACCTTAGAACGACATACGTTTTTCGTAGGCTATTTATATAGGTTTTTATGTATAAAAGCTGCACCCATGCTGTACGAATCCTACTTTTGGTGAAAATTTTCAAGGGCAAAACAGCTTCCAAATTTCTGAAATTTGATTATTTTTATTTTCAAAAGTTCATTTAAATGCACAATGAACTACTGTTGCTTCCATAAAATTACACTTCTCCCTTTTCATCATGAGTGGGGCAACATGATGCAAAATCTCAGCAAAGGTTTATCTGGAGGTATGCCATTTAGTCACCTTCCAACTCACTGTCCAGCTATGTCCAGGTATGGTACTGAGTCTCTGGCTGTAGAGGAGCTGCCTCTGAATTCATGGCTTCACCCAACAGTGTTACTGTCTTCTTTCCAAGTCCACCTGTCACTTCAGAACTAAAGCAGCAGCAGCTACAAAGGTGAGATCCTACTGCAGTTGGGGTTTGTCGCAGGCAGGCCTTCATGGCAACTAAGTGCAGACTTTTAGCTGTTGATGATGCATGTCTGGGTGCATACTAGTTTCAAGTTTCTCTCTCATGTGCAAAGTCTGCACTTAGGGGGTACAAAGGCAGTGCCATGAAGCCCTGCCTGCAACAAACCCCAACAGCGGTAAGGACACTCTAGGACAAAGCAACCCTCAGACAGATTGTAGAAGGTGCAGCTGAAATCTTCTCTACATTATTGCCATCTTGGAAATTACACACTTTTCCACAAGTTTTCGAGCAGATGTAATGATCAACACACAGAATTTGGAGTTAACAGATGGCCGCCACTTATATTCCCAAACAAAATTTTGCGAAAGCCTAATAATGACTCGGAATAGCTGAGGTCTACGGGTCTGCTTGCAGCATAAGTAGACAAGAGGAAGGTGGCCTGGCACCCCTACAAAGAACTCTACGCCAGCAGGTGGCAGAAAATTCCCCCATCTTTTCTAGAATGAATCAAGTTGCAGTTGTAAACAGAATAGAAGCCATACCAATTTCCTAGAAATGTAGGTGGAAACTGTGCCCGCGGCCCGCCTCAACTAATATCTACAAACTCCAGATTTCATAGGAACCCATTGTTTGTAAGAACCTTTGAGACTGAGGCTTATATCTTATGATTCACAGATTTTGTTTAAAAAAAGTAAAACAGTACACATACAACTGATTAACTTTTGGAGTAAGGCAGATTCAAGATGACTGCAGCTAATCAACCTTAGCTAAAGAAAAACAAAGAAGCTATGATGGCTATGGCTATCATTACCAACAGATACTGAGCTGCAGTTTCATGTGTAGCTGAGAGTCATTCCCATCACAAAATGAGATTGCATGTTGTATCATGGTGGCCATCTTAATGTTCATGAGATATTCCATTGACAGGCACACAGTGACAGTTATTTAGAAATTTACAAGCAAAGGTGTGGTATTGAAAATTACACTTAGCTAATACAATACAAAATTGCAAAGTAAAAAATTAAGAATTAGCCATTTTTGTGTTTTCAAATGTTAGTGATGATAACAAGAAAAGGGAAAATGATTCACTCAAGGTTTCAATTTAATTTTGAAATGTTAGATTTTTTTTTACTCAGTCTTACCAATTTTTTTAAAACCTGAAACTACTTGTGCTTTATTGGTATATGAAGTCCATGTGTCTATCCTTCTCCATGAAAAAATGTTACTTGGTTGTTAAAGTGCTTCTTATTTTCTTTTAGTTTCAGAAGTCTCAAACCACTGTAGTGCACGTGACCTGCTGACTTTAGCTAACACAATTGGCACTGAGCATCAATTGGCTCTCTGTAAAATGACAGCAGCAACAAGCACCTGCTAGTTAATGTACGCCCCCTTCAGGCGAGGCTGAGTACTGTCTGCCTCCCCTTATGAACTTTCTCTGGAGTTTATTAACCATCAGCATGACTATTTGCAAAAAGTTGTGGTGTGGAACAAAACTTTCTGTAAACTTGGCAACATACTGAGAAACAGGCATAAGCAACACAATCCAGTTTGTACAGGATTGCGCATTCAGAGGTGAAGCTCGGTTCTTTACTGCCTGACTTCTGGTTTCTGCCCTATATTTATTGGAAATGTGCAAATTTATTTATTTTTACTCAGTGAAATGTTAAAAATGATTGGAGTCACAAAAACACATTTATAACACAGATAAATGGACAAATATGAATATTTATTTAATGTAATCATTTGTTTTTTTATGATGACCTCACCTGTTTCCCCTGACCACACACATCTCTGCTGTGGTGGCCTTCTTGAATTGGGTTGAGTTAATGTTATTTTATTTTTAGGGGGACACCCAATGATGAATTTTTAAGAGTTTTATGAAAATCCATGCAGTGGCATGCATATGGTATCTTACTAATGAAAACACACAAAGTCATACAAAGGCACAAAAATTATCACCTGTCTTTTGCATTTCATGACTGAGTGTGAATAAATAAATTAACGATTTACATTTAGTTATATTAATGTAATAGCAACATTGGTATAGAAAAATATATTTGTTTAATTTATTATAAAAAGCCCTATTTGTTTGTAAAAATATGTACAGTAAAAATATGACATAGAAGCAAAAATATTATACATTTCCTTCAAATACAGAATTCTGTGATAAAAAAAAGAAAAAAAAAAACAAACAAAAAATACTGGAGGGCTGGACATGACATGCTTTAGTTTAATTGGTAACTCCCAAATTGCCTCTAGGTGTGAGTATGTGTGAATGGTTGTCTGTCTACAGGTGGCCCTGTGATAGACTGATGACCTGTCCAGGTGTAACCCCGCCTCTTTCCCAATGACAGCTGGAGATAGAAATCAGTTCTCCGTGACCCTGAACAGGAATAAGCAGGTACAGATAATGACTGACTGACAAAACACTGACTTATCCTTTGAGTCTTTTCATGCTTGAATGAGCCACAGACCAGAGATCGGTGGCTTGAACAAATAAAACCAATAGCAACCTTCCACTGAAAATAACCAGAAAACTCATCTGACATGAGTAAAAGACCAGCAAAAGTCTAAAGACCCCCCCCCCCCCCAAAAAAAAACCCCAAACAAATAATTAACGAAACTCCTAAAAGCCCAAAAAACTAATGATGGGACGTTTACATGAAAACCTGGCATCTTTGAAACAAGAAACAAGACAAGACTCAAGTCCTTTGCACACTAGTATATTTTTACACCGATACATATTTCATGCATTACAGTTCTCTTTTAAACAGTGAATGGTTTATGTATACTATGTACAACCCAACAAGAACTGTTTAAAATACATCTAAAACTACACAAAAAGGAAAAACAGGTGTTTCGGTTGAGGATGTAGTTTTCCATATTTTTTGGTCTGTCTCCTACATCCTACTTTTTCTTTTACACTGTAAACTGGTGAAAAGCCTGTGTATTTTGACAACTGGCAAATATTTATTTGAAGCACTTATTCATTATCATCTTTTTATGTAAAAGTCCCAGCATTGTCCTTCCTTTAAAATGTGTGTTTGCTGCATTTTCTTCCTTCTAGTTGAACAGCTCAAATGCTTTGATGGGTTTGCTTAAACTTTGGTTTTGGAGAAATAATAAAAATTAAAATATAATGGACATAATTAATGTATAACAGTAGAGTCTTGGATATATCTAATAGATCTATGTCTCTTTATTATTTATTTATCTACCATCTGAATTTATTTAACTATTTATCAAATTTTCCTGTTCAGATCGATAAAGTTTTAGTGAAGTAAATCACATACTAGCAAGCTAATGCTAAATGGAGCTGAACTAATAGTTTAATTATAGGTAGTTCTTTACTTTCCGACACTAAACGTACCTAAACAGGGTAATTAACATCAGTACTGATGCATTTCCAGCCCAGTATTTGTTTAACTGGTGATAAATGTAACAGTCTTGGAGCTGGTTCACTTGATTTCCACTACATGTGTGTTTTTTTGTCCTTCTCTCATCCTCTCACATTCTTCTAACTTTACAGTCTGCCAGTGCCTTCTGCTTATTGCCCTCTCTTTGGGTTCCTCTAATTACATAAATAACACTGGCTGTGATACACATGAGAAAGGATGTCCCCCAATAGGCACTTCACACATGATCATTGACTTTTTCTACCTTAAGAATTTTCCTTCTGTTTGTATTGAAAAGAAAGATTTATTTTCATCACTCCTTTCTTTAATCCAATGTCACACATTTGAGAACTGAACATTTAAAACTGAGATAAACACTGAATGAAGTCATATTCTAGTGAAAAAGTCAAATGCCAAATTTTGCAAGTTTTTTCAATAATAAAGATTTAGAAGTGAGACCATTTGAGTTTATAACAGTGACGCATCTGTAGTGGCAGTAATTGGTGAGATGCTGTCAGTGCTACTCCTGAGGTATCTGATACTCAACAGTAGAGATGAAAGCTGCAATGCTGACAGGTTGGTTCATAGACAGAGATTTCTGCCTGATGGTCTAAGACTTGAAATAAAAATGAGTTTCCTTGATGCTCTATTCATTATATTTCTAAGGTAAAAGGGCATGGAGCAGCTTTTAGAGGACTGTATGTTGGGGCAAAGATGACTCCCTCAAGAATGAAAACTTTTTTAGAAAAATTATAAATTTGACAAGCAGTAGCTGAGTTTTCATGAGGTCTGGTTAAACAAAGTTATCAAAATCTTTACTGTTGTTGCACAACTACTTCTAATTTTTGAACATCATTTAGGTCAATCATAACTGATTCCTATCAACAGATAAAAAAATGGACCTTGAAGAAGAACCCTGAACCCCCTTATTGATTCTTTTTGAATAAATCTTTTTGATTCAAGTAGTTATTACATTTTTTACCTGTGAGGAGTCATGTTAAAAAACAAAATAACAACCGAAATACCCCAGACATTGTATGTGTGTGTGTGGGCTTGTTTTTCTAAGCTCCTGAAGACCAGTTTCCAGACATCTACTATCTTTCTGGGGACCGAGGGTTTTTGTGGGGACCGAAGCCTGGTCCCCATAAGGGGGACTCCCCTTTTTAGGGTTAGGGGTTAGGTTTATAGGTATGTGTGAAAAGGGTTAGTTATAGATCAGTAGTGGTTAAGGTTAGTAAAAGGGTTTGGGTTAGGTATAAATCCAGTTACTAAAATCAATGGAAGTCAATGGACGGTCCCCATAAGGATAACAAAACAAACGTCTGTGTGCGTGTGTGTGTGTGTGTGTGTGTGTGTGTGTGTGTGTGTGTGTGTGTGTGGGGGTTTGTATTTCTGACCTCCTGAGGACCAGTTTCCTGACTTTTACTATCTTTCTGGGGTCCGAGGGTTCTTGTGGGGACCGAAGCCTGGTCCCCATGAGGGGGACTCCCCTTTTTAGGGTTAGGGGTTAGGTTTATAGGTATGGTGTGAATAGAGTTTTAGTTAGTCTTAGGGTTAGTTATAGATCAGTAGTGGTTAAGGTTAGTAAAAGGGTTTGGGTTAGGTATAAATCCAGTTACTAAAATCAATGGAAGTCAATGGACGGTCCCCATAAGGATAACAAAACATACTTGTGTGTGTGTGTGTGTGTGTGTGTGTGTGTGTGTGTGTGTGTGTGTGTGTGTGTGTGTGAGAGAGAGAGAGTACGACAGGTTGAACTTTCATGCCCATGTCTCTAATGTGCACGCTGTGGTTCCAAAAATACAACATGGCAGTGCTTTCAGCAACTGAAGAAAACTGAGATGCCCATCTAGCTTTTACTTAAGTCACTGGTGTTACCACTAAGAGGCTAAATGGGTTTTTATCGTCAGTTACACTGTGTGAGGAGTTTGGTGAGGCTATGGAAAGAAAATGTTTTAAGTCTTAAAGTTATTCTGGCAAACTGTCCAGTGCCTCTTGGCCAACACTGTCAGTGTTCACAACTTTTAAATTATAATCACTAACTGTATTCTGTGTAAAACACAATGCACATTATTCACAACTACATAATGACTGCAAATCACATTTACCATTGTTTGACCAATTCAAACTGTATGCAGTCAACATTATAATATTTAGTGGAACTGAGTTGGACCCAAAGCTGAAAGCAGCAGCAGAAGCAGGCAGGCAGATTTAATCCAAGATGGTTAAATAAAAATCGAAACAACAAATTGTAAAAACAAAATGAGACAGGAATGAACTGGAATCCAATATGACAAGGACAAAGATCTAACACAGTAGTGAGAAACTGAACACAATAAATGATGGTTAGCTTGATTAGTGAATAAAGACCAGGTGGCTAAATACAGATGCGTTGCAGGTCAGTGTGACAGAGGAAAACAAAAACCCAAATATGCCAAGCAATTAATATATAAGTAACTGAAAATGTTGGCAAGGTTAACAGATAACAGAAACATTCTAATAATAGATAATTGGATTAAATCTGTTCTGGGTCTCCTCTCTGTGTCAGCTATTGTAAAAAGACACAAAGTGTTCTCCAAAGTAGGATGATACATTGTGGTAAATACCCAAAAAACAATGATACGTTGGGACTAAGTAATTTCTGAAACACGACTGTGCCTCGTGGGCTGATTAACTGTACAAAAACTGCTGTTAATTAAAGCCTGCAGTAGACAGAAATATAACATCTTCCTACAAGATCCAAACACCAGCATAATGATGACAGTTGCTAATTATTGCCTGTGCTGTGCCCACCCGCTGCCTTTTGTTCTTCAATCTTCTTCCCTCTGGTGTGATAGGCAGGAAGTTGCTTTTACTTGCTTGTTGCTTTTAATTTCCCACGAGTAAGTAGTAAAGTGGCTTCCCGGTATTAATCTAAACTGTTCTTGTATTTTATAAATATTTTTAAGCAGAATAAACTAAAAATAGATAGGAGTAAATATACTGCATAATCGTAATTTTGGAAATGGTAAATTAAAAAAAAAAAAAAAAAAGAAGCAAGAATTTATTTTAGATAAACAATTTTTGCAATCATTTTTCAGCTGATTTGAAATTTAGGACAATTTAATTGCAACCCTCCATCTCTTCTCACATCAGACTAAAAACAGAAAAAATGTTCATTAATATCAGTTTCTACAAAACGGATCCAGCTCCATAACAAGAAAAAAACATCACAGCAACATATCCAAATTTTAGGACATAAAAGCAGCATCACTTGCAATAAATAAAATATGGCAAAACTTTAGTTGCTTTTAATGGCATCGTGTTCGGATTCTATCATACACCCAGAGCTCAAATGCTAGGTAATAACTCCATTAAATTTTTATATTTTGGTTCAGTTTAAAAAGCAAAGAGGACAAATAACAATAGAAAAAATGTGTCAAGTGTTGCATTAAAAGAGCATTAAATGGAAAATCCAATTAAACTTGACAAAATTATAAGTGGACCTTGAAACAAAAACAGATCTGCATTACAGGAGGTCATAATTCATTTGTTTGAAAGAACTGAAATTAATTAAAACTCAGACTTTATGAAAGTTTGAACGTCTGTAACCAATGAAAAAAAAAATCTGGCTTGAAATAACACCTGCTCATACCAGAGAAACATGCCAAAAATGTTCAACTCCCCCCAAGTGTTGGATTTCATTAAGGAACAATCAGTTTCTTAGCATTAAGAAATGTTCATACAAACTCCTGGATGCCAATTTTCTTGAGTGTGCTCACTAAAAACAGATCGTTTTCTTTTCAAACGGCACATTGCATTGGAACTATCAGCTGTTCAGCAAGGTATTAAAAAAAGAGGAACAAAAAAGGGAACAATAATCAAAGTAATATGGTGAATGATGCTGTCATACAAGTTTTATTACAAGCAAAATCAGTTTCTTTCTAAATCTTTAGATTAAGATTTTTTCCCACTTCTCTCTGTTCATTATTCAACAGTTAAACTGAAGCTAAATGCTGGACAGAAGAGTGACTTAATCTGTGCCGTTACCCTGGCATCCATGCACGCGTATCTGGCGCATCTGTTACTAAGTGTCATAGTGGATCCGCTCTACAAGTAAAACTTGGTCTGTTTGAGAGTTTTAATCTCCTAATAAATTTTAATTGCGTTATTATATCATTTCCGATTATGTGATGTTAATACTGAACACTGCTACCCGTGTTTATAATGACCACCGACGGTTAAATGCACACAACGCTTATATGCACAAAACTGCTGTGCACCGAGGTTGTGCATATAACCGTTGTCCACTGTTTTTTGTCGAAAAAACATTGCAATGCTTGTTCCATTGTATGTTATAATTGTTATTTTTTACCAACAAGCATAAAAAAGTAACACTTTATGTGATGTCTGCTGCGGGTATGATAACTAGTTTTACTCCTCCATGTACGGACATATTGATGTTATATCTATATTTTGTAAAGATGAACTTGCAAGAATAGATGGCTACTTGACTAATTGTAGGAATGTTCCATGTCTTCATTGAGTTTTTAAACCTCTACTCTTTGCAACTTCAAATAAGGGACCAAAGGTTGTACAGTAGGTAGTGTTTGGAAATGAGATTCAACCTCACTGTGTTAGTGTTTAGTAGTCTACAAATGATCGCACTTCGTAATCGTGATCATTTTCAGTTTGATCACAGTGATCAGCTGTGAGCCTATTTTCTCGATCAAACATGTTGGAAAGGTGCATGCCCCTTAGGGCATTGTGATGCTTAATTCTGTAGCAACAAAGTAGCTAAACAGTATTGTTCTTTAATATAAAGTGCCAGCATATATACATGCAATATGTAGCATCACAGATAATGATAAAGTTTACATTTCAGTATATCTTAATAATCCCAGAGAAGACAATTTGTTTATTTTGTATCTTTTTCATTAAAACAACTCAGAATAAAATAAAAGTTCATAAAAGGTTTAACTAATATCTAGTTTCTTTATTTATACTGTTGGAGTAATAAACTAGGTATTATTTAAGTTTCATCTCAGATGCACGACCGTGTATGTGGAGGCAGAAATTGTTTATTGTACAAGCTGTTCCAAGGACCAAGATAGGCGATATTCTGTGTCTGCTTGCTAGGTGTGCCTGATGATGTAAAAGGGGCAATAAAAGGCTCTGACTGTCCTTAGCTCATTGGACTGGCGCTCTGATGCGATGCTGGTGGTCAGGTATTGATACTTGTGAATTATCGCTCATTCCATCCCCTTGGACCTATAAATAAATTGGAGAAACAGTTGAGATCCCGGCTCGTGCGTGATTCTTGTTGCACGTTAGGAATATTTACAGACCACAATACATTTTGAGGTTGCTTTACGTGATAAAAATTGATATCGAACAATATGAAAAAATATGTCATTATCATTTTTTTTTATCCATATTGCCCAGGCCTGACTCAACGGGACAACTAGACAATCTCACTTCACACTTCTGCTTTCCTTTTGACCTCACACAGCACAATTAGTCACCTGAGTGTTATTTTCACAAATCAGCCAAATATCCTGAAATTAGTTTAAATATAGAACTACAATGACCACAAATATGCAGCTTTAGGACACTGTTCAGGAGTCACGGAGCTTTATATATGGCTAATGCTGATAGTTTCAGTATGAGCACAACCTGAGGAGAATGATCCTTGGAATGCAGACCGACAGAATCCAGCAACTGCATTTACTCTGAGCGGTGACAATGATCTCTAAAAATAGGCACAATAAACAGACATTGGCAAAGGACCATTTTTGAAACATGTACCTGCAGACATGTTTTTATACAGTGTTGTGACTTCACTGACTGAATCTGTCTAAAATTGTTATCTTTCAATATAGCTTTATATAACATGATTGAATGGGGTATGTCATCCTGTTTGCCACGTCAGTTAAATATTTCATTACTGTTAAGTACAATATTTTCTGTATGCCCTGTACTTGTGCTTTACAATGTTCTGCTTTATATGAGTAGAGACAACTGTAACTAACTGAGGCCCAGATTTACAAAGAATGATTTGCCCTGCTTTTTTCTGCATCATTTGCACACTCACTATCTGCTCCTCCCCAGCAACAGATTTACGAAGCAATTAGCAATGATAAGTAAGTGTGAAAAAGTTGCACTCTTTGTGCATCAGATCAGAGCTGCACAATCCATAGATGGACTTTTGTCACAAATGCAGTAGATACAAAAGTAACAGGTAAAGCCAAAAATCTTTTTGCAGTGAGCTCCAGGTCTTTAACAGGGGAGTGTCTAGAAAACTTTGTTGGGAGGGCCAAGTAGGGGCACAGACTTCCAAAAAGGGTGACACATGTAAATGGGCCCATAACCTGAAAAAAAATCTCGTTTTTACAAAATTATATACTCTTTATCATGATTTAAGTGGATACTAGAAACCAAAATGAAATAAAAATCTGTCAAAGCACAACGTCAATGGTACATTTTAATAATAATTTTCTTTGAATAATGGAAAAGTATTGATTGGATTTGATTGTCTCAGTTTAGGGGGTGGCACCTGGTGAAGGCCATGCTACTTGGAAGGGTGGCCTTCTGGACACAAGGTCTTAGCAAACGAAGAACAAACATTTAGAGTGACATTTCTCAGTCAGTAAGCAATATTTTGTGTCTTTCAGACAAAAACAGAATTTTACTATTTGAACTATAAATAAAAAAGAGGGACAAAGAATGAAAGAATTGTGTTCCTGGTTTCTATTCTGAACAACTGTGAGTGTCACTTATGTTTATTGTCAGGTTTATTATTCAAGCTTTAAAATGTCAATAAAAGAGATGTCACCAGCCTTTAATTTATTTATTTTTTACTTTTTTGAAATTGATATATGGAACAATGCATCTGTCCCTGGAAGAGTCTTTTCCTGACTTCCCTGCCTTCTTCATGTACAGACAGCAGTGCAGTAGACTACTTGTTCTCTGTTTCTTCTCCTGAGATGCAAATAAAACCCATTTGTCTGGAAATTGCAAAGCTTTCTAATCTGTCTGTCAAAAGTATTGCATGTCTTTGAGAAACAGATACGACTTGCCCCTGCAGATATTTAAATAAAAATGGGTGTGTACTACTATCTAATTTAAATGTAAGCAAACTCCACCTATGTAGTGAGAAAATGTTTGCTAGAGCATAATTAGGAATGTAAAAATAGAACATAAAAAATGTTGTTTGGTAAAAGTTCCATTGGTAGATTTATGGTGGTTTTACATTGTATTTTATAACTTTTTATAACATTTGCCTTCCAGTTATCAGCAAGATTAATGCATCAGGATCTGTATTAAAGGGAATCTTCATTCAAACTGTCTCACTGGAAGCTTGAATGGAATTAGTTGCTGAAATGTTGATAACTTTGGCTCGCACGCACGTATTTAAACCAATGACCTTTTGGTAAGGAAGTTAAGGATTTAAAAGCAGGAACAACCCCCTGAATGAACTGGACTTTTGAGTTTCACCAAACTGTAAATTGTGAAGACAAGGTAAAGATCAATGATGTTATTTTAAAACTTTATAGTGTTACTTTAAAAAAAAATATATCCTGTTATAACTTTAACCCCCCCCCCCAAAAAAAAAAAAAAGCGAAATAGTTAACATACCTTACAGCGGATGCAACTTGAAAAAACAAAGTACTGGTGTTTCTACTTGAGGTGTTTTATATAAATGCATGTTGCGTTTGTGTCATCAAAAGAAAAAGTTAATGGAAAGATGTGAGTTAATTATTACAAAGACCATGTTACTCAGCCACTGTTACTAATGCAAACTTCCCCATAATAAAAAATCTCTAGTTTTCACAAGAAATTCCAGAAACTGTCTTTTATTTTTCAAAGGAAACAGAACAATACATTTCCAACAGTGTTGGCTGCTCCAGAGAAGCTAGAACATTGTGTTGAGAGTATTGGTTTTGTAAAAAAAAAAAAAAGGCTGGCGAAAGTCCAGTCGGTAAGTCAGTCTGGTGTTAATCCCAAAGTTCAGAGACTTTCAATTACAGAGCAAAAATTTTGGAAGATCAAAGTAACTGATTTTACAATGTACTTTGAGGTTCTTTCATGAAAACATCTTTTTTCTTTAGAACAATAGCAAGTTCTGTTTAGTAAGCAACAGGGCATGCATTTGTACTTTCATTGACTACTAATACAAGAAATAAATCCTCATGCAACAGTCTGTTTTTTATTACATCAATTACAGAATTTTATTTTTAAAAATGCACCATATTTATTTGTTTTCACATCCAGAGCTACAAAGACCACAAAGTCTCCAACCTCTCATAGCGTCAAAACTGAAATGCAAATTCATAAAAAATATATAAATATATCACATATATCACTGTCTATCACTTACAACAGAACACCTGCTTCTGTTGCAGTTTGTGGCACAGTGATTTGTAAGACTGCCACAGCTGTTCGAGGCACAGAGAGCACAGCAACATGAGTTCCATCTATCAAGCTGTGCTAATAAAATTTTCAAAAAGAAGAAGAAAGTGCAGGTGGTTGCACACTTGGTGGAGGAAAGTGTTGGCAGCATGTTGGCTTTTTTTCACTAAGCTTCTTTCTGGACCTCAGGCTACTCTCACACATACACTGATAATGATACAAAAACCATCTCTAACATGCACAACTAATGAAGGAGTTCCACAAATTAAACCATCATCAATCATTTCCCTCCAGCTAATGCCGGTGTGGTGGGGACTGAGCTGCGAACTAACATTTCAGACACACCAACATGCACACTGAGCTGTTGTATTTTTCATTTTTCTTACATTCACTCCAGCACATTCAGGGCAAATGTTGCAACAGAATGTATGTATGAGCATGCATTAAAAAGACTGAGCACACATACCTCACTGAGTGGAAAGCAGGCTGGTTTTTGGGTGAAAGTCAAAGATCATTGCCGGTGCCATCTGTCAAGCAGTAAAGAGTCCTTCTACCTTCCTCCTGTCGAGCTTCAAAACAAAGTCTCGTGTAAATAAGATCAGAGCAACGAGCAATCGCTCCATGAGCTGGGGGAACCCTTTCTAAGTCCCGAAGCCAAACAGAAGCAGTTTAAATCCCTAATGAGAAAAGGGAAAGACACACCTCCTTGTTTTCTGCGCGAACAGCGACTTGCTCCTGCACTGCCAAGGCACAAACCCCTCTCTCTCTCACCAAGTGTTTTTTCTGCTCTGTCTCTGCTCTTTTTTCTCTCTCCCTTTCCTGATCTTGCTCCACTTGTACGTTCGCTCTCTCACTCTCTCTGGCAAGTAATCTTGCCCACAGAGGCTCAGGCTCACACAAACACTGTACTGTGCAGGAAAAAAAATCATGCAAATAAATACCATTAAAAAAAACATATTCACACAAAAAAGTCTGTCAATTCCAACACGGAATTCTGGCTTCTGACTGCTGTTCAAGTGTTGATGATGGAGAGATAAGAAATTCAAGCTTTTTGGACTGAGAGAACATCAGCAAGGAAACAGTCACACTTTCAACATGAAACATCCTCTTGACAGATTAAAGGAAACTCTGTTGAACTCTTTTGCAATTCCCTTTTATTTTCATGATCACGTCAACATGTCTTACACCACATCTGTCTGTGTGCCTGAGTTTACACTATCAAGCTGCCCTAAGTGTATCCACACTCTCTCTAGAGATGTTTCTATTTTCAGCCTCCAGTTGTAGTGCACAACAGACGAAAGAGGACATTGAGGCGCTATTATGAGAATCTCCCCTAAAGCTACCAACACCACCACAGCCACCATCTTTTCCTTCACGCAGAATATCTCCATGCAGGGATGTTAACAGCAGGAGAGATGGAGTGACTGGGAGCTGTCAAAGATATAAATAGTGTAGCCATGTCCTGATGCTTGAAAACTCCCCTTTCCAGCATCAGATCTGTTCAAATTTGGTATTAAATAACATGCATCATTGAACACTGCAGCTGTGCATATCTCCTTATGCATCCCGAGTCCTACCTAATAATATTTGGAATCACAAGGTCATAAACACCCCAAAACAACTCTGTTTTTGTAGTCGTTAAGCGAAATAATGATACGAGGGTGAGACGTATCAAAGAAAAGTGTAGCAGAAATCTAATGAGGACAGTAACAGGAAGTAGTAGGCTGGATGCAAAGTCAAAATATGCAAGTTGACAAGCAAGCTGAAAATGATGGGCACGCTGCACAGTCTGAATGTCAGAGGCAAGGATAAAAAGAAAAACATTGTATGATTTTGTTTCAAATGCAAAAAATGTCTCAACTAAGCATTCATGTTACAGTATTTCTCTGCTAAAACCTGAAAGACTTGAATGTTTCAAACACTAAATTAGAGATACTCAGAACTGTCTGAACAATTATTAAAACAATGTAAAATATGTTTTCGCATGCATACACCCTAAACACAGCTATGGCCACATCTTACTTGTATGCAAATTTGCACAGTAACACAGAAATACTCAAATGTCTGCCCTTAACAAAAACAAAAAGTGTGTAAAACCACCCACACGTTGATGTTATGAAGCAAGCCTTCCTCCAAGTGTCGGAAAAACACAGAGTTTATTCTGATTAAAAAGTAAAGCATAGCAGCAGTAATCTGTGGATTAGGTCAAGGTTTTAAAAGTATATACTGAGAAGTAAGTCTGCTGCTTGCAGAGTTGTCAGCAGGGAGCCAAAAAAACCCATAAGCAGAAAAAAGCAGACTAGCATTATTTCAGCTTAAAGGGTTTTTTTTCCACATCATGCTCATATTGTCAGAACAAGAAAAAAAGTGTTCAAAAGGTTGATACATTCCAACATGAGCATATTAGCAGCTAACTGAATCTTAATTGGTCATTCTAAGGCACTAATTCTTCATGTCATTTCCTTTCTTCCTACTAACTTAATTTAAGAAGTAATAAAACATCAGTTAAAAGTCCTATTTTCATTAGTACATAGTATCAGTGGATACAATCCTCTCTGTGTGTGAACTAGGATGAATATTAATTGGTTTTTCTCAGTACATGACTCACAACTATGGACATATTCACAAACTGGACTCAGAAAAAATATGTTTTGTTTCTGCTTTAAGAACTTGAAGCTAAAACAAAACCAGCACCCCATTCATTGGTTAGACTAAACTAAATGTATGTTTGAAGCCCTGCCCCCTCCATGTAAACTCACGGGACATTGTTTTGAGTAAAAACAATAAAACAGCACCATCTATTTTTTAAATGAATTATTTGATTGATAAAAATCCACCATTATATGTGCTGGTGAGGAGACGGGACTGTCAGCTCCATATCTATCAGACTCTGGTCCCCAAAAAAACTCACCTTATATAATGTACATTAACACTTGCATGAGCCAATTTTGCTGCACAACCTGAAGAACAATGTCACAAAGTAAAACAAAAAGAAAACATTTTAATGAGGCTTTTTAGAAGTAATTTGGTTGTTAAATAGAGCAGTTCTTGTGCAACCTCTGTACAGTGTTAAACCCTTGTGCAATTTTAGCTGCTATAATGTCTCATGGTAAGAAGTGTGTTTTTGTCTCACCGTGGGTGTAAAAAAGTAACTCCTCCATTATTAAATTGAGCTGGAGGTGGAATTACTCAGACAACTGATGAGAAGTGATGTGAGTGAATAAGTTGTGCTATTTTTCTGTGCAGCTTTGTGGGCTTCATTAAAAAGGGATTTTAGCCAAAGTTAATGACATGACCTAGAACCTCTGTGGGTGTGGAGAATATTATACTTCACAGAATTATGGTTTATTAAGAATCAATGTTTTTACAAAATAAATAATTGTGATCAAATCCACTTTATGTGTTGGCTGAACCTTTGCTGCATCAACAACAACATTGAAATAATATTTTGAATACTAACTACTGATTTACCAATGTTTTTTTCTCCTTCTTTTTTCTGCTTAGGAAAACACCACAACCAGCAGACAAAAAAACATATTTCATAACTCTGCAAAGTAAATGGAACATTTTTTGAAACACAAGTTCAAAGTTTTTAATTTTAAAATGCTTTCCAGGTGTGTTTTACAAATATTTTTGACTTCCAGGTGTGAGACTAGTATGTAAACTTATGTTTATGCAAACTCATTTAACAGTATTTCATTATGAGGGTTGGCAGGTAGTTTTAAATCTCTTCCTTAATTTTCTTGCAGGAAACATTTATTCTGAACTTATATTGGAAGACAAAACATGCCACATCACCGTACCAACTTGTCATTGAAATAAATGTCAGTTTAATCCCAAATCATATACAGTAGGATTCCATGTATTATTTCATCTGCTGCATTAGTTTTATTCACTCATCTTCTTCCATAGTTTTTTAACATTGATTATTTCTTATATTTCTGTTGCACGCATTTATTAAGCTAAATTTATGCTAAAAGCTTTAGTAGGAGATTAAAGAAAATCATGTGCTGCTAAGAAACAAATGGGGCTGATTCTCTATCAATCATTTTATTATCAGCCATCATCAGTCATTTGTATCAGTCCGATGTTTCAATGAGCAGGCTGAATCAACAGGCTACAATTCCCTCCAAAAGACTTCAATTAAACTTAGAAATGTTTTATTTCATTAAGAGTTTTGATTTTCTCATTCTTTTGACACATTTTGTGATTCCAAAGGTGCTGAAAACTCTTCATGATTGCATGATCTTAAACGGGTGCTTGTGGATCACACAGTGAACTGTGTTGACAGACAGTGATATCCGGTGTTCTTGAGTCCTTGCAGTGATGCCCAGGAAAGATTTTTGCCTGTTTTAATGCAGTGTTGCCTCAGGACCTGTGAATCATGAGCATCCTGCATTGACCTTTGACCTTGTCTTTTGGGCACACAGTTTGAAGACTGGGTATATTACTGAATAAAACATTAAAACTCTTTGCAATTTTATGTCAAGAAATATATTTTCTCAAATGGTTTCAAAAGTCTGCAGTTTGTCTCTGGTTGGTGAACCCCTGCCCATGTTAACACCAGAGAAGCTCTGCCTCTCTGAAATGCTACTTTTATTCTCAGTCATGTTATTGATCTGTTGCCAGTTCACCTCATTAGTTGTCAAATGTTCCTCCAATTGTTTTCAAATGTGCCCATTACTTTTCAAGGCTTTTTTTTGCCTTACTTCTAACTCTTTGGAGATGTGTTACTGCCATCAAATTCAAAATAAACTTAAATATTTTTCACAAGATGTTAAATTGTCTAATTTTTAACATCTGAAATGTTTTTTTATGTTCTGGTGAGAAAAATTAGCTAATCATTGCATTCGGTTTTTATTTAAATTTTACACATTGTACCAAATAACGATATAATAAATAATTTTGGTTAAACACCTAAAAAAATTGCAGAGTTGTCAGCAACCAAACAGACAGGTTTTGGAAGTCAGAGGAAACCAGAATACCTGAACCAGAAATGTCCCAACAGGAAGTCAAAGCCCATGATGATTATACTGAAACTGTGCTTATCAGTTGCACCACCATGCTGATTACTTTCAAGTACCATCAGAAAATAGTTTCACTACATAAAACCAATTCATTTTTATGCAGGATGAAAATGTTCTTCTTTCTTAATCAATAATTCAGAAGGAGCAGCAATTAGTGACTCACCAGAACCTGATTCCATACATGGAGAACCATGCTAGAACTTTTCTGATGCTCAGATTAAAATGGAACAATATTCAGAATTACTTCACTAATCAAAAACCTTAATAAGGGGATTTACAAGATTGTAGAAATCCCGACAACAGGTAAATTATGAACTGGTTTTTAATGATGACCAACTTCTTAAGATACTGAGTTGGATCATACCAAAATTAGGGGGAATTTACAAATGTGTGCTACATACAGTATGTGCTTTGAATATTGTGTGTAGTTGTTGTAGTTTTTGTTTTATACAATTGTCAGGCATCTACAGCTGTGAAAAATACGACACACTCCAAAAGACTCGGGGCTTCTTAAAAAACATCCCTCCCACTCCACCAATGCTATACACGAGCCACTTTATTGTATACCTTGCTGGTACCTGGTTGGAGTTCTTTTAGCTTCAGAAATGCCTTGTTTGTGGCATAGAGCAGTGTTTCCCAACCCTGGTCCTCAAGGCACACTGTCCTGCATGTTTTAGATGTTTCCTTGCTCCAACACAGCTGAGTTAAATGAGCAAAATACCAGACAACAAAAGCCAAGTTATCAGGTAATTTGCTCATTTAACTCAGCCATGTTGGAGCAGGGACACATCTAAAACATGCAGGACAGTGTGCCTTGAGGACCAGGGTTGGGAAACACTGGCATAGAGTCACCAAGGTGTTAGAAACACATCTTGGTCCAGTTGACTTGGTCCATAAAGACACAATTTCATCACACTTTTTTTTAGTATTTACAGAGAGTAAAAAGTAAACTTTTCAAAAACAAAAACCACTGGAAAACACAGATCACTACTACTACTACTACTACTACTACTACTACTACTACTGTCATTTAGCAGACGCTTTTATTTACATTGAGAGAACATACAAGCAAGAAATCAAAGAGAAGGAAACAATATAAGGAGGCGGACTGTTTGGAGTCCAGTTTAATTCCGACGCTGATACATCAAGTGTATCAAAAATTTAGTTATTTATTTATTTATTTTTTATTAGTGAGAGATAAATTCTCAAATCGCTATCATAAATCATAAATCAATCCTACATTAAGACTGAAAGTGTTCTTTAAAGAGGTGAGTCTTAAGTCTGCTCTTAAAAGTAGCTGCCGACTCTGAGGATCGGACCGAGTTTGGTAGGTCATTCCACCATCGGGGGACAACAGAGAAGAAGAGTTTGGAACATGATCTCATGCCACGTTGTGGTGGAAGCGCTAGGCGTCTTTCAGTGGCTGAGCGTAGCTGACGCGTGGGAATGTAGGTTTGGATGAAGGAGTGAAGGTAAGTAGGAGCTGTGTGTGTTAGAGTCTGGTAAGCCAGAAGCAGAGCTTTGTATTTGATGCGTGCTGCAACTGGAAGCCAGTGCAGAGAAATGAGCAGCGGAGTGACATGAGCCCTCTTGGGCTGGTTGAAGACCAAACGTGCTGCTGCGTTCTGAATCATCTGCAGAGGTTTAACCGAGGATGCTCGGAAGACCGGCCAGCAATAGCAGCAGTAGATCACGATAATAGCCCAAAGACCAAGTGTTGGAGAGAAGAGTGCACAACAGTAGATGCTGACGAAGCGTTGATGAAACTGGGGACTATAAAAGCTGGGAGGGCTGATTACTGATGAGAAACAGGTGAGTTGATTACAGTGAGTAACAGGTATGAGAACTGAATGAATAAGACGCTGAGGTAGATAATGAAGCAAGACAAATGTAGACTGAAAGTAAGGAAAACATGCCACCAACAATTCAAAAGTAACAACTGAAATTCCAAAACTCAAGTGACACCCCAAACACCATGACAACATGACGTTCACATAAATATGACACAATTTTCTTTGTTGATTCATAATCAAGCAAACTCACACCTTTCTTCTAATCAAATCAGTTCAATAGTAATTCAACTTCAGCTTCAGTGGCTCCTTAAAAGATATTCTTTCTCCCAAAGCAACGAGGAGTATAATTATACAAGAAGATCAGAGGGAGGTAAAAGTCGTGCTTCGGAGACAGGAGGATAATGTTACAGCATTACATGTAATTTAGCCTCCAGACTTTGTCAGTAAGAGAATAAAACTATGGCACATTTAGTGAAACTGATTTCATAGAACCCTGAACGTGTAGAATATTAAAGATAAAAAATGTCATGCCTGATGTTGATATGACAACTGTGATGTGACACAAACTAATTAAAGGTAAGTCAGCTTCAGTAGATGAACTAAACGATAGGTGTTAGTGGAGAAAAGACAAAGGAAAATTTACACACTGAAAAAAAAATCTTTATATTCCTTATATTCAGTCATTTATTTCAAAGTTGGTTAAAACAACATTCACATCACCCTGTCAGATGGCAGTAAAAATACAAGGATGTCATGTGTCATAATGTTATTTTCTACAAAACTGAAGACAGCAGGAAACAGTTGGCCTGACTTGAAATTAGGAGATTTATTTTACCCCTGTGAACAAACACTCTTAGATTTTTGTTCAACAAACACTCCTAAATTTTTGTTTCCAGTTACTTTGGCTTTATATCATGTGAGTAAACATTGTCTGAACCACACGATGAGTTAGCGACTGCAGCAACATCCTGAGTTTCTGCCTTTCTAATCGCCACACAGCAGCAGGAACGAGACGTGGTGAATCAATATTTCATAAGGCTTCTCCGAGTGCAGTCTGTGCTGCTTTGATTTTTAGAGGATTGGAAATGTGGACATGACTTCATACTTCATGACTTCTGACAATCCTTCATGAGGGTTTGAGAAAACTGTGAGCTTATTAGGAGTGAAGATAATTTAGTGCAAGCACATGCACATTTTCTGCATGTGCACAACACAAGCCCAAACTTTGCAAAAGCTGCAGCTTTATTTTGTATAGGGAGGATTCAAATATTGTCTTTTATTTCCACAAATTATATGTAACAAAGAAGAAATATACTGAAAAGAAGTCGTGCATTTCTGCACAATATGAATGGTTAACCTTGTTAACTTTATGCTGATCCATAGAATTGCATGTGTCCATGAGTGTCTGTGTTGCACCAATAATATACAACATCATTTAAAGTGCCTGACAGTGAGACATGATCTGTTCTGGGCTCAACTTCAGGTTAAATCCCAGTTAAAGGATTAGTTTACACATTGTCAGTAAGACTTGAACTTCCCAAGGCTTCTTACAATAAATAATTTCTCTGTATTTCACAACACAGAAGAATAAATCTCTTGTGCCACCGTGTGGACTATAAACTACATTACACTAACTGATGACGTTTGATCTTTTTAATGTAATTTAGCTTTAGAAAATGTATCGTATAAGTATTTAAAGAGCTCTCCCACAGAAAAAGTAGAATGATACTAGTAAAACATAATGACGTTCATTCATTAAATCACATCAGAGTTTTTGTTGGTCTCCTCCACATTCAGAGGAGAGGAAATGTTTTCAGTGAGCTCCACTGATCCATGACCCAGGAGACCTTCCCTGTTTTAAATTTGGCCTGCACAAGATGGTGATAGGATGATGGAGACTAAATCAATTTGGCTGAACTGTCTCATCAGCTGGAACCCTTTGGGTGAGCCAGCCAGGCTCCAAGGTGACACCCTTGGTGGAATGACACAGTGTCACTTGCAGGAACTAAGCAGGTTTGAAATATTTTTACCCTTATGTGGTGCTTAAATCCTTACAATTCGGTTCATTTATTTGCTTTTGAGAATTTACTTTTGCTCCTGAGGATGAAAATTAAAGATTAAATGAAGTAAATGAACAACGCAGAAGCTGTGGAATAATAAATAATGTATTAATTTCTTCTCAACGACAGATACATTTGGTTTCAATAAGGACTTTAGGCATTAAGATCAACTTTTGTCGAATGATGTGAAAAATGTCTTGATGCAAATGACTTAATTTGTTTTGAAAATGATTCTCATCTTATTTGCAGTTTTTCTTGATGGGGTAAATACTCTGACCAGAAAACAGCATAAGATTTTAGACATTCTGAAACTCATTTGCAATCAACCTTTACCACCAAAGTAGTCTATAGAAATCCTATCTGAAGGATAAAAAAAAAAAAAAAAAAAAAAAATTG
>SSNP01000072.1:994865-1007923 GCA_006937955.1 Pachypanchax playfairii
CAGGTGGAGGACGGATAAGAGTATTGAATGTCTTGAATAGTTTTCCCATGCTAGGAGCATTTTGGATTTTGTTTTGATAAAAAGCTATCTTGGCAGCCTTTAAGCAGGATGTGAAGCTAGAGAGCTTTTGCTGGTATTCGGACAAGTCAGAGAGATTTTTGGATTTGCGCCATTTCCTTTCAGCTGCTCTCAGACCAGCTCTGTGATCCCTCAGAGTGTCTGTGAGCCACGGACTAGGACGCTGCCGGGCGGCCAGCTTTGACACACGAGGGCAGACTTCGTCCAGAGAAGAAGCTAGTGCGGAGCAGAGCGTCTCTGTTGCGTCATTTACAGGCAGAGTTGAGAGCACCGAGTAGGAAGGGAGGGAGGAGCAGACATGCTCCGATAGCTGCGAGGGAGTGAGAGATTGAAGGTTTCTGCGGTAGGAGACAGTCTTTACTTTTGCGTTAGGTACGTAAGGGATGGAGATGCAGAATTTAATCAGGAAGTGGTCTGAGAGGTGCAGCGGTGTGACTTGCACGTTACCTGCAGTGCAGTTTCTGGTCAGTACCAGGTCCAGTGTGTTGCCAGCTCTGTGTGTTGGGGGAGTCTGGACCAGATTGAGATTGAAGGAGTGGACCAGGGCCAGAAAGTTATGAGCTTGCGTTTTATCAATATGAATGTTCATGTCGCCCATAACTATTAAAGGGGAGTTATCATCTGGAATGTCGGATAGGATTGTGTCCAGTTCATCCATAAATTGCTCCATGTTGCCTCCCGGAGGGCGGTAAATAACCAAAACATAAGCAGCGACGGGCTTAGAGATTCGTAATGCATGAAATTCGAATGAGGAGCAGGTAGTAGTGGTTTGCAAGGAGGAAAATTTCCACATTTTGGAAATCAGGATGCCTGTACCGCCTCCTCGCCCAGCAGGACGAGGAGTGTGTGAATTCTGCATGAGAAGAGAGGGCAGCCGGTGTTGCTGTGTTGTCAGGACGGATCCAGGTCTCGGTCAGGGCTAGGACCTGTATATCGGAGAGGTGCGGCAGAGAGCTGATGAACTCTGTTTTGTTAACTGCGGACTGACAGTTCCAGAGGCCGAGGGTAACGGAGGCAGTGGCAGCCCGACACGCCATGGGCTGGATGAGGCAGTGCGGATTACATTGTCTATAGAGAGTGCGTCGAGGTCTGTGCCCAACTATGACTGGGATGTGTGATTTGCACATGGTGTCTGTGTAGTGGTTTGCTTACTCTGCTCGGTGGACTCGCGCAGGTAGACTCGCAGGTCTTGACCCTCTGTGGTCTTAACCCATGTGGGACCAAACACGCTGACGCCTCGCTGACGCTCAGCCTAATGTGTCTGGCTATATACCTAACAATCACACAGTTGATTGGCTAAGCTAATTGCAACAGGCTGACACCTGCGTGACCGCCCCAGTATTACGTAACCCGCGTCACCAGTTTCGCCCGGAAGTAAACGAAAATCGAAACCACCACACCTGAATTATCTGTTACCTTGCTCTACTGAAATCCCTGCTTGTTCTGCCGTGAACAGTAAGTTACTCGCTTTTAAACGGGATTTTTTTTCTCGCCTCAAATCACGTGACCCGCGTCACGTATTTCCGCCCCAGTATTACGTAACCCGCGTCACCAGTTTCGCCCGGAAGTAAACGAAAATCGAAACCACCACACCTGAATTATCTGTTACCTTGCTCTACTGAAATCCCTGCTTGTTCTGCCGTGAACAGTAAGTTACTCGCTTTTAAACGGGATTTTTTTTTTCTCGCCTCAAATCACGTGACCCGCGTCACGTATTTCCGCCCCAGTATTACGTAACCCGCGTCACCAGTTTCGCCCGGAAGTAAACGAAAATCGAAACCACCACACCTGAATTATCTGTTACCTTGCTCTACTGAAATCCCTGCTTGTTCTAAATACTGTTTTACGGTTGTAAAACAGTACAAACAGCGAGAAATTACATTGAAACAGAACTCAGATACATTTTTTCTTCAGCAAAATCATTTACAGTCATTTACAAAATCATATACGGTTTTAAATACTAGATTGCTTTTAATATTATTTAAAAAAATTTAAAACTGCTTTTGTCTTGTATATTTTTGTATATTATTCTTGCATAACTGATGTCCACTCAACCCAGTTTGTAAACAATCGCCCATTCAGAGGTTCAACTTGACTCTGCTGCACATTCTGGTTTCTGTCTTATATCTGATCTGAAAGAAAACATTAACAATTATTGGAGTCATACAGAAAAAACACTGATAACACAGATCATTCATTGGACATATATAATTGATGTTTATGTTATGTAATCCTTATGATGTTTTATTTTTCATGCCAACCCTCCCCGAACCTACTCTGATACATACAGTCACTAGTGCATCACAAGGCTCAAAACAAATTCAAGAAATAACTTTAACACATCTGGCTCAAAATATAAAAAAATGAGGTCAAGCTCTGAACTATCCATTATGAGGATTTTTCTTTCTATATATTTAATAACCTGATGAAGTATCCAGTTGCAGATGTCTGCAATGATTGAAGTAATGTCATCATGTTTTCTCTTTTTTATTATCTCCCATTTATCACCTTGTTAAATAGATTTAGAAAAAGCACATGACAGGGTACCGAGAGAGGAACTGTGGTACTATATGAAGAAGTCAGAAGTAGCAGAAAAGTATGTTAGAGTGGTGCAGGACATGTATAACAGGTGGTTGTGAGATGTGCTGTAGGTGTGACAGAAGAGTTCAACATGGAGGTAGGACTGCATCAAGGGTCAGCCTCGAGCCCGTCTTGTTGCTATGGTGATGGACTGATTAACAGATGAGGTCAGACAGGAAACTCTATGGACAATGATGTTTGCAGATGACATTGTTATCTGTAGTGAGAGAAACAGGGAGTGTGGAAAATAGGTGAAGAAACATGTGCAAGCAGGTTGGAATGGGTGAATGAAAGTGTCAGGAGTGATGTGTGACAAAAGAGTATCAGCAAGAATGAAAGGAAAAGTGTAGAAGACAGTGGTGAGATCAGCCATGTTGTCTGATTTGGAGACGATACCTCTGAGGAAGGGACAGGACATACAGCTAGAGGTAGCAGGGATGAACATGTTGAAGTTCTTTGGGAGTAACAAGGATGGACAGGATTAGGAATGAGTCCATCAGAGGGACGACACATGTTAGATGTTTTGGAGATAAAGTCAGAGAGACTGAGATGGTTTGGACATGTACAGGGGAGGGATGGTGAGTTTATTGGGAAAAGGATGCTAAGGTGCACTGCCAGGCAGGAGGTCTAGAGGAAGACCAAAGAGGAGATAAATGGATGTAGTGAAGGAGGACATGAGGTTGGTTGATGTGAGAAAAGAAGACGCAGAGGACAGATGGAGACTTGTTGTGGCGACTCAGCTGAAAGAAGAAGATATAACTTTTTTAAAAATTTGCGTATCTCATTTTTTTTCAATCTACAATGAAACAAAAAAGTAAATGTGTCTCATCAGCATACAAGTATCTAACTAGAATTGACTTATTCTACTGTTTTATAATTGTGACAATATTATCGTTTCGAAATTTGCAACTCATAAATTTCAACCCTGAATTAGCTTATACTGTAAATATGGAATAAAATGTGACATGGGTAAGGTTGGCATTCATAGTGTGCATATATATACAGTACAGACGAAAACTTTTTTTCTGTACTGTATAGAGTTTCTAACAGTAAAATGGGAGGCAGAGCTTTCTGGCTCCTCTTTTATGGAACCAGCTTTAGTTGTTTCTTGAATTATGTGGAATGCAAAAAGAGTCACAGGGAGGTCAGAACTGCTATCATGTTTCCAATTTATAACTAAGGTCCAGTGGGGCAAAGGTAACAGACAATCAATCAATCAAACTAGGTACCAGGTCTCTGCCAGAGCGTTTGCCAACAATCTGACATTGCTGGTCGCTTATATAGTTTCTTATAAGATGATCTACCACATACAGTCTTTTGGTCTAGTGCCTTAGCACAGATGGTTTTCACCAAATTAATGTGCGTCAATATTAAGACATCTACGTCAATTCCTCAAACTTTTCTGTAAAAACATTTACTAGAATTGGGTTTGTGTATTAGGGTGAAGGACATACTGGAGGACATACTGACCACATTTCTTCACTCTGCTGTTTATTCTCTTTATTCTCAATGTTTGTATTTGTTATTATTGCTGCCATTAACATGAACTTTGTTTATCTTTCCAATGAAATGACGACTGTGTTTTGGAGCCTGGCCTGAGTGGTGGAGGAACGGCAGAAAGCAGAAGTTATCCAGTGTTCCATGTCTTTATTTCAACACCCTGAGCAACCAGACTAACTGCATAAATAACTAGAAAAGCCCTTAGAGAGCATATGGACTAGGGCCCTACCAATATATTGTTCGACCGATATTATCGGCCGATATGGGGGTCCAGGGTGATATCGGTTATCGGTAAAAAATTGTCGATATTTTCCAATATTTTTTATTGATTTATTTTTGTCATATATGTGTTTCTGCATCTCCATTAATGAGAATATCCAGATAAAAATGTAAATAAATGTTCATAAAATAGATAAACTTGTCTAATATTTAAATTTTTTGGAATCAGTGAATAATTCAGATAGTTCATGGTGTCTAACAGGTAAATATGTGCTTAAGAATGAGCTTAGAATGCAGTGGTTTAGGTTTCAGTAATATTTTTGAAATTTTTTCTGCTGGATGGATTTATCTGCCATTATATCGGCTATCGGCCTGCTCTAAAGTCTTTATATCGGTATCAAAACATCAATATCGGTCGAGCCCTAATATAGACCTCATCCAAGCAGCTTAGTTTCCCCCTAAATTGTGATCTACACCAAAAATAATAGACTCCCCCCACTTTGACACAGACTGGACCAACTCCGAGGTTCTATGTTTGTTTCTCTTTCCTGTCCTGAGTGTCGAGATTGAAGGCCGCTCATCCTGGTTCTGATTCTGCTGGAGGTTTCCTTCTGTTAAAAGGGAGTCACTCCTTTCCATTGTCATCGGTTAGTTTGTTAGCTTGTTTAAGATGGAGTAATATGCTGAAGTAAAGATTAAATCATATCTATTGGTTTTAAACTATAGAAAACCTTTTACTAATTGAAACCGATACCACTTCATTTAGACTGAGCTCTGAATCTGGACCCATCGGTGTGACGTAGACTTGTTACTTCTGCATAGTGCCTTGAGATGAGTTTTGTTGTACATGAAATAAACAAAATACGTCTTTGAAACAGATAAAGTCACATTCTCTCTCCAAAACCATGACTGAGACACAGTATGAATTTTGACAGTTCTGTAGATTGTCAACATAGGAGGGATTTTAGAGAGAAGAGATGAATGTCAGTCAATAAGAAGTTGACAGGTCAGTAGCTATCTGTGACCTTGCCACCACAAATGTCAGTATCACATTTAAAGACTGAGGAAATAGACAGACATTTGAGAAGGTAAGAGACAGACTCTTTTGCACAGTGCTATTGAAAGGCTCAGGGTCCTATAAAAAGAGTTACAATTATGTGGAAGGAGATATGAATGTTTTTATTGTATATCTGAAAAGTGGCTGTCACAGATTTGAACTCAGTATTTACCATTGGCTGTACAGCATATACAGATGGATGATGTAACTCTGCATCTACATCCTTTGTACAAAAAGAGAAGCTTTGATATCTCCGTCAAATAACAACATGACATAGAAGAATATTTGGACATCCTAAAGGAAGGTAAGAGCTACAAGAATCAACAGAGGTCTCTGCACATCTGTAAAAAAATAAATAAATAAATAAATAAGAAAAGCACTCTGACAGCGCAGACCTCCACCAAGCAGACATATTGTAGAAAGTACTATGTCTGTATCCTTAAAAAAATTCCTGGATTCAGACGGTAATCCAGATCACCCCCAAAATCTAAATGTTTGTTCCTTGGGTCATTTCTGACATTTCCTGAAAATTTCGTCAAAATCCGTCCATTAGCTTTTGAGTTATTCTGCTAAAAGACAGACAGACAGACCCCAATGAAAACATTACCTCCTTGGTGGAGGCAAAGATCTGAAGTGTATTTCGATTATTTAGTCATGAAATTGTCTCCTGTCTTCAAATGGAGGGGTGGAACTTAAATATGTTTATACTGTAGCCAGCCACTAGGGGTGCTTGTTATTTTTCTGCTTTAACTTCTTCATTATGTTCAGTTTTGTTATTATGTGTAGTCAATCCTTTGCACACCTCTTTGATGAGGCGCTCACTTTTAGTGCCATCAAAGATGTGTGTGCGTGTGTGTGTTTGCGTGTGCATGTGCAGGTGTGTGAGTGTGCGGAGCATCTGTGTAAACATCACCTCACGAATCTTTAAAATCAAAAGTTAAGGCACAATTTTATACAATTTTAAAGCACAGGCAGAAGTGAATATCTATAGACTGAATTCTTCTCAAACACAAAACTGAAGTCAGTGATGCAAGTTCTGCTTTTGCTTCTGAAAATGAATTGTATGGACTCAGTGCAAAACACCTGACAGGAGGGAGAGCAGCCCTAAATAATGTCTTCTACCTCCTCCTGTCCTCCACCTCCCACCCCTCCTGCTGTATCTCCCTACCCATGCCAGCTGCAACTTGGTGGGAGGTGAGTGTCTAATGGAAACTGTGTTCATTGCCTTTTATACGTGTTTCGGTAATATTTCATCATGAAAAGCTTCTAGCAATGTTATTAGGTGGGAAAAATCCCTCTTTTTTGCTGAAAATGACAGTAATTGTGCATGTTTGGGGGGAGGGAGTTGGAACAAGCTATTTAAATTTTCATTATTTTTCATGGGAAAAAAAATATTCTGCATGAGAGTTCTCAAGACACTAATTGCAGGTTTAAACAAATTAAATTCCTTTTCTGAAGGTTGACTGTATGTCAGGTACAGAATAACTGTTCAGCTGTCTTCCAAGTGCTGGTGTGGTCACCTCTGTGTTCCATTAAAAACGGTTTTTCTGAGGTTTCTGTTGAATATTTTAGCTCCACAGGTGTTCTTACCTTCATAGTGGGTGTGAAAACAGGTTAACAACTTCTTTTTCAGTTTTTATTTCTCAAACTATGCAGGTGGTGATAAAACCCGAGCTCTCCCAACTTTGAACAGCCTGTATCTGTTTCGTAACAACTCCTTTGTTCGTTAGCATTCGGCAGCTCCCGCAATTGAAACCACGCCTAGCATGCTGCTGCTAAAAGCTCTAGCATAAGACATAGCAAACAGGAAGAGAGTATGTGTGCTGTTACCATGTGCAGCGGGGCAGGAAACAGTATACCTTGCTCTCATAGGCTAGTTTGTTAGCCGAGTCCAGCAAATTTGAATAATGAATATGAATGAGTTGCAGCCCCAAGCCTAATGAATCTTGACGCAGAGAGATTGAAAGGTCTGTTAATCAGTGTTACCTGACATTTTTTAAATATAAAATGTGTAATAAAACAGGTAAATACTTAAGAAATAACCACAAAGTCATGAAATTTGTGTAAAATGGCCTCTTCAACATGTGGCTTGATAAACAACATGAAAAAACTAAGTTATAATAAAAAATGGGATATTATATCCTATAAGATCCTATACGATTTTGTTGACACCTTGTGCTGCAGTAGGTTGTCCAGCAGAGACATTAAAAAACAGCTTTTATAGAGGATTGTCAATAAATACCATGAAAATGGAACACATTTCTGTTCTTCTGGCATTTACCCAATTTCTCAGTCTTATGACTAATAGACTGAAACGCTAATTATTTCCTTGTACTTTTAGCTCCATCCTATTTTAGAATAACAAATTAAAGTTTTCTCATTTAAATACAGTGAGGTTTGAAACATTTCAGGCAAACATCTTGAAGGTTTGCAACTTTTTAAATGATTCTCTGCTGTCTAGCAATATGTGTCAGACTTCTTAATTCCTGTGACAGTTTCCTACCAGGTTGCTTGACATTTTTGGTGCTTCCTGCTGTCTTTGCTAGTCTCATCAGCATGACAACAAATTCCCATGTGTTACTGTCCACAGATAGGGCTTAGACAAAGATTTGATGTTACACAATGTCGTTAAATCCCACAATAGTAGAAAGAGCCCAAAAGCATAAACCAACCATTTGGTTTATTTCTGCTTTCAGCAGCTGCTTAAAGAATAATTAACAAAATGATCAGATGTGAACAATGGGAACTGTTGGGGTTGTAACACATGAGGAGAATTTTTAAATCACCGTGGGCATCTGCTGTTCCTTAAATTAATTAATTAATTGATATAAATTAAATAAAAATGTTCAAAAAGCTTAAATTTGCTACTCATTAATCTCACCATAAATGGCATTGTTCTTTCATTCATGGTTTATGTTTATTAGATGAAGAAATACAAAATAAGTGCACTAATGTTAATTAGTTGGTAAACATGCTAACGCCAGTGCCTCAGCCATTGAACTGGTGTATTTCTTTACAGTTTGTCAGTAATTTTTGACAAATTTATTTAAATAACTTTCCCAGCTGTTGTAGAGGCATTTCTTCTCTGAACATTGAGCATCTGAACATTCTCAAACTTGGTGAGCTTGTTTGAGCCTCTTGAACAGGAATCACCGAAAAGCTAAAATGATGCACTGGGAAAATACTCAGGTTTGATCATTCTTTACATTCCAGCTTCTATTTCAAGTTCTGGTTCATGCAAATTGTATTTTATAAACTTGTATAAACGTGCCATTGTATACATTAAACTCATTTGCAGTAGAAATTAATGGCAGCACATATAATTTTTGCATTTTAAGCTCTGTGAGTTATAGTTTTAGTCAGAATTTCATCCAATTTCTGCTGGAATAACTCTAAAATTAAAACTGATAACAATGTAAAGGTTTATAAAAAATACCAATTGCATTAAAGGTACAATATGAAGCAATTTTATAAAAAGCAATATTTTTAACAAAATAATGCCCCCACAGGGTGTTTCGAGGGGTGTAGAAGGAAAATACGCTATTTTCTTTAGAAATTATATCCATCCATGCCAATCTTCAGTGGTCACGGGATGAGAGGCAGGGGATACGCCAGTCCATCACAGGGCCACACATAGACAAACAACCACACACACTCACACCTAGGGACAATTTAGAGTCATCAATTAGCATCTTGCATGTTTTTGGACTGTGGGAGGGAAGTCCCAGGGAAAACCCACGCATGCACAGGGAGAATTTGCAAACTCCATAAAGAAGACCTAGATTTGAATCCAGGACCTTCTCACTGTAAGGCAGCAGCTTTACTAAGTTCACCACTGTGCAGACAAAAAAATTATATTTTAAGTAAAATATAATAAAATAGGTTATTTTGACGGACACTATGGTGGGTATTTTTTTTTACATCTACCAGCCAATAGCTGGCAGAGTAGTGGCACCATTGCGGCTTGCCTAATACGGTGAATAGTCTGGCACAGTGAGGCTGGTACTGTGGAGTCTGCCGGTAGAGCACCTGGAAGCCCCGGGGATAAGTGAATAGCAGGGAAATGTGTAGAAAAGTCTTTATTAGCAGCTCACACACTAAGACACAGCGACAGGTGGCTGAAGTGTGGGAACTCCGGGCTGTGGGTTCAGCTGGAGGACACTTCAAAGGATGGTGCAGCTGGATGGAGTAGAGATGTGTGCAGGATGGCGTGAGGAGGACAGAGGATCTTGGGGAGATTGTGGGAGGTTTCGGTTTGCTCGAAAAGAGCCAGGGCAGATATCTGAGCTCTTTGCCATGGACTGAATCAATGACAGGTAGGACCTCTTCCCATTTATCAGAGTCAGTGTGATCAGCAGGGCTGGAGAGCATGATTAGTGAGCTGAACGTGTGATATTTTGTTATCCTTCTCGGGGAGGATCGGGGATCAGGGTGGGTTTGGTAAGGAATTTTTGTGGTATTGGAGCGTATGCGGGGGTCTGGCATCCAAATGGCTGGAGGCCTTGTTTGGTTGTTGTGGCTGCAGTGTGTGGTGTTCATGTTCCATATTCCACCTTAAACATTTATAAAAGTTTAAGATTATAGTTGTTTCATGACACCAAAAATCCAGTTTATGTCAGGCACCAATGTAACAAGCTTCTCTGTCCTGTCAGAGTTTATCTTAGTTACCTTAAACTGAAGTCTTCTAAAATGCAATTTAAAACAGAAAGGATTTTTCATAACTTTTCCACAGAAACCCATTCCACAAGATCTGCACTGCATTAAGCATGTGTTCTCTGACCATAATACTCCACACAGTTCAGCCTCTGGAGCAAAAAGGAAATTCACTATTTCATGGTTCAAGGAGTCTTTCTCATTTTAAAATGTAAATAAATATATCATAAGACCAATAAGGTTGTAATTGAATATTTTATTTGCAAATGAAAGAGTAATAACTCAGAGGTCGTAAAAATATACATTTTTTTTACTTGTGATATTTACATGGATTGTTTTCATCAAACAAACAAACTGAAAAATCTTTACTTTAGAAAATCAAAAACAATGCACATCAGAAAGAAAACAAACAAACAAATGAGAGTAAAGTAAATAAAACTGTCTTATATTTCCCTTTATGTTTAAGCCACACTGAGCCTGTCTCCCCTCCCTGACACAGAAACAATGATGTCAAGAGAAACAGCCGACCTCACTGATTCTACACAGTCTGGTGATGAACGTATAGCACAGAAAAACGTGCAAAGTACATGGATGAAAATACTCCAAAAAAGAACAATGACCAAAATAAAGCTTCAGATCTTTTTGTGTGGAAGTATTTACAATTTTCAGATTTTTTTTTTAAGTTTTATTTTTAATTGATTACAGGTATGTTACATCAAAGCAAAGCATTCCTGTTCATCTGCTCAATCTTCTATGACATGCAGGTACCTTTGCTATCTTTATTTGTTTTCCTTTCCTTCTTGAGGTTGAAATAAGCCCCATCCATCTCCACTTTGAAAAAGTAATAATACATCACATTCTCTTATACTGACAGACAAGGCCAAACCACAAATTGCCCTGCTTAACAGCTTTATTCAGAAATAAAACTGCCTGATAGAACATAAAATACTGTAGCTACATTAGATTCATACTCTTATCATGTACCGCAGGACAACCATTAATGATTTAACTGCACCTTTGAGTGTTGATAGGACAATATGTAATGCTGATAGACACACTTTTAAAAGGATGAGATCTGATGTGCTGCTGACACTCTGAGCTGTGTTAAGATTTTCCTCCTCCACTCACAGGAATGACAAAAGTGACTTCAAATTCACTGTAGTGGGGAAGAAAAAAAATAAAGCGCAAGTTTGTTGGGCCACAAAGAGGGCTGCAATGCAAGGGTTCATAAACTGTGGAATCTGCCACCTGAGACTTGCAGAATGCTGTGAAGTAAATAAAAAAAAAACATGGAGGAATTTAACAGCTGGAAGACTTGTGTCCCATCCTCCACTTCTACTGCTACTTTCATCTGCTGAAGGAATTTGAATGACAGATCCCACAGTTCTGGCTCAGTACCAAACCTGTTAAAACTCTTCTGATTCCCTCGAACACTCTTGTCTTTAGGCATATGCGATCAAGATTGTTAAGATGCATAGCAGTGTCTGTTTTGCTCTATGCACAGGCAAGTGTGTGTGTTCTCTTACAGTAGCTGGGTGTGTGTATGAGTGGGTGAGTGTGCAGATGTCCTCTGAGTGAAAAGTGTCCTACTCTATGCTGCTTTTAGTATCCTGGTTCCATCAGTCAGCCGTAATACTTCCAGACATTCGATCCATCAAATTGATTCTGAAGGAGCAGAAATAACAGGGAATGCTGTTTGGGCTATTGTTTGTGCAAACAGTGCAAGTGTTTGTGAGGCGTGTGTACATGAGAAACTGTGAGCATACACGAAGCATAAATGTATTATTGTGCGCATCTCTCACATAGTACATACAAGAGCAATATTGTTGGTACCCTTCTATTGAAGAACAAAAAAGCCACAATGGTCACTGAAATGACTTGAAACTGACAAAAATAATAGTAAAGAAAGATTGATTACTTAAAATCCTCAAATGAAAATCTGACATGTTTTTTTAATGAAAATGACCTGGACAAAAATGATGGTAGCCTTAAAAAATGAAAATAATTTGAACCTAGAGGCATTTAATAGGGCGTGTCCTGTAATTATAATGACAGATCTTTCTATTTAAAGGGAACAAACAGACTTTTAGGTCGTTTAGTATCACTGTGTGCACCACACTGAACATGGACCAGAGAAAGCAAAGACCAGAGCTGTCTGAGGAATGGTAAATTTCCTGTATTTATATACTGTATATACTCGCGTATAAGTCTATTCGCGTATAAGTCAGATCTCTTTCTCAGCAGAAACACTGAGGAATTTAGCATTGACCCACGTATAAGTTGGTGTCAGAATCCGTTTGTGTCAGGAATATATTTTTTTTTTTTTCACCCTGGTTCATATCGTCTAGTATCAGTAGCAGCTGCGCTTACAGGTGAAGCATCGGGCGTTTCCGCAGGTAAGGCTGTTCGGCAGCGTAAGGGAGGTGTGTCGCAGAAATTGATCACACCTGTCCACTCCCTCCTCTAGATTAGACGCCAGAATGAAGTTGTTTCTGGCACGTCTTCAGGTCGAGGAGCAAGAGAGAGCGCGCGAGTTTCAGCTACGGAGAGAGTTGTGTTATTTAATAAACTCTGTGGAGCTTTTTCTCTCCACATGCATCCTTAGTTCGTTCACCGTTTTTATACCTTTTTAATTTACCTTTGTTGCAACCCATTTTGAGCCTGGGATGTAACAATATATTTATTAAAAAGATATAACGTGTCTTTGATAATCCATGCTGATAAGGAACGTTGTTAGCTTGTCCGAGTACTTGCTCCAGTCCCCAAGCTGTCAACATTTTCCTCTGAAAAAAAACGACTTCTTCCCAATATCTCGCGTATAAGTCGGAACCCCTCTTCAGACCTGAAATTTACTCCTCAAAAAACTGACTTATACGCGGGTATATACGGTATCGCTTTTCTAGTCATTCAGACCACTCAAAGTGCTTTTGCACTACAAGTTTTACATTCACCCATTTACACAACCCGATAT
>SSNP01000072.1:1007933-1018470 GCA_006937955.1 Pachypanchax playfairii
GTGGGAGGGAAGTCCCAGGGAAAACCCACGCATGCACAGGGAGAATTTGCAAACTCCATAAAGAAGACCTAGATTTGAATCCAGGACCTTCTCACTGTAAGGCAGCAGCTTTACTAAGTTCACCACTGTGCAGACAAAAAAATTATATTTTAAGTAAAATATAATAAAATAGGTTATTTTGACGGACACTATGGTGGGTATTTTTTTTTACATCTACCAGCCAATAGCTGGCAGAGTAGTGGCACCATTGCGGCTTGCCTAATACGGTGAATAGTCTGGCACAGTGAGGCTGGTACTGTGGAGTCTGCCGGTAGAGCACCTGGAAGCCCCGGGGATAAGTGAATAGCAGGGAAATGTGTAGAAAAGTCTTTATTAGCAGCTCACACACTAAGACACAGCGACAGGTGGCTGAAGTGTGGGAACTCCGGGCTGTGGGTTCAGCTGGAGGACACTTCAAAGGATGGTGCAGCTGGATGGAGTAGAGATGTGTGCAGGATGGCGTGAGGAGGACAGAGGATCTTGGGGAGATTGTGGGAGGTTTCGGTTTGCTCGAAAAGAGCCAGGGCAGATATCTGAGCTCTTTGCCATGGACTGAATCAATGACAGGTAGGACCTCTTCCCATTTATCAGAGTCAGTGTGATCAGCAGGGCTGGAGAGCATGATTAGTGAGCTGAACGTGTGATATTTTGTTATCCTTCTCGGGGAGGATCGGGGATCAGGGTGGGTTTGGTAAGGAATTTTTGTGGTATTGGAGCGTATGCGGGGGTCTGGCATCCAAATGGCTGGAGGCCTTGTTTGGTTGTTGTGGCTGCAGTGTGTGGTGTTCATGTTCCATATTCCACCTTAAACATTTATAAAAGTTTAAGATTATAGTTGTTTCATGACACCAAAAATCCAGTTTATGTCAGGCACCAATGTAACAAGCTTCTCTGTCCTGTCAGAGTTTATCTTAGTTACCTTAAACTGAAGTCTTCTAAAATGCAATTTAAAACAGAAAGGATTTTTCATAACTTTTCCACAGAAACCCATTCCACAAGATCTGCACTGCATTAAGCATGTGTTCTCTGACCATAATACTCCACACAGTTCAGCCTCTGGAGCAAAAAGGAAATTCACTATTTCATGGTTCAAGGAGTCTTTCTCATTTTAAAATGTAAATAAATATATCATAAGACCAATAAGGTTGTAATTGAATATTTTATTTGCAAATGAAAGAGTAATAACTCAGAGGTCGTAAAAATATACATTTTTTTTACTTGTGATATTTACATGGATTGTTTTCATCAAACAAACAAACTGAAAAATCTTTACTTTAGAAAATCAAAAACAATGCACATCAGAAAGAAAACAAACAAACAAATGAGAGTAAAGTAAATAAAACTGTCTTATATTTCCCTTTATGTTTAAGCCACACTGAGCCTGTCTCCCCTCCCTGACACAGAAACAATGATGTCAAGAGAAACAGCCGACCTCACTGATTCTACACAGTCTGGTGATGAACGTATAGCACAGAAAAACGTGCAAAGTACATGGATGAAAATACTCCAAAAAAGAACAATGACCAAAATAAAGCTTCAGATCTTTTTGTGTGGAAGTATTTACAATTTTCAGATTTTTTTTTTAAGTTTTATTTTTAATTGATTACAGGTATGTTACATCAAAGCAAAGCATTCCTGTTCATCTGCTCAATCTTCTATGACATGCAGGTACCTTTGCTATCTTTATTTGTTTTCCTTTCCTTCTTGAGGTTGAAATAAGCCCCATCCATCTCCACTTTGAAAAAGTAATAATACATCACATTCTCTTATACTGACAGACAAGGCCAAACCACAAATTGCCCTGCTTAACAGCTTTATTCAGAAATAAAACTGCCTGATAGAACATAAAATACTGTAGCTACATTAGATTCATACTCTTATCATGTACCGCAGGACAACCATTAATGATTTAACTGCACCTTTGAGTGTTGATAGGACAATATGTAATGCTGATAGACACACTTTTAAAAGGATGAGATCTGATGTGCTGCTGACACTCTGAGCTGTGTTAAGATTTTCCTCCTCCACTCACAGGAATGACAAAAGTGACTTCAAATTCACTGTAGTGGGGAAGAAAAAAAATAAAGCGCAAGTTTGTTGGGCCACAAAGAGGGCTGCAATGCAAGGGTTCATAAACTGTGGAATCTGCCACCTGAGACTTGCAGAATGCTGTGAAGTAAATAAAAAAAAAACATGGAGGAATTTAACAGCTGGAAGACTTGTGTCCCATCCTCCACTTCTACTGCTACTTTCATCTGCTGAAGGAATTTGAATGACAGATCCCACAGTTCTGGCTCAGTACCAAACCTGTTAAAACTCTTCTGATTCCCTCGAACACTCTTGTCTTTAGGCATATGCGATCAAGATTGTTAAGATGCATAGCAGTGTCTGTTTTGCTCTATGCACAGGCAAGTGTGTGTGTTCTCTTACAGTAGCTGGGTGTGTGTATGAGTGGGTGAGTGTGCAGATGTCCTCTGAGTGAAAAGTGTCCTACTCTATGCTGCTTTTAGTATCCTGGTTCCATCAGTCAGCCGTAATACTTCCAGACATTCGATCCATCAAATTGATTCTGAAGGAGCAGAAATAACAGGGAATGCTGTTTGGGCTATTGTTTGTGCAAACAGTGCAAGTGTTTGTGAGGCGTGTGTACATGAGAAACTGTGAGCATACACGAAGCATAAATGTATTATTGTGCGCATCTCTCACATAGTACATACAAGAGCAATATTGTTGGTACCCTTCTATTGAAGAACAAAAAAGCCACAATGGTCACTGAAATGACTTGAAACTGACAAAAATAATAGTAAAGAAAGATTGATTACTTAAAATCCTCAAATGAAAATCTGACATGTTTTTTTAATGAAAATGACCTGGACAAAAATGATGGTAGCCTTAAAAAATGAAAATAATTTGAACCTAGAGGCATTTAATAGGGCGTGTCCTGTAATTATAATGACAGATCTTTCTATTTAAAGGGAACAAACAGACTTTTAGGTCGTTTAGTATCACTGTGTGCACCACACTGAACATGGACCAGAGAAAGCAAAGACCAGAGCTGTCTGAGGAATGGTAAATTTCCTGTATTTATATACTGTATATACTCGCGTATAAGTCTATTCGCGTATAAGTCAGATCTCTTTCTCAGCAGAAACACTGAGGAATTTAGCATTGACCCACGTATAAGTTGGTGTCAGAATCCGTTTGTGTCAGGAATATATTTTTTTTTTTTTCACCCTGGTTCATATCGTCTAGTATCAGTAGCAGCTGCGCTTACAGGTGAAGCATCGGGCGTTTCCGCAGGTAAGGCTGTTCGGCAGCGTAAGGGAGGTGTGTCGCAGAAATTGATCACACCTGTCCACTCCCTCCTCTAGATTAGACGCCAGAATGAAGTTGTTTCTGGCACGTCTTCAGGTCGAGGAGCAAGAGAGAGCGCGCGAGTTTCAGCTACGGAGAGAGTTGTGTTATTTAATAAACTCTGTGGAGCTTTTTCTCTCCACATGCATCCTTAGTTCGTTCACCGTTTTTATACCTTTTTAATTTACCTTTGTTGCAACCCATTTTGAGCCTGGGATGTAACAATATATTTATTAAAAAGATATAACGTGTCTTTGATAATCCATGCTGATAAGGAACGTTGTTAGCTTGTCCGAGTACTTGCTCCAGTCCCCAAGCTGTCAACATTTTCCTCTGAAAAAAAACGACTTCTTCCCAATATCTCGCGTATAAGTCGGAACCCCTCTTCAGACCTGAAATTTACTCCTCAAAAAACTGACTTATACGCGGGTATATACGGTATCGCTTTTCTAGTCATTCAGACCACTCAAAGTGCTTTTGCACTACAAGTTTTACATTCACCCATTTACACAACCCGATATGCAAATCAAGGGGAGAGGGGAGGGGCTAACACTCACACATCCCAATATGCACATTGGGGGGCTAATGAAAAAATAACCTTCAAATGAAAATAACAAAGATCCTGCCGTGAGACATGGAAAAAGTTTGGTTTAGTTTTTGAGCTGCTTTGCTGTTTCTGGGACATGGTGTTATGAGTCAATACAGGTTGCAGTAAAATCTTAAGACTGTCAAGGCATTCCATATTGTTACCATTAAGAAATGCCCAAAGTGCTTCCCTTTGCTCATTTTTCAATTAAGAAATCCCCTCTAGTTCTCCTAATACAGATTCAATAGCAGCTTCTACGAGCAGTGTGGCCATGTTTCTTTTGCTTTGCTTGGCGCACTTGCTGCTATCCTCACAGTGCAATACTAACAAATGATTGGTCTGCACCACCATTGGAGTCAAGTCAGATGGTTAAGCTGGACCAGTAGGCTACATGATGGATTTTCATGGGTTTGAAAAACTCCAAATCTCGTGAGAATCCATCACAGCACAGGGTTAAAGTCCTGGGCTGTCCAATAGGATAATGACCTAAAACACACCAAGAATGGCTAAGAGCAAAACATTGGACTATTTTGAAGTGACCTTCTATGAACACTGATCCTATTGAACATCTGAGGAAGGAACCAAAAGATAAGGTCTGGAGAAGGACCTCTTAAAACCATTATTTTTTTAGGTCTGAATTTATTTCAGAGTTTTTCTTTTGTTAACCTAACGATACTAACAATTATTCTTCAAATCTTGAAAACAATCAGTAAAGCAGCTTTTCATAAGTCCTTGCACCAAATGTTTACATCCGAATTTAATTAAAAAAGCGTGTTTTGATTGTATTAAGCTATGTGTGAATAAAAATAGAAGTGGGTCTAGGAGACGAACTAAATGAGTTAAGGGTACCATTATTTTTGTCCAGAACAAAAGTGACAGTTAATAATTAATCTTAAGCACAATTCAAAAGCAATTTCTCATTTTCATGAGTTTACTTTTTTAAAGTACATTTTCATATTTATTTTCACAAGTTTCAAGTAATTTCAATGATCACTGTAAGTTCTTATTACCAACAGTTTAGTCCATGTCTGTATATGTACCTGTTGGTACAAGTGAACCTAATATCTTGTACCTTTTTGCATTGTGTCTATATGTGTTTGTGTGTGTGCACCTTGAGATGCCATCAATACACCCAGGGCCAACTTCCTTCTACATTAAGCAACATCTGTAGCAGGAAGAGAGCGTACGAGTAGCCTCCAGGGCTTATGATGGTTATGAGTTTTGGATGTTTTTTGTCTCAAATTGCTGCCCCTCAAGCAAAAACATGACTGCTGCCTGTGAAGTCAAATTCAGTTGGCATATATAAAAAACAAAACAAAAACAACAAAAAAACCCAACAAAAACTCAGCAGAAACGAAAATAAACTCTATCTGTCTGTAGTCATGTATATTTAGACAGAGGTTACTTTGCTTGACTGCATCCTTCACACGCACTGAATGGCTAACTTCAGAATGTGTGGGTGTGGCCCAAGGGCTTATACTGAATTGACATGCACACACCCACACAAGCACACATTTAAAATCATGCAGGCACGCAAGTTTACACACACAAACGCACCCCCAACACACAAAAAGCAGCCATCCTGATCAAATATGAACTGCTGTCCCTTGTTAAACATAAAAGGCATTATTTTTTCTTTTTTTAAACTTCCTCTTCGCAGTTATGTGTGAAATCAAACAACATATTGTTTCTAGGCAGATGCCGCAGATCTAATTTCAAAGTGTGACCAAATCCTTCCTAAAGACAGGCGGTGGTCATTCTAAACGATGAAAATGTGTTGAACAAACTATTCTAATACTTTGCTACTTTTACAATAGTAGTGGTATAATCTGTCCTGAGAATAAGATCATTTGGTTCTAAATAATAATTAAAAAAATAATAGTAAACAATGATATATGTATAGGTGACAAATTAAAAGAAAAAGCAATACACCGGGTAAACATGAGCCACCTGAACTATTTTTGAGAGATCTAAATGGTTTTCTGAAGGTGCTGAAGAGTTTGTCAAATACTCTGGTACAAACTCACCTTAAGGCAAAAAAAAATATTGATTTATGATGCTCTTTTCTTGAATATTTTATCATCCTGGAAGAGAACAATCCCATCAGGTTACAAATGCTTACAATCACTTACAACTAATATTTGTAGTTCTGGAGTGTTGAATCCATTTAAGGCCCTGTTCACACAGGATAGCAACCCCTCTCCACTCTCCACAACCTACACTGCCTATTGGGATCTGGCTGGATCACAACAAATTTGAGAAAATCTGTAAAGGCCATTGTGATATTGCTACTGCTACTCACAAAATAAGTTCTTTTCATCCCAAAGTAACTCGCTTGCACCTCCCTACCACCAGCAAGTTCCCACAAAGATTCTACCACACTCCAGATCTAAGTTAGAAGATCAAGGACTACTTCCTACTGGATCATAGCCTCGCCATGAAGTGACCAGTCCTGCTTCAAATTCTCAACAATGAAGCCATGCTGGTTAGTGGAGGTCCCATATCATGGACACCCAGCCATAATTCATGTACAAGCTCCACCCAGGGCCGATTTACTCAGCCTCTATGATGGAATAGATGTTTTGCGCAATGCTCAAAACAATCATGAACCTATCACGTTCCTTCTTGTGTAATAAGGAGACACTGTGTTCTTGAAGTCTTTACCAAGACCCTGCAAAGACCATCCAAGGCCTGGATGTTTTATAACACAGCAGCAGGGACATCATCTAATCTGAGGTGAGGCCTAGAGGGAGAAGAAGACCTGAACAGTACTTCCTATAACATTATGATTTTTTCTTTCGATTTGTCACCTATTGATTGTGTACAAGCTAAAATTTTATGTCAGGAAATAAGAAAAATACATATTTTTAAAGTGTTAACTATTCATTGTAATTTTCATTTTGCTATTTAGTTTTGACGATCCCCTTTTCCTCACTAAAGTGAAAATCCTAACACAATTGAGATATTGGGGAAAAAATCCTTAGAATTAAAAATAATCTGGTCAGTCTTTACCATGCGAACTTGATTTGAACACAAGATGAATTCTTGCATCTTTCACATTCCAATATATAAAATACTTGTCTTATGTTTGCAGATGATGGAAATACCACAGATAACATCAGGAAAAAAAGTCACTTGGATTAAATTCACTTTGGGTTTTTACTTGACTTTTTTGTAAGAGGGAATCTTCCCTCAAATACCCTTGTTATCATTATTATTATTAATAAATTAAATGACATCATGTGCATATATCTATCAGTATGTACAATATAAAACAAGACTGATTACAGAATGTACAGTACATAATAATGTGGCATGGGATTGCTTTCTTACCATCACTCCACTTGGTGTTTGGCAGCATACTGTATTTCTAAGGTTGTACCTCTCAGTATTTCTTGCTGTTGACCCTGAAAGCTGCATGTGAACAGAGACTTAACCACCAGTGTGCTGAATAAGGACCAAGAAAGAAACCATCTAAAAGAGGTTGCAAAGGCACACTATGTAGGCTACTTGCCCTTTTTTTCAGCTACTTTCAGTCAAAATGCATCGGGTCCCTCTGAGGTTACAACACATGGAAATACTTGCTAAATAACACGTCCTCCATCAACCATGCAAGTGATTTTGTGAGACAACAATCAAGTGCCACACCACTGTTATAAATCCAAGGAGAGTACAATGATACCTTACAAACCCTATGCTACTGGATTAACTAGAATCACACTCCTTGTTCTCTTCATTCAGACATGGTATCATTAAATTCTTAGCCATGGTCATTTTTTGTTCCTTAGCTGATGTAGTACCATACACGAGGCTGAAAAGAAAAGGGAATTCCACCATCTTTGTACATCACACATTCATGGTGACAGAATTTGGCTTCAGTTTGGAAACATAGCAGGTAAAAAAAGTGTTGCACAAATACCATTAATAACCCATCCTTGGGATTGGTGGCACTTATTAATACAGATGATTGGACACTTGGCTGTCTGTCACTCTTTACAACCTGCTCAGGGAGAAGAGAGAACAGAGACAAAAATAAGGAAAGTCCAGCTGGGCTAATAGATTCTTATTCCTATATGTAAAGTATCGCTATAGGTCTAATAAATACTATTAAAATTTTCTGGAAGAATATTTGATACCAGAAAAGGTCAATGTAGTTAGGATGTGAGGAGGTGGAGGATAACGAGTCCATCGAATTGACTTCACCCATCAATGCTACATCCTCTGAGCTGAAGGTTCCCCTGCAGTCTGGTGAAGAATACAAGCCGTTTACGAGTCAGCTAAGTTAGGCTCAGGACAGCTGTGGTTCCTCCTGGGTTTCTTATGAGAGCACAAAAGACCGAGAGCACTGAGGCAGATGATGCACACACCATGTCTGTCCACATGGATGGGCAAAGTCGCCCAGGCCCATGGGAGGCAAAGCAGTTTGTGGTTTTACAGGAAATGCTGGAAGCAGCCAGACAGGGGTGCAGAGTGACATAAATCTAAGAATCCCCCCAAACCTATATCCTCCAACTAAGAACATAAACAACCCCACATGCTTACAATTATTGACCCCCTCGCTTCTCTCCTTCTTGTATTTATCTTGTAAAATAATGGTCACCATAAATTTGACTCCACTAAGTTTGGACTGACTTCATCATCCAGCCTTAACTAGTTTCCTTTTCTCCCTCGGTCTCTACTGCATGCCTAAGCCTCTGATTTTATAAATAAATAAAAGCTCTATGAGGGGGCGTCTTCCACCTCAATGCACAAGGTGCTTCTCTCTGCCCTCTAAACTCAAAAGAAGGAACTCAAATTAAGTTTTGACTTCAGCAATGGGACACAAACCTTTTTCCATCTCAGCTCTTTGCTTCTTCCTTTGTTTTCTGTTTCATGTAAATCAGTAGGGGGCAAGCATGTCTTATTTTCCCTTTTTAATAATGCATTCAATTAAGTACTTTTGAACTTATAGTATTGATTCTTGTAATTACATCCTTTAACTAGTTGCATTTCTTTGTTTATGGAAGAGTCTCAGTCTTTGGGAGGGGCAGGCTTAGGGGCTTGGGGAAGCTTAGGAGTCTTACATGGCTGCAGGAAAAGGGTTGGCTTTCAGTCCTACACAGTCTGAAAGGCTTTGGTCTGGGCAGGGACCATGAGGGTGGGGGGTGTGGGGCCAGACATGTTCCTGGAGTTGAATTTGGGAGGGGTAGGGGGCTCAGTGGTCTTGGGGGGCACCACTGTGGTGTAGGCTGGAGGGGACTGGGGAAAGCCTGGAGGCTGTCCATTTTCCTTGAGAGCTGCTACAGCAGGTGGACGTGGACGGTGTCCACGCTGGATGCTATTGTGCACCATTGACTGGGTGGAGGAGGCCCCAGAGCGGGAGCTGCCAGAACGGGATGAAGACAACGAGTTTGGCTTTACTAGCTTGGCCTTGGGGGCCTCGGCATCTTCCCTGTGGTTGGAAACAGAGTAGATAAACACAATATTTATTTTATTTATATCACTAGTAACACCGGTTAGAAACATGCCTTTCCTCAACAAGCAAATTCATTATACACTGCAAACAAGTTCAGCACAATTTTGTTCTATTATACATAGAACTAGTGTTTTGTGTGGTGGATCATGTAATTCATGAGCTACCCTCCAGCCTCTGACTTTTGTGAAACACATTTACATAGAATAATGAAATCTGCTAAAATCACTAGTTCCCCAGACACACTCATTAAAGAAAAAAAAGTTGTTTGCAGAGAACTCAATGAAAAGCTCCCCTCATAATTTGACATTTTCCTGATTTTACACGCCAAGATAAAAGTTTGCCAGAAAGCGGAGAAGAACAGATAAAACGTGGGTGGCGTATCTTAAGAATGATTCACTCTGGCATTATACAGCAAAACTGTGGTCATTTGCTCTGTAATATTTACTTAGTTTTGTATTTAAATTTTAATAACTTCAGAAAGCTTTAGAAATAAAAGCCTCAGGCTACATTGTATCCTTGCAGGCACATATATGAGGGTTACAAAGCTTGTGCTGGAAAAAATTAATTAACAGCAGTGACGGAATTGGATCCACTGTGTCGCCAAGAGGGATGGTAGAACACATTAGTGGGAGCGCTCAGACTCTTAATGTTGTATGAAAACAGAAAACATTTCATCACATTTACATTATTTAACCCAAGCCGTCCTTCAACCACACTGCATAATTCATTTTTCCAGAATTTAACCTAAACAACTAAAGTCTTTTATGAAAAACAAAAAGAAAAATTTGCAGAGAAGTATAAATAAATAAACATACAGATAAATAAATGCTGTTGCCTTAAGCCATGTCAGAACATATTTTCCCAGGCTCAGCAGTGAGACTACTCTTATATTTCCACACACACTTCTAAAACATTTGTAAGGATTAAATTAAAAGAATTGTGCCACGACACCTTTCACAAAATTTCAAAGAACTATTGACCTTGCAGATAACGCATCTTTGTAATTCCAGAGATAATAGGACGTTGCTTTGCTAGGAAGGATTTGACTTACTGTTTTCAGCTGAACAAATCAGATACACATAAAGATTACCAAATAACAGAGT
>SSNP01000072.1:1018672-1074729 GCA_006937955.1 Pachypanchax playfairii
GTAAGTCTGACCAAACATCCTGTTTTTTTTTTTTTTTTGATTTCATGATTGATAAGCAGATGAAAAAATATCAGCCAAAATCCTTTCTTTCATTTATTTTCCCTTCACAACAAAAATATCTCTTGAAAGGACTGACACAATGATCCAAATGAATGTTTCCATGTATTTTAAAAATGGGACGCATTTGTTAATTGTACCCAACAAAAACAGGATTCAATTGTATTTACAGCTTGTGCTTTGTATGTAGAATAAATACATACACATGAAGAATGAAGGAAATTTCTTGCTGTTTAAGTAGTAAAAACAAACAGACTCACACGAACAGCTTCTTCTTACACATTTACATCATCTATAAAATACTTGGAAATATTCAAACACACCAGGAAGAAATTTCCAATTTTTTTTGTCAGTTCATTCAAGAGTTTTTGTTATCAGATGTCAAGCGGTATGTTTAGAATGTTAAAAATTGCATAAACAAACATAAAAAAACGTCTCTTGAGAGAAAAAATTTTTTTCAACTGCCTGTCAACAATAAAACATCTGTTGTAGTATGAATTCATATAAATGCCCTTAGTTACAACCTAACCTGTGTTGAAAGTCCAGCTTTATAACTGTCCGCAGTTTACTCACACACAAGCCCAAACCTGGTAATTGTTTTGATCAGAAAGTTTGAGGAATTGACATAAATTTCTTAATATTGATGCGCATTGTTTAATGGAAAACATTTGTGCTAAGGCAGTAGGCCAGAATAATATGTGTGTATAGGTGTGTGTCTTAGGCCATCTGACAAAGGCTATAAACAACCAGCAATGTTAGATCATTGGTGGAGCTCTGACAGATACTGTGAATGCATTTGTATTGATCTGTTAACCTTTGCCTGGCTTGGACATGTAATAAAATTGCAGATGGGGGTAGCAGACTCTGACTCCGCCCACAATCTACCATTACTATATGAATTCATAATACAACACATTTTCTTTCAAAAATAACTTCAGACTTCGTACACACAAAAGAGTAAAAAAAATGTTTTAACCTGCAAATTTGTCATGAAGTCAAAAGAAAGTAAAGTAAAAATGTTTTTTTATTCTGCTTGTTTCCATGGCAAAAACTATGATCAAGGTTAAAAAAGTCAGCAACGAATAATTTAGCTTGTGTGACTATTTCTACTTTATTTGACAGGATAAAAACAAGTGATGGTTAATAGACAGACACATAACAGAAACACTAGTTCCTGTGCTCCATGTAATAAATATGTCACATTTTTAAACAGTGAAAATGGGTAAAAAACTGAGAAGCTAACAAAATATTAACAGTAAGAAAGATTGACTGAACCTGATCTCATTTGGGGTCTCTTCCTCTTCATACTTTTTCTTTTCTTTCTTTCGGAAGACGAGCCAGATGATTAATATGACGATGAGGACACCGAGGGATATTCCCACCACTGCACCTGCTACCATCCCAACATCCCTCACATCTGTGGATAAGAAGGGAGGAAGTGATGAGAGAAACATTCACTTACTCTCTCTGGTAAAGTGTTCACTCTCAGTCACATTACACGAATTCTAAATGCTGTTTTGGTGCCATGTATTCTTTTTTGAATTTAACACCAAAGCTGTAAATCTGTTTCTGCTTGCGATCTCATCCTGTGACTCCTGAGTAACAATGAAAGATGGCGTTTAGATCAGAGATGGTTACCAGAAACCACCACTTCAAGTTTACTGCATCCAAGTGTTTAGACACCGAGGGAGAAGGAGGAAGGTGAAGGGAGGAGAATAAATGTGCTTCCTAGCTGCAGTTTGAAACAATAACCGTCAATCAGTGCAGCACTTAGGTGTGAGATAAAGACTGGGAGGTCAAGCCCTTTAAAAACTCACGCTGCATCGTGACCTCGATGGTGCAGTTTTCCTCCCCCACGTCATTGCTCGCTGTGCACCTGTAGACCCCTGTGCTCTCCATGGTGAGATTTCTCAGGGTGACGATCTCTGGGTTTTTCAGATCTGGTCGATAAAAAGGATCATTAAAAAAGCAAGTCATTATTTTTCTCCAGGTTTTATCACAGAAAAGTAAAAATAAAAAGGGAACCCAACCCAATTTTTCAACGAGTTGGGATACAGTGTAAAAGGTAAATTAAAAACAGAAAACAATGATTTACAAATCTCATAAAATCATACTTTCTTTGCAACAGAACATAAAAAATAGCTGATGAGAAAACAGCATCAGACAAGAATGGAACAACATTCTTTTCCCATACCTCCAGCAGCTGGTATTCTTATTTCCCAGATGTTTACAGACAGATGTTAAAGGGAAAGGGGATGTAAACAACTGTAAACATCACCCTGTTACAACTTTTTATCATGTACAGTGGGGCAAAAAAGTATTTAGTCAGCCACCAATTGTGTAAGTTCTCCCACTTAAAAAGATCAGAGAGGCCTGTAATTTTCATCATAGGTATACCTCAACTATGAGAGACAAAATGAGGAAAAAAAATCCAGAAAATCACATTGTCTGATTTTTAAAGAATTTATTTGCAAATTATGGTGGAAAATAAGTATTTGGTCACCTACAAACAAGTACGATTTCTGGCTTTCACAGACCTGTAACTTCTTTAAGAGGCTCCTCGGTCCTCCACTCGTTACCTGTATTAATGGCACCTGTGTGAACTCGTTATCAGTATAAAAGACACCTGTCCACAACCTCAAACAGTCACGCTCCAAACTCCACTATGGCCAAGACCAAAGAGCTGTCAAAGGACACCAGAAACAAAATTGTAGACCTTCACCAGGCTGGGAAGACTGAATCTGCAATAGGTAAGCAGCTTGGTGTGAAGAAATCAACTGTGGGAGCAATTATTAGAAAATGGAAGACATACAAGACCACTGATAATCTCCCTCGATCTGGGGCTCCACGCAAGATCTCACCCCGTGGGGTCAAAATGATCACAAGAACGGTGAGCAAAAATCCCAGAACCACACGGAGGGACCTAGTGAATGACCTGCAGAGAGCTGGGACCAAAGTAACAAAGGCTACCATCAGTAACACACTACGCCGCCAGGGACTCAAATCCTGCAGTGCCAGACGTGTCCCCCTGCTGAAGCCAGGACACGTCCAGGCCCGTCTGCGGTTTGCTAGAGAGCATTTGGATGATCCAGAAGAGGATTGGGAGAACATCATATGGTCAGATGAAACCAAAATAGAACTTTTAGGTAGAAACTCAACTTGTCGTGTTTGGAGGGGAAAGAATGCTGAGTTGGATCCAAAGAACACCATACCTACTGTAAAGCATGGGGGTGGAAACATCATGCTTTGGGGCTGTTTTTCTGCAAGGGGACCAGGACGACTGATCCGTGTAAAGGAAAGAATGAATGGGGCCATGTATCGTAAGATTTTGAGAGAAAACCTCCTTCCATCAGCAAGGGCATTGAAAATGAGACGTGGCTGGGTCTTTCAGCATGACAATGATCCCAAACACACCGCCCGGGCAACGAAGGAGTGGCTTTGTAAGAAGCATTTCAAGGTCCTGGAGTGGCCTAGCCAGTCTCCAGATCTCAACCCCATAGAAAATCTCTGGAGGGAGTTGAAAGTCCGTGTTGCCCAGCGTCAGCCCCAAAACATCACTGCTCTAGAGGAGATCTGCATGGAGGAATGGGCCAAAATACCAGCAACAGTGTGTGAAAACCTTGTGAAGACTTACAGAAAACGTTTGACCTCTGTCATTGCCAACAAAGGCTATATAACAAAGTATTGAGATTAACTTTTGTTATTGACCAAATACTTATTTTCCACCATAATTTGCAAATAAATTCTTTAAAAATCAGACAATGTGATTTTCTGGATTTTTTTTCCTCATTTTGTCTCTCATAGTTGAGGTATACCTATGATATAAATTACAGGCCTCTCTGATCTTTTTAAGTGGGAGAACTTACACAATTGGTGGCTGACTAAATACTTTTTTGCCCCACTGTATTTCTCCCATCAAATTCAAAATGAGCCAATATTTCCTATGGAATGGTAAAATATCTGTTTTAACATCTGATATGTTGATTATATTCTGTTGAGAATAAAATATTGGGTGTGTGAGATTAGCAAATTGTTGCATTCTGTTTTTATTTGCATCTTACCCAGCATAGCAACTTTTTGGGTTTGGGTTGTGTACAAAGAATACACAAGAAGATGTTCTCAGGTGAGCTTCATCGTACTCTGGAGGATTTGAGGAAGAGTAGCAGGAGCACATCTGACAGAGTGATGGAGCCACAAAGCCCCATGGGATATTCAGTCATCTCCACCACTGACAACCATGTGGTATTACCTTTTACTACCCATAAATAATGACTGCTCATGCTGTGTGCTATCGTCCAATGAAAACTAATTAGACTGAACAGGTGGTGTTTGGTGGAAGTCATTAATTTGAAGTTTTTTGTCTGGACAGGGGCCATCATGGATGCCAGTTGACCACTGGAGGAAAAACTGAGACAGGGATACCGGTATCATTGGGGGTGTGGGACTTGTCAAGAGAATTCACATGGGGTATAAGCATCTCACCATTATCTTTTCTGCTACCTTTTAGAGGCAGACATGCTTTGTTACGATTCAAGAAACATGCTAGAATCCACACAGCATGAGTGAAGTGTGCCTCAGGGCGATCACAGATATCTGTCTATCCGTCTGTCTATCTATCTGTTTGCTTGTTTGCTGCTTGGCCTGTTAGTACAGAAAATAACTCCATTCATTGCGTTATATCTGTCTTCCTCCGCTCTTTACTTTCAGTTTGAGAAAAATACTCTCGTTGCTTCATGCATGACGATTCACTTGAGCAGAGATGACATTTCAAATTCATTAGATCCTAGTGTCAGCCTGATTTTCATTCATATAAGTAATCCCAACAGAATAAAACCACAAATCACAAGATTACGCTCAGTTTGATTTCCTGGAAAATAATATACAGTGCACATTTTGTGGCCTTGAGGATTACTGCTCACAAGCAGAGAGAATCAGAGTAGTCTAAACATATTAAAAGCAAGCAGCACCGGTGGATTAAATAAGGAAAAAACTGAATGCATCAAAGCGCCCTTAAGCAAAGTGTTGTAACTTTTAATTACTCTGGTGATGCAGCTCAAGGATCAGTACTGGGAGGACACGGATTGGATTGGCAGTTATATGTGTCAGTGTTTACAATTGTATGGAAGTAAAAGATGGAAGGAGGTGGAGTAAAGGTGGCACGCTCAGCAAAACACTTCCTGGAATTAATGCAGCTCATAAAAAAAGAAAGACACTAATAAAAAAATACATTCTTACAGCATTTTTCTGCAGATGGTTTGGATGGTGAATCAGCATGTCAGTGCAAGGTGGAATTATCTTTCTTTGTGTGTTTTTATTATTTAATTTTTTTACCTATCAGTGCCAGGTTTGGCAGCTTGCCCAGGCTCTTGCCTTTGTCGAGCACTCGCTCCCACTTGTAGCTAATGGGGTCTGAACCGTCGCTGGATTTACAGCTTAGCTTGACATCACTGCCCTCCAAGAGTTTTCCATCCATCCTGCACCTTGGCTTTGAGGGCTTGACTGTGAGAGAACACAAAGAAACGTGCACCGAAAATTAATCTTTGTCAAATCAAAACAAAAATGAACTTCTCAAATTGTTATACTGCATCATTACTACAATATGGATGATGAATAGGGTCATAAAGTTTTATCTGAGAAGGGATAATTAAAAGAATCAAATTTGTAGACAGTTAGTAGCATCAATTAGCAGCATCAACAACATTTTTACCAAGCGCCAACCCCCTGGAAGTGATGGAGGGGGTCATTTTTACTGCCTGTTGTTGCAGCTGTGATATCTGCAAAGATGTCATTTTTAATAGTTGTTAGAAGTTAAAATTTTAACATTTGACCAATAAATAGTGATAATGATTAAATGAATCGACAAAAAAAGTCATTTAATTCCTTTAAGTCAGTCAAATGCATAGAGTTTATCAACAGCATATAAGAAAATGACACCAAATAAAGTCAATTATTATTTCTTCTCTATAATTATTTATTGAAAATATTCTGCTACATTATCACGAGTCAAAAACACAAACCAACAGGCAGTAAGAACTGAATTTGCCAAAGCAGTAAATGAATAGAATTATTTTGTAATTGAATAAATAAGCTAAATTAGATGAGAGATTTATTACCTCCAATGATGAGGGTATGTTTTCATTTCCTGTTCATTTCTTGGTTTGTTTTTCAACAAGATAACTCGAAACGCAATCAATGATAAATGGATGAAATTTGTTTGGGAACAGCATGAGAACCAGTCCATTAGATTTTGGGAGTGATCCGAATCATCTTTTGGATCCAGGAGTTTATTGAAGGATTTGAGAGCCATTTTAGGAAAAGTCACAAAAAGGTGAGACAGGGTTTTGAAAATGCTTATAGGTGGTAAAAATGACCCCTCAGGAATTTTAATATTATACAAAATTATTACAGTTGTTTCCTTTTTAAGAACAAGATTCTGTAACTGTTATTCCTTTTAGATAGATTAAAAAACATGTAATCTCAAAAGCTCCAGTGATCTATTGCAGAGTCTTTTTTGGATTAGGATTTTAGAAATAGATCAGCTCAGTTATGATTTATAAAATAAAGAATTTACACAAGCTTTTCTTCTTAAACATGTTTCGCTCCAATGTATATAAAATCTTAAAATAAACATGGCAGAAACAAATTCATTTTACATGCAATAGAAGTTACATCAGAGTGAATTAAAGTTATTTCTTAATGGACAGGGGATTGAATAAATGGCTCCCCAGATCAATCTATGAAAGCTTGTAGTAACATGTAGTTTTGCTCATATAGCCAGCCACAGCTGGAGGCGCAGCACAGTATAGCAGCAGAGATCTTTACAGCTGCTCCGTTTAGATACTTGCTGAGCTCCGCTGCTACACTATAAAAAGAAAATAGAGCACAGTCGTCTCCCTCTCAAGTGGAATATTTTTAGACAAGCGGTGAACTGAATTTATATGTATCTTTTTGTGTTTTTATGCAACTGTCATATTAGCAGTGTTGACTTTTGAGCGTGTGTGTTTTCTTATTTGTGGTTCGTAAGCAAAGTTACAGTATAAGTAAGTCTGACACGGCAACACATTGAGACTGTGTCAGAGGCAGAATGCCATCAGCTTTAACACTCAGTAAGCAGGATAATGAGAGGGGCTGATTGAGTAGAGCCGAGCATCTGTCAGCTTCGTCAGAATGAGTAAGATTGAACTGCAGCAGGAGCAGTCGGGGTGCACGGCTTTAGTTTTGCAAACTTACTCATGCATTAAAAAAAGGCAATATATGCACTCATAAAGTCAGGGAATCTACACAATCTTGTGCATCAAACAGCAAACGATTTGGAATAAGTGTGCAAATTTATACATACTGTTACATGCACAAAAACTGGCAAGCAGACCAATGCATCCACTTACATTCACTTTCTCATGTCATGCCAGCTACCAGTTCAGCTGCCAAGTTATTATCTTAGCACCGGGAGTGAGTGCAAAATTCAAACGTTCGTCCTTCTCGGAACCGAAAGTGTCACCGCGGAGATGAAGGCAATTTGTAAAAATTGAGGCCCTAAGTCACTGGAATGTCTTTATGGAAGTGAGAGGAGAGTGCAGAGCACACGGATTAACAGACTGCTCCATTAGAAAACCAATAACTGCTGGTTGAACTAATCTCCCGTGATGTTTTATTAAATCGCCTGCTCTCCTGACATTGAGAACAATCTCTCGCTCCTCCCGCTGGACTTTTGTGTTGAGCTCTTGTGGTATATAGCTTTTCCTCCTTTGCTGTCTATGTCCTTCAGGGCTGTGAAGCTATTTTTGAAGTGCAGACAGAAACACATACTGTATTAGCACTAATATTAGACAAAAGTATAGTCATAATTGACTTTTTACAATGTCATTCCCCCTTAAAAAAATGACTACATGATGGAGGTTAAACATGTTTTCTGTTTTCTAACTGAGCAGAAGTGTAATAGAACTGATATACAGATATATTTGTCTGTGTACTCAGTCCCTAAACTCATCACAGTTTTGTGCTCTTCCGAGTCCACTTCTATGTTTCTGGTCTCACCTCATCAGGAAACCAATCCAAACGAACCCAAACAGCATAAGCAAAATCAAATCACACCGTCTGCATCAAATTGAATCATTAGATCAGTCAGCATGATGGAGGAAATGTGCCAGGCTAATGATCTTGTGATTAGGCCCCGCATGTGTATGTATGCGTGTGTGTGAGCCACTTTGTGTGTGCGCTTTCAGTGTACAAATGAGATTCTTCATAAACTGATTATATGTGCATGAAAATGCATCTTCTTGCACACCTATACTATGTGGATTTGTGTGTGTGCATGTGCATGAGCATCCTCACCCAGTACTATCAGGTTGACCTGGCTCCATTGGTACTTCCCACCAGACTTGACTTTGCAGTAGTACTCCCCAGTGTCGGTCAGCAGCAGGTCGCTGATCAGCAGGGAGGCATCTCCACCCAGGTATTCCCCGGCAAATGACAGACGGCTAGCATCAGTGCCCATGGCCTCGTTGGTGTACACCTGGTCTCCAAAGAAGGTAATAATCTACAATGCGTAAAAAAAGGACAAGATTCAACATTGTGAAGTCTAATGTCTGTTTTACACCAAGTCCCAGGTTTCAAATTGTCTCTTGAGAAACACTTCAAATGTCTTTTGTATAATTAAATAAAGCTAAAGCCATCCTGCTGCTGCCTAACCCTGTATCTCACTGGGCAGCAACTGTTGGTGACTAGTTGGAGACATAATCAAGAAATACATTTGCTAGAATCTCACTAAGTTGGTATTTACATTTAACAAATAGCAAAATCGTTGCAATATTGTGCAACGTTTCCTGTTTTATTTTATGCATAAAGTTTCCTAAATAAGTTTGAAATTTATTCTTATTTTATTCAAAATGTTGCCAATATATCAGATTCCTTTTTAGAAATATCCAGTCAGTCACAGTAACCAACCCCTTCTAAAATTTCTAACTTATGGAAGATTAAACTAAAAAGGCTTCTACAAAAACACTGCAAATGATTAAAAACTAGTTCAAAACTTCCAGCAACACAGGAGTGAATTTTTGCAACTAAATTAAGAACCCTCACAGACATTTTGGAAACTTCCTAGTGAACCTGTTTGCAATTTGAAGAACAACAGTGGCAGTGTCAGTACAGTGACTACATATTTAGGGCCTCTTCACAGCAGTGGTGCTTTTTTCTGTTATAATGGTGACATTTTAGGAAGAGTCATAGAATTTCAGACATTAAATTGTCATTTAGTGGGAATTTTTCTGCTATTAAATATGATAACAGTTATTTTTGACCTACACAAGTTAAAACCACTATGCTCTCAATGAGCAAAGCTATATACAGTATTGGAATGTAGCTGTACAGTTCCAAATTTAAAAAGCCTGTTAATGTTAAACTTCTCCCTCATCACTCTCTGTATGGCAGCAGCCCATTTTCATGAAGATCCCTCCATGAACCCCAATGACTGCACCATGCTCTGGGCCCTATCCTCAGCCTGACTTCCTTAGACCACGTGAGGATGCAGCTATGTATGTACTAGACCAGGGAGGGCCACTCCTGCTCATGAGGGCCACTATTCTGCATGTTTAAGATGTTTATTTGCTTCAACATACATGATTCAGATGAACAGGTTGTTAACAGGCTTCTGCAGATCTTGCAGTGTTACAGTGCAAGATGAAACAAGAAAACAAGAAACGCAAGATAGAGGCTCTTTTATGTGCTTTGCTGTACTAGAAGACTTTGCCAAGCTAGCACAATACTGATGACATGTAAGCCAATGCTCTGGTGTGGCATGGTCATCTTTATCCTATATGAAGAGGTAAAACCCCTGAAATGTTTGACTGCCAATGACACGAAAAAGTAACATAATTTTTTACCCAGTACTGAGACATATCCACTGAGTCCCTTGGTAGCTGTAGTCTTAAAAAATTCACAATCCCAGGTCTCTGAGTATGAGTAACAGTGTTAACAATCATTTTATAATTAACACTTGGGAGAGAATATTTTACAAATGAATGCTTTTGCTGGAACGCCACTATCCTGGCAGTGTTAGCTGATTATCTGCGGGCACTTTTATCTCCTTATGGTCTTTGTACAAGCAAAGCTGTCAAACAAAAGGACAAAAAAATCTATTCTGGTGCTGATAAAAGATTAAAATACTCACAGTGGCACAGATGTGATGTTAGCACAGGCCACACATGAACAAGTCAAAGTGCATAATACAATGTATTTTCAGAGTACAATTTTCACTTGGGTTACTTTACATATTTGGGGGAAATATATAACGTGTTTCTGTTCATGTGTCATTATCTAGCAAAATAGACATCATTAAACAAAATGACATCAGTTTATGAGGATGAAATAATGCTGAAATGTTTTCATTTTTAATTATTTAGAGCATAATAGTGAGATTATGCAAATCTGTGCAGAATTAATTTGATGGATTTTCTCATCACAAAATTTACAAAGCTGTTTTTATTGTCAGTGAATAACCTGATTGATAAAATTATTTGCATTTAGAGTTTGTTTCAGAAGAGCTGAAAACTTGGTCATTATTTCTGTTACTGATAATATTGAGTTTGTTTCTGTTTTTATTTCATTTTCTACTTCAATTCTGATGCTAAACTAAATATTCATGAAAATGCCTTTACTGTGCTCTTCTACAAAGCTTTGAAAAAAAATATTTGTACCTTTACAGATGTGGACAAATTTGTTGGCACCCTTCGGTCAATGAAAGAAAAACTCAGAATGATCACTGAAATAAATTCAAATTGAAAAAAGTTATATTCAATTAAAACTTGACTGAAAAATCAACTACTGAAAAACCTACATTGCTTTTGAAATTTAGTTTAATAGCATAATTGCAAAAAAAAAAAACAATGAAAATTGGCCTTGACAAAAATGATGGAATCAGTGTCTCTGACAGACTCAGGTCTCAATAAAACATTTAGAAGTATTATAACTTTGTTTAATGAAACATGGCGCATGTTGGTGTTGTTTGACATTTAAAAGGCGAGTATGAATGTTTTTATGAGCTTCAGGCAAATCTCAGTGTTGAAGCTAATGAAACTGGAGGTGGTGAAATGGAGGAATGCAGCCCTTTGTTTACATTTACATGGACAATGAAAAGCATTTGTGAGCTTGTGTTTTCATTTGATAAATTAGTGAAACACTGGATAGCAGCTGGTTGTAGCAAAACTGCTTGCTTAACATAGTTCTCTAAATCAGACCCAGAGAATGATAAAATCACTCATGAGGAAATCAAAGACTTTACAAAGACCAAACATATGTTCTGACTCAGTGGGTTGGATTTTGATCTGAGGAAACGATTCATCTGTGCAGCCACACTCAAGTCAAACCCATTTTCATGCTGCAAAGCCAAAAGTTAAACATCAAATATAATTTCCATAAACAACACACATGGAATAATGCACAGGCAGCAATTTGGCAGCATTTTTTTGTCTGAATCCAGGAATAAATGTAATCAAAATCCCAGACAGTGATCCGGATCAACACTAAAATCAAAATCAATTAGTCCCTGTACAATTTCCAACCTATTCTAAAAATGTCATTAAAATCAATCTATGAGATTTTGAGTTATCTTGTTAACAGACAGAAAAACAAACCCAGTGAAAACATAACCTCCCCTGTCGCCACCGGATGGCTGGCAGAGGTAACAATGGTGCCATTAAAATGCAATTGAGGTTTTGCTGGTCCGGCCGTTACGTGCGCAGGTCCAAAAAGCATTAATTCCGAACAAGATGGTAAAGCAGTGCTCCCACATTTACTAACTACTAACTAGATGTTGGGGGGAGCTCGGTGCTGAGGAGCGTCCTGAAAGGTGGCGCAGTCCACCAGCGGACGATCGTGAGCCGGCTCAAGATTGCCGACTGGTGGAGGCGAGCTTTAGAGGTGCTGGCAGTGCTTCCGGCTGCGAGGGAGTCTGGCTGCGAGTGGACGGACAACACTTGGCAGAGCTAAGCTGGAGAGAGAAAGGAGATCTACCTTAATACCTCTTAATACCTCTTCTAGTCATGATGATCTGTCGCGCCGGTCGTTTTTGACGGACGTAGCAATAGTAACTAACGGGGGTGGGACTCGGCGAAAGGTCAATTGGATGGTTTCTTTGGCTCTTTTTTTAACCACTTCCTCTATTTGTCTGATCAACCTGACATCACATCTCTTCCCATTTCCGTGTCCTGAAGTCCGGCCACAGTCCCATGGACCTTATGCTTATCATTAATATTGTCAGCTGTGGTCACAGGAACATGAAGTTGCTTAGGAATGGTCTAGCAGCCTTTACCTTTAACACAGAGATCTAAAGTTTCTCTGAGGTCCTCAGACTGCTCTATCCTATGGTTTCTCTAGTCCATTTTCAGTGTGGAGCACAAAATGAGACCCCAAAAGTTAACCACATGTACTGTACATATACATTCTGTGATTGTTCTTTATAAGTTTCATTAACATTTGTCCAGTCGTTGATGAGATGTTTTTCTTCAAACAGACAGGATTGTAACCTGGGCTCTAAATTAACACCAGCCAACCTGCCAAATATGGGTCAAAATGTACTTTGGCAGTAGGCTACTGATAAAAATTTACAAGCCACTTTGACCAGTGATGAATGTGTAACCCATGTCACATCACCGTACACCTCATTTCCCCACCTGACCATCTGAACTGCTCCTTATTTGCTGTCTCCTTTCCACAGCAAAACTAAGTTCCGGCTTCGGAGTGATACTTCTGCATTTAACAGTGACTGGAAGCTTGCAAACCTTGATCTCCAGAGTGGATAAAAACTGGCTTTTTCCCATGAAATATCTATAAGACCTCACATTTGACTCAGTAGTAAGTTTCTTTCCACACTATAACTTAAATTAAAAAAACTACTTAAATTAAACTACAGTATGTGCACTTTTATTTGATACATGATATTGTGAAACCTCACTTTAGCGAACAGGGACCAGACGTTTTGTCCGTTATGGTGGGGCGTTTGTCCAAGAGGGGTAGGGTGTCCGAGTGTCCTGTCATCTAGGAATGTCTGTAAACCATAGTCACGGACATTTCCTTAGTACATCAGTTTATTTTATGAACTAGTGCATGGAATCTGAATATGTCTCAACTTAGAATGAAATTTAAATTGATACTTGTCAGTTTTCTGTTTTTCTTTTTTTCGTTTAGTACTATGAAAATACTCTGGACTTTGGCTGAACTCAGATCCAGACGAACAGAGAGTGGTGCGGCAGTAAAATAAAAGTTTATTTAATGACACGGGTTAGGCAAAACACAAAAGCTCAGTGGTGAGTTTCTCTATAAACGACAACAATCCATACCATTAATTTTACTCATGTTCAATATGTACATGTAATCATCAGATAACAGAGACCTTTAAACACAATAAACTAACATTAGCATTAATCTGATTCTCTCAGAACATTGATTGGTCACAAAACAACAACAAAAAAGAGATGAGGTTCATCTGAGCAAGAACCATGTCAGTCCAGTAAAGATTGCCCACTGAATTGTATAATGCACATAAACATTTTTTTTTAAGTTTTAAGCAACTTAATTTCAAGTATAATTAAAATAAATCATCAGAATTGTCACTAAATATTCGTTGCATTTTTCACCTTCTGCTTTTTTAGGTCTTTGGGTTACTTTGGGGCTTTTATAGTTTATTTCTCCATGTGTGTCTCTTTCTTTCTCTCTCACTTCATTTACTAACAGAAACACAAACAAACACAGCTGTCACAGAAGCCTATTACTCAGGGCAAGTGTGAGCCTGCAGATGGGGTCTGCTAAATGCCGATGCCACAGCATATCAGTGCCTGAGAAAGTGGGGCACCTGCTGGGACCACAGGTGACCACTGGTCACTTCCACTTGCATGCACCTAGACAACCCTGTGCAGTAGTTTCTTAGTAAATATTCCATGAATATAAATACACATGTGTTACTGTTCAAAGTGAATTTTCCATGCCACTAAATGTTAAAGGTAGGTCTCCTTGTTAAAAACAATGTGTTTAAAACCTATAAGCTTATACCATTTGGCTACAGTTAAGCATGTGTTTATATGGGATTCTGTGTCTGAAAATCAACAAAAATAGAACTTCTTCCCAAAAATCACATATTATAATGTTGTATTCTAACTTCATTTTAATTTTTAATTCTCTTCAGTCCATGTGATATAGTGAGACCAAAGTTTAACGTTTAACATTAGGACAAGCAGAGAAGATTCACAGAAGACAGGTTGTGAATTTACTGTCTATTACAAATTATTATCAGACTAGGATTGCCAAAATTAACACGTTAATAACGTGTCAACAATAAGCCCTCTTTAACTGCGTTAATTTTTTAAATGTGCAATTAATGCATAGGCTTCTGTAGTTTTACTTTGCTCATGTATGCACCCACAGGTCTGTTGGCCTTCCTGGCAATCCGTAGTCTTTTTGGTAAATGACAGGCAGTAACTCAGTGGATGCTTACGAGAGCATGGAACGCGAAAAAGGTCCTTTGAACAGGAAGTAGCTTTAAAACTCTACCAGATGGTAAAATTGACGAGACAACAGCTATTTGTGCCTATTGTTGATGTGAGCTGAGCAATCACCATAGTGCGACTCTCAATTATCACCTGTTAGCATAGCATACAGGCAGCTGAAGCATTGAGCCCTTCTCCTCCTCATAGAAGCAAACCATGCTGGATGGTTTTCAGCTGAGACACTTGTTCCAATTTAGTCTAAAGAAGTACATTTGATAGAATGGTCTTCAAGTATACTATTTTTTGCTTAGGGACACTGTTACAGTTATAATAAACATATTTTCATGATTAATATTTGTCAACTCCATTAACGAAAAATATAGCAAAAATATGAAAAATATTTTAACGTCTATTAAGAACATCTTAAAAATTTGGGACTAATAGTGAGTTAACTATGGGCAATCATGCAATTAATCGCAATTAAAAATTGTAATCGTTTGACAGCCCTAGTTTATACTAATTAAAATGGCTAAAGTAATGCATAGAAATTGTAAGTCCACCTGACTGCAATTTACAGTGATACTTAAAGTAATTGGAGTCATTTGTTTAACTCTGCACTGCTACTCGGTTATTCTAGCAGAAATATTACAAAATTTCTATTGGTACAGCTAGCTAGCTTCTGTAACCACATCATTAGCTTTAAATAACTATGAAAATGGATGAAAATATAAATTATAAGTTATTGTTTGCATTAATTGTGCTGAAACTTTAGAGACTGAACTTGTTTTAAGGTGGCAGCTTTCTACTTTGGAGTTCAGACAAGCTATTAGCTTGTCAGAGCTAATCTCTATTTCTCTAAACTCTGTTTGTTCAAAGAGGCAAAAGATTATTTGTTTTTAATGTTTCCACAGAACACCACTTCAAAAGACTTGCACTATTTCTTTGAAGGCAGCCTGACAGTTTCTCAAACAAAACTGTCAACATTTTTACTAACACAGTATTTACTCAGGCACTTTGAAACAGCAGACTTGCTACTCCATGAGATAATATCCTAAAAATGTACTTAAGAAAATTAATTGTAAATTAAGATAAGAAGTTATTATTACACCACTATCACAATGTGGAGCCAGATTTAAAGCAGGCAAAGAATTCTTACCACTTTCTGTTTCGAATTAGGTTTCTGCAGTAGCCACTCGATGTCAAGAGGGATGGACGATGGAAACTGGTGGTGGCATGGTAAGGTGGCATTGTCCCCAACAACCTTTTTCATCTCTGTCTGGGCACCCACTGACAGCAGGCTGAATAGAACTGAGGAACATAAGAAATAAAAACATGAAAAACCAAGCAGAAAGATTTGAGATAGGACTTAATGCGAATGAGAACAAGACAAGAAGTAGATTCACTTCAACTCACTGGTAACAAGCAAAACCACATAGAGCGAGAAATTATAATAAAAAAGAGCAAAGATATATCTAAGAATCCAAATCTGACAGATGCTGAAGTGCAGTATGTCACAATCAGACACTAACAAGAAACAGAACAAGGATTTTAAGTTTGGTGCAGAATGTCCAACAGAAATACTGAGACATTCTTTTTGTTTAGTCAGTTATATAAATTGCAAAAGTTTTAGTTAGCTGCGGTCTGAGTCATGGCCAGCACTTTGATATCTTCCTGTTTACGACAAAAGATAAACTGGAAACTGTTTTAAGATCAAACCACATTTCTACCCAACAATTGTACAAATGTAGCATGGAAGAATAAAACTCTTATAAAAAAATCAGAAACAAAGCTAAGTTAAAAGCTTGTGTTGCAGTAAAATTTGTGTTTTAAGTGTTTGTACAAGAGTGTGACCCTTGGTGCTGGCCAAACAGGCATGGCCTGTAGGGGAGCAGAAAGGCTAATTTATTTGAGGATGCTGGACGCCCCTGTAGGCTTGAATTGAATGAGCCAAAGAGGCATGATGGGGCTTGCTTTATTGTGTATGTGTTAGTGTGTGAAGGTTTGTGTCTAAAAACGGGTGGCACATTGGTGGGACTTTCAACAATCTACAACTGGTGCAAAGACTCAACAATGCTGCAGAGCTCCACTGAGCTTTTGCACCCAAATGTTGCACATATTTTTGGCTTAAATGATTACTCTTAACAACTCTATCTTTAGATGTTCAAATGCGCCAATTGCTTATTGGGGTTTAGGGGTGGGGGGTTGAGAACCACTGGAACAGATAAACACTGTATGTGAGATAGATATCAGGACAAAACCCTGCATGTTGACAGGTTGATGTCAGTGATGTCACTCATCTGGGAGATATTGACTGACAAAATGCCTTTGTGTGCAACAGACATAATCACATGCTGTCAAATTTTCCACAGGAGACCAGGACTCACTGGACCCCTGTCTACTTGTTCACTGGTCCAATCTCACAGGAGCCAACACTGTGCCCCATAAGTGATCTTTGGGCCAATGAAAATGTCAGCTCTGCACAGTGAAACCAATGAGTCAGTGCTGATGAAGGACACAGAGGAAAAAACAACCTCAAAGAAAATCTGCTCTTCCCTTCATACAGATGACACCATCTGGTTTCAGCAGTTTCTAAAGTTTTGTTTGAATTCTGTCCCTTCTTTGTGAATTGTCAGCTTAAAACCTCACCTCTTGATTCCTACTGCCAATCATTTTCAACATTTAAAAGTCTGCACACAAGTTAGAAAGCAGGATCTCTATGCTGTTGGCTGAGTGCTTTCTTGTTCATCTCGTAACCCTGGAATGACAGCGTAAATTGCTTAGGATCGTCTTTTTGCTGGTTCACCTGTTTTCAGACATTAGCATGCAGAAAAAATAAGGGCCACTCTTCTTTGCCGAGGAGTTTCTATGCCTCGAAGGTATTTCCGTTTGGCTTTTTAATGCTGCATTTGCAGGGTCATTCATCTTGTGGGTTCCCCACTGATATTGGCTTGGATGTCAGAAAAGGGAGAAAGTGCTTTGCAGTATAAAGAATACTTTAGAGGGAGAATGCTCACATCGTGTGTGCACATGCACTGGGTTGAATCTAATGGTGCAAGCTAATGGTACATGGGTTTGCTGGGAAACTTGGACCCAGTTATCCCACAGCTCCTGAGGCCAAACCTTCTAATCTTTCCCCCCGAACAGTCATTAGCAATGCGAGGCTAAATCTGCCACCATGCTGACTTTCCTTCCTCTATCCCCTCTTACCTTAGTTCTAACTGGTCACTGCCTAACTATTAAAGAGTTTACATAAAATATTGATAGTGTCAGTTTAACCAAAGAAAGATTAGTTTTTAATATTGCTTGACATTCCACCAAAAGTAACTGACACCTCTCGAACGTCAGATTTTAACATTAAGATGTCAATAATTGCAAACGTGTCTATGTACGTAAGTTAGCATTTTCTTGTAAGAGTCAGAAGGACACATCATCTGTTACACACTCACTGCTTCCTCCTTGTTTTTTTCTGCTTATTTAGGATCAAGCAGTGTTTTTGTGCTGTGGAATAGATGACACACTGCTCCCAAAACAAATTTGCCTTGATGTGAGTTTTGAGTTTGCATTTGAATTGGCCTCATTCAGCATGTGCACAGCTGGGCTGGTTGGACTGTGAGACTCCATCATTTGGGTAAACATAAACTATGGGACACAACATAATGAATCTATGTGACAGCTTTGCGCTTTCACCATGAAAATTTTGTTTAGCTTTATGACCTTGGCTTTCAATTTCTAGCAAAGTAACTGAGGGAGAATAAAATATAGTGGGAACCGTATTAGCATCAACCTTGAAAATATTCCACTGTTGTGTGTATGCATTCACGTGGGTTAAAGAGATTCCACACATGCTTGAGAGAGGCCCTCAAAATGAATGTGTCCATCTTGAGGGGGAGATAAATGTGGAGAGGGCTTGTGATATGGTATTGGTGCCACATCCCAGGCTAAATCCTCCATCCCATTTTCTCTTTCATTGTGTCTTCTTTTCTCAACTCCCCTTTGGCTGAGCTTGATTCTTTGTGGCTAGTTTCAGTCTTTACCCTCAGAAAGAAAAGGGGAAAAAAAGCGTATCATAATTAACAAAAGTGAAAGTTAACATCAGAGGTTTAGAAAGAGAGGGCGTGTGAGGGAGAAAGATAAACACATTTGACAAAAATAGAGAGAGTGAGAAGCTTGGGTGAAATATGGAGGAACCAATTTCTATGAAAAGGCCCTAGGGGGAGTTGTGCTCCAGTAAATCCGCCTTACAGAGCCCTGCAATCTCATTATAGTGTAACCAGTGAGACGGACAGACAGACAAACAAGACAGGCCCGGATCTTTCACACTGCCCCAAAGTCAAGCCCCATATACCCTCAGTCAGCACATCAGGCTGGCTCGGGCCTTTGCCACGTCCAAAGCTTATGACCTCCGGAACTCAAATACAGCGTATCAAAAAGAGAGAGTGTGAACAGACAGGGAAAAATAGACTCAGGGAGGGGTAGAGGAGTGGTGCATTGTTTTTGAGTCCCTACACCAGGCTAAGGCACTGGTATGGATGAAGGATTACAGTGTTACAAAGGTGCATAACAAATGCACAAGAAGATCAGAGGTATCATATCTCACAGTTTCCTGTTTGTGCATCTATGCTTTCTTTTCTGTATGAAATAAACAAAAGTGTCTACATTTCTGTGAGAACACATCACTGCAGCTGTGTATGATGCATGCATTATGGAAACAAATGCTCCATCGCAAAGAGCCATCAACCACTGCTAAGGCACATGACAGAACTGCTGACATTAAACCAGCACCCCAGCACACATGCCTATGATTCTGAGTGTAGCCGTGTGACATGTACACATTCAAGTCACATTTGAGTGATGCACAGCCACAGACAAAACAATTATCTCCAACCCTGCCAATCAGTGCCAGAACTGTTTATCGTCTGTAATTACAGGCTTCTCAGGGAATGGATGCTAATACAGTAGAAAGAGACAGAAGAAGGTTTGGGCTTGATATTCAACGGGCATCATTTCACATGGCAAATGCAAATCCAGTCCATCCATCCTTACTGCTGACATAGAACTAGTGTTTTTAGCTGACTTGGGGACGTGCAGAGAGGAGCACGAGGCATGAGGCTGCAGAGAAATAACTCACAGCTCAGCGTGTTGTTTTACAGGCTTTGTTTTACTCCATCCATTGAGAGACATTACCTGTATTCAGTTGCACAACATATGCTTTTTATAGTATAATAGAATGTCAAACATATTACAAATGTCTTTCCCTTTTAAATATATTTTCTAGCAGAAAAGTTGCTGAACAGCCTTCATGTTTTTAAATCAAAGTTTAATATGTAGGAAGTTATCGTGCCCTATTAAAACATATGTTTCTGTAAGTCTCTTTGTAGTTTCCAGGTCAAACTCATAAATGCATTGCATCCAAATGAAAATCAAAGGTTCTTTTTTGTATTTAGGCTGGTTCTCTGAAGTAATAAAATCCTGTAATCCTTCTTGCCTCACACTCGAAAACCAATGCTACCTTCAGCTGACTTAGAGCTTTTGTTAGTAACCCTTTGCTAAGAGGAGCATATAGTTGTTACCAGGAAATGGATAAGAAATATAAGGAGGAGAAAACTGACTGCTGCACAGCCTAAAAAGCATTTGCTGAATAACTCCTTATTCTTTCCATAAACTGCCTTAAATTCTGTTCCACTTGTGCCCAATGTTTGAAGAGCAGCTGGTAATATTTATTTTAAATGTAAATTGCTAGTTGTGTCTAACTCTTGGTGTCATCAGTACACACACGTGATGGAAATATCTCACACAGAGAGTGCAAAAGCAGGGCACTTGTAGGAGGATTGGCTTTATGATAGAGTATGTTTCTGTATCTGTGTGTTTTGCTTTGCAGGACATACAGTAATCTGATCTGTTATCTTAGTTTTTGATTCAGGTTAGACACCTTAAATAGTTGAAACAACACAGCTATATATTTGGGTTGGATAAATATTATAGCGTTACACAAAAAAATACAACCTTTCATAGTAACAGCCCAGCAGGTTGAAAAAAATGATGCAAGTGTAATGTAATCTGATACCAAGGGGTTCTGAGAGTGTGTAAGAAAATGACGAGTTTGAAGTGAGACTTTGCTAGTATCATGATTTTCAAACCACTAACTTTTACTTTTGTATCCTCTGAGAGATAAAATTCAGCTAACCAACAAAAACACTGTGAATGCAATGTTTTTAACAATTTATTTATACACAAAAGATAACTGATAAACCTATGATGCTGCTTGAATATATGAGGGATTCTTGTGATTTTTTTAAATTATTTTTTCACCATTTTGCAAAATGTTTCCATGTAAAAAGTATAAATAATTAATATCTTAACTATTATAGATAATTTCCTGAATGGCCTCAGTTCGGAGGAAAATAGTTTATATCCAAGAAGACTGATGAGCTGAGATCATAAATTGCTGTCATCTGTAAACAACTCCATTCTCCAAAATTTCATTGTGGTTCATGTGAACCTTATTCTGTAAAGCTTTATAAGGCTGTCAGTTCTGCATTACATGGCGATTTACACTGAATTCTGTGGTTATTTACAAGTGTAAATAGCACCAGTAGTGAAATGTCTGGTGTATCCAGTGGCCATGGCTGGTAGGAATTTATTATTTTTGTCAAATTAACAGTATAATGCAAAATTAAAAGTGATATAAAGGTTTACAAACCAATCCTTGCATGAATTACTATGAAATTAGACATAAGCTTTTTTAAAGAAACAGCAGGATATATTTGGACAAAATCCACTGAGCTGAAAATGGCTAGTCTGACCCATTTCAAAAGCAGATTGCTGCTACCTTAAAACAGCTTTGATTGGCTAAATTTTATGCTAGTTCGTGTAAATGTTATTTTAATTTGACTAAAATAATAGATTCCCAGGAAGTGCATATTTTGCAATTTACATTAGTAAATAATTGTGCATTACTTTACTGAGGGCAATGCACAAGTTTATAACAAAATTTCATGTAAACTGCTATTAAAATGAAAACACAGAGACTGCTTTAAGATTACAGCTGTCCATTTTGGTCTTGGCTGTGTCTGAACTAGCAGTTAGCTCATCAGTCCTGTGGGATGTAAACTCAAATTTCTCCAGACTGAGGTGGTTCAGGAAGCTATCTACAGGTAGCATATCACTTATTTATAACTTTTACATAAAAATGCAACAAGAAATGGCTGAAATTTACCTAAGCATGTGTTCTGCTTTTTCCAAGGTTGTGCTGTGGGAAGCAATTTTACATTCTTATCCGAATGGCAATAAAAGAGGATGATCGCCTACTGGGGACTGTCGTAATCATCACTTCACAACAGCATACAGTCTCTGTACATGGCAGATTAAAAAAATGTGTACGAAGGGCTGTTTTTGTAACTCCACCTGGAACTATTTACAAGCTTAGCTGAACCATTAGAGAATTCTTGTCATATTCTGTGTACTCTGAGTGACTTCTGTCTCTTGCGTGAATGTAAGTCTTTTTTTCATGTATTGTCCCTCCTCATGTTATCTGTCTGTGATCAGTGTTTAGACTATTATGTGAATGTGTGTGCTTCTTTCTGTCTCGTCACTCCTTGTCAGTAATTTAGTTCATTTCTTGCAGCTGACTGTCAATTAACTTCACTCGCTGCATCTGTGTTGTCTTGTACATAACCCCCTGCGTTTCCCTTGTTGGTTGCCAGTGTATTGAATTGTTACATGCTTCTACATGCACGTCCTCCTGTCTGAACTGGTCTGTTTTGGATAACCTGCAGGGTAAACTTGGACTGTTTCCTGACCACATCTTTGTCTGCCCCTTTTGAATTTATGATTACCTGTGTGTTCCAAACCAGGACTATTTATGACCACGTCCTCACCTGCACCCGTCGGTTCTGTTCACCTTAGTTTTTGGATTGTGTGACTTGACTCATTTATAGACTCAGACTCTGTCTCTGCCTGCTCCTTTATTCATCCTAAGTGTTCATCCTAACTCTTGACTGTTAACATGTGAGAATTTGGTTCTTTCCTTCCTCAGATCAGACTTATCTTCATCATGTTTCAATAAACTTTATTCAAAACTGTATTTGCCTTTCTCTATCTGTGCACTTAAGAACTCAGCCTGAACCCGTATGTAATATTTATTTTATTGTAAACTAGAAAAGCACTCAGAGTGCAGACCTCCGCCAAGTGGACATATTGTAGAAAGTACTATGTCCGTATCCTTAAAAAAAATCCTGGATCCAGACATTAATCCGGATCACCCCAAAATCTAATAAATTCTTTCTTGGGTCATTTACGACCTTTCCTGAAAATTTCATCAAAATCCATCCATTAGTTTTTGAGTTATCCTGCTAACAGACAGTCAGACCCTGATGAAAACATTACCTCCTTGGCGGAGGTAATGATTAGCAAAAAACACACTCAAACACACTCCCTGCCAAAATAAAATGAACATGGGGCAAAATTCTGATTAATGATAGTTTATTTACTATTATGTTGTTTGACATTTGTTCTCTACCATTCGTAAAACTATTAAGTGTGGGGACAATAAAGGACATCAATATAGTTCACACTGATTCAAGTTTGAATGGAAAAGTTTTATATATACCGTATACCTTAAATATATAAGTAAATATAATAATAATATCTGATGAGTAGTTTCAAAGGCAGCTGGATGGAGCAGAAGTACTTGGGTTTGAGGAGAGAAAGTACTATTTTTATAATAATCCTTTGAACCTGGAGCAGAAGCAAATGGGAAAAGAGAAGTAGGACCAATGGGAAAAGAAAAAGGAGATGAAATACGTACCAAAGAGAATTGAATATTATAAGGCCCTGTGGTAAATGTTCACCTTGTGCTGCTTTTATTGCCTTCATTAGCATCCCTTTCATGGCCTTGTCACTGCTGTCATGTTGAGCGATAGCAATATCATTCCACTGGCACATCCCAAAAATAGATCCAAAATTAGTTTTGCGACAAGCACTTTAATTCCCCCAAAGTATTCTATATTTCCCTGCACAAAATAAGAAAGAAGGAAGGGGACAGGGGAACGAAAAAAGCTAATTACGCCATTCTCCAAGGAAGTGAAAGAGGCAGTGAAACCTGCTTACATGGCTATACACATCTTATCAATGCTGCATCTGGTGGCATCACAGCCACTCACAGGTGTAGCTGTCCAAGTTGCTCAGAGTGCTCCAAGAACTTTCTACTTTCAGCCTGAAACTGTCCAGAGAAGAAAAACATCTAATCAAAAGCTATGCTTCTGGCCATCTACTGAGCTACTTCTAACTACTTTTTTGCACAGCGTCAGGTTAGATGAGACTGCCATTTTCACCAACCTGTCTGTGCCTACATCAGCTTTAAGGTCAGATCCTGAAACACTATTAATACCATGTGCTGACTATAACTTTATATATATCAAAAATTAACAGCTATATTTAGAAATGTGTAGCTTAGTTTGTGTTGAAGTAACATTTGGTTGAAACTGTTGATAAAAACAAAGCAAATTAAGAAATTGTGATAATGACATTAACAGGCTTATAAACTGCTTCTAAAAACAACACAGAAGATTTTTCTTCTACCCATCAACATGTTCATAGTGAACACAGTTCAAATGTCAAATGATCTGTTTCCCACAGTAACACACTTCAGTTAATGGGGCTTGAGCAACAACTTCTCAATGAAACAACAACTTGTTCTAACATCTGGCAAAGCCTAAACAAACCAGCATGGGTGGATCATCGGTTTGCTCTGCATGAGCATCTCTGAACCAGAGACCACTGAAAAGCAGGCAGCTACAAAGACAGAGAGTTAACATCTTGCTGAGACTTATCACCAAGGTAACTGAAAGTGTGTTTATGTGCATGTGTGTATGAGTCTGTGTAAAGGGCAAATCTTCCCTGCAGCACACACACACACACATACAGCACTGAATAAACCTGTCATGTCCCCACTGAGAATACACATTCAAAGGAAGAAAGGAGAGTATGTCCTTTTCCATTAGGAGACATTCACAAAAATGTTGAATTCGAAAAAACAAAACACTTTAGTTGTGTTGCTGCCAACTCAATTTCACTGAAACTGATTGTTACCAGCATATGCCTAAATATGAGGCGAAAACAACAGCTCTGTTTCAAAGTGCGAAAACTATTAAAAGAAAACAACTTCAAATCCAGCCTGAGAAATTAGATTTGTTTTGACAAAATTAGATTCAGTTTATGCGACAAGAAAAAGTTTCGTTTTATTTCTGGAGCGAACAATTTTGCTGGGTTTTTAAAGTTTTCTACTAACTTCTGTGCCAGTGCTGAGCTAAACTTTTCATCTGGGGAGCATGAAAGGATTTTAGTCTTTTTTATGCGGGGTAGGAGAAAAGGAATAAAAGTGAAAAATATTTATCACAGAGATCTCAATGGACAACTGAGCGTAACCCTGCATTTTGCTGAGATCAAGCTCTGCTTGACCCTACCTAAATACCTGACAGATGGTGTGGTGAGAAACAAGATGAGCTGTATTCATTAAAAACACTGCAGAAGACAGGTTTTCCTGCTGCTGATCAACTTAAAGTGTTCCAGTTGGGCACTGACACAGTATATCATACCAGCTAAGCACTGCTGGGGTTGGGCAGATAGGCTAGATTTGATATAAAGAGCAATAAAGCCCACAGTGCACACATATACAACTTTTTCTTGCCTATTGGGTAATTGAGAACACACTTCTCTGTACACAAAAAGTTCCACAGTGTCCCCAGTTATTTATGTGGTCTAATCTCAATTTGTGGCTGACAAGCATGTGAACGAATTCCTCTTGCATTGTTGAAGCAGCTGGACATGAGCACTGACATCAGTGGATCAATACTTAATAAGCTTTTGTGTTGCCAAGTCCATTTTCCTGTAATATGCAATTTTTTTATGTCCATTACATTTGAAAATAGAGCTGACTAGGTGTACGGCCACTGGAAGTGGAATGTACCGTGGTCATTCTGATGATGGATGCTTCATGAGGGTGTAAAACTGATGAAAACTTCAAACATGAACTTATGCAGCAGAAAGTGTTACACTCTTAGATTTCATTAAATGCAATTCAATATCCCAATGGAGCTTCAAAAAGCCTTTAGCAACTTGTGGGAAGACAATAAAAGCCACAGTGGGCTTTACGGTTAAGTTAGATGACACGTGAGAAACAAGAGGATGAAAACAAGCCTTGAGCTTGGTCTATATTTGGAGCAGCTACGTATAAAGTTTAGCTTCAGAGGCAATGTAAGATAGTTCTAGTCTGGACATGTAAGCATTTCATTTTGTGAGCTCATACAGTCAGGAATGCATGGGGATTGTTTCACGCTTCTCTTGCTTTTCTCCTCTGCTTTCCCGTCTCTCTGCACACATAGATTTGCTTTTGCTACTGAGGTCACTGCGATTATTTGTTACAGTCTGAAGTCTGTGTTCACCTGGGGTTTGTTGGTTAAACTTCCCTCAGCAAAGACGCTAATTCACTTCTCTGGATCCAAGAGAGAGAAAAGGAACTGAATGCAGCAGAGTAGCTCCCATGTTGTACATTTCATTGGCTAATTGAAAACAGACGGAACGCTAACTCCCTCTCTCCATCCGCTCAGCATTAGTGCACAACGTCACTGACATATTAGTGCCGCTGTCAGTCCTATGGTATGTATCTGACACATCATCTCACTTGATCAGCTAAGCGGAAAATAACAAAGCAAAGGAACGCCTCATGCACAAATAATAGGATGATATTGTTGCAGCTTTTATTGTTGTAACTCCTACTGCAAAGGACAAAGAGGTATCTTATCCACCCAAGTCCTTGACTAGGAAGGACACGTTGATAGCTGCCATTTCCCCAGAGGTGAGCAGAAGTCATGATAGTTTTGGCTAGCATTAACTTGAAAGGTGTTGGGTAACTGACATGGTCAGAGTGGTGGCTGCGTGATAGCCAGGGAGGTCAATACAAGCTGCAAAGCTTCCAGGAAAGACCCCAATTAGGCTCATTTACTTGGGCTAATAGACCAACCTACCATCTGTCCTTATTATTAGCTAAGCCCATTCATGCAAGATGCTAACCTTTTTTTTTTGCTTGCTACACATGCCGCACCCGCAGTGTGTTTCTGCAGTGGAACATACACATAGACTAAATTTACACTATGTCCCTAAGGGATATAGCTAATTAAAATCACAGTATATTGCATGAAAAGTGTATGTGAACCCATCTGACTTTAAAAAACTTAGTAGAATACATAAACTTTTTTAAAGGTTGACTAAGAAAAGATTGTTAATGACCTAAATGTATCATTTTATCCATTTTCAGAAGAGTTGCACTGCAGTAACACGACCAGGTAGCCTTAAATCTGGTAAACAAAGTTATATTCATTTGCTTAACCAAATGAATCAAGTCACAAATTCCAAAACAGTGAAACACATATTCCTCCAGACAAATATGTTTGCCCTTTGTGTTTCTCAGCACCATTTCTTCCCACCCCCATGTCTAGAAAAGGAATGCCCACGCGGCCACATCTGAGGGTGGAGAGAAGATTGAAACCAGATGAATGGAGCTCGGGTACCGAATACTTGCCGGAACTATATTTCACTCTCCTCGCCTGATTAAAACGAGGCGTGGCATTAGCTGAGCCAAAGTAGCTATAGGAGAAGGGAAATTGCTTGCAGTGACATTCTAGAAACAAAAGGCAAAAGGTCAAGACAAAAGTAGTTGAAAGATCCTCACATCATCATGGGGGAATTTTTACTTGACAAAGCACACCTAGATTGCCATTTCTTTATATAAGGGAGAAACAAGTCTCCAGGATGGGATTAGACACAGCATTGGAACATTGAGGGTGTTTAATGAAGGGTTCAGAGTTTGTTAAAGACCATGTTTAAAGTAGGCTACTGGGGTGTGTTAACGAACGTGTCAAATAAAATGAGGGCAAACTACAATAACTGTGGAGCAAGGACAATCAGCATGATGCAAAAGTGATGCATGTTACAAAAATAATGATAAGACCTGAATTTTGCTTGTACAACATAGAATTATATATTTTGCATATATATAAATTAGAAGGTTGACTGTAAGATGATGGTTTTACAGAGCTTAATTTGGTCCCCAGAAATCTGTAAATTTCACACTGAAGAGTGCAAAATGTATGCTGCCAATAAATCTGGCAGAATATGACAGGATGTTTGAGGGAATATGTTAATGCTGTCATCCACAGACATTAAATACATTTTTAGATAAAACTTTGGACAATAAAATCCTTTCTTACACTGCAAAAATTAGGAAACAAAAAATACCAAAACTAACTACTAGAGACTGGGTCTGGTATGTTTAAGTTGGACTTTACACTCATAGAAGGCATGCTATTGCTTCTATGTGTGCATGTGTATAGATAAGGAAAGAGTTTTTTTTAATTTTTTTGCATTCTTTCAGTCTGGAGTCTGGATAGTATAAATGTCTGTTTGCTTCTGAGTGAGGTTCCTAACACGTGTGAGTGTAACTGACTGATTAGAGGCCTGCTTTCATCAACTGCCTCCAGTCGTCTCTCTAGAGATAGCCAGGCAGAGTGGGAGAATTTCGTACTATTTTCCGGAGCTGTCTGCTTTCTGTTTCCTCCCCATTGCAGCTGGTTGGCCACACTCGAAACACTATACCAAACACACTCCCCTCTATTCCCCTGACATTTTAGCTATGTTACCACTGAGAGAGTTGCGGCTCGACTGCCTGCCGCCTGCCTGCGCACACAAGTAAATAAAACCCAGTTCATTTCATTTGGCTATAATGTTTAATCTGCATTTGCTTGGTCAATGAGAGGTTAATCTCATTACCTTGTGCTAAATGGCATGCTCGGGCATCCTCCAACAAGAGGAAGGCTAGACACGAGTTAATTAAAAGAGCAATTAAAAGAAGACATCAGGTCCCACTGACAGTGGTAATATGTTAGCTCCCCTGACACCAGCCCATTGATGTTGAAGAACTCTATTCAGCTGTATTCTGTCACAACTAACAAACCACTTTTCATCACCAACAAAGAGTCCAGTAATAGTGGAACGGAAAAACCTTGATGTAGATCAGTTTGTTTTGTGGTTTAACATGTGTTTCAAGCTAACCTTTTGAAGGGATTGTGGTTTATGCACTCGAAGTCCTCTTATAAAGAAGGAAAGAGAGACGTACCACTACACACACAGACACGTGCACACACGTCTATTAAAAATGTTAATTAACTCCAACAGGTTGTTAAAAACCTGACATGCAATTAGTTTAGATGGGATTGGAGGTGGCTTAAATGCCCCCCATCAGTAATGGTAACTTTACAGCCGTGCCTTGTTTTTCAGTCTAGCAGAAAGAGTAAACATAGACAAAAATGAAAACCAAAGGAACAACAAATAAAAAAAATACTAAAGATTACATGTTTGAATAGGCCTTTACACCAATTTCAGTTATCGGGTCTAATTAAGAGAAATGCAAAGAACAGTTAAATCCATTGTTAGCACTTATAAAAACATCTAGAAAGAAATCAAAATGAGCACAATTTCTCCCGTCCTGTGAAATATTTGAAATTCAAATTATACAATTTTAGGAACAGTGCATCACATTGGAAGCCATTCATTAAAATGCCTCGTCCTTCAAAAGATTAATCTGCCTCCACATGACGGTGAACCATGTTTTACATCATACAGATTCACGTAACTTATGTCTCCCTCCACATCATCTCCCTGAGTTACATTAGGCACGTCTCTGTGTTCAGTGTCCTGTTAGCAGACAGAGAAGTGAGGGAGCTGAGGAAATAGCCCGTGGGTACTACAAGCGGCTCCCTCTAGATGAATCATAAACAAGTCCCTTGGCCTCCGTGACTTAATCCCCTGTGACATCGCCACAGGGAGACGGAGAAAGAGGGAGCGGAGGGAAAGGAAAACATGCCCCATGCTCAACTTTCAAGTGAATTAAACATTAGGATGAATGTGCATGAGGTGTATCTGAGGGTATTTCATTGAGCTGAAGCAGTAATTTAACAGATGATAGAATATGAATGTTAGGATGGATATTTGAGGGGTGTGTCAGTAGATGAGATGAAGCTTTACATTCAATTTTTGCTTTGTTGATGTAGCAGCCATTTCATTTCAGGCTCCACCTTCAGGCTCTCCCTCATCCCCCCACCCCCGTTCTCTATGCGTATATCATGCAAATCCTTTTGCCACAGTACTCTCAATTAAATATGGCCAAACTACTTAATCCTGGGTAGTCTGCAGAGTGTGGCAGCTAAAGTTATAATCAACATCATACTCTTATTAGGCATGTGAAAGCAAACCCAGGGGGGGTGAAATAAATTGATTTATTGTGGGGACCTGAACAAAGATTCTTAGTTAGGGCCAAGTTCTTTGTCTCTTATGCATCAGCCCTTGAGCTGTATTTTCTCCTTAATTAAAAAAGCACATGGTTGCAGGAGAAAATTGTTATAGGATTTAACAGCAGTGGTACAGAAGCCCTGCCTGGAAGTACATTTTCTTTAAAAGTTTGGGATATGATTCACCGGCACTTTGCCAGTTGTGCTGATGTAAGGAGCTTTTGTCTTGAAATTAATGAAAGACGTTTGGCTCTCTGACATTTTGGATCCCACACAAAGGTTATAAACGGCCTCGAACCAGTGAGAGGTTTATGTGACGCACCCCTGAGAATGTTGCCTTTGCTCAGGCAAGCAATTCTTTCATCCTACTCTTTTTCTTCAGTTTTCATCGATGCAGTGTGTAAAGAAAATTAAATAAAGCGGTTGTATTTCATGAAAACTAAATTTGCCTGTGTTACTATTGTGCTGACTAAATACGTGTCAGTCTGAAGAAAACATTAACATGTATTTATTTTTCTATAGAGCGCTCATCTCCCTGTGTTGCATATTTAAGTAGACTAACAGCATGCTGGTTAATAAGCATATTTAAGTAGACTAACAGCATGCTGGTTAATATGCATTTTGTCTATGACAAGAGAAAGTGGTAGAAGCACCTGGACTTTCCATACATGGTCCAGGTGCTAGAAAAGCTATTATTATCATAATTCAGACAGCCAGATGGAAATTACAGGTCACATCTGTCTGGAACACATGAAATCCCTCATAAACATTCAGTTGTATTCTTGACTCACTAACATTTGTATTGCAGAAAACTCAATGCAATGTGTCCGCATAGTCAAGCTCTTAAAAGCATCAACACTTATCTTTATCTATTGGTGACAGCTCAAAGGTTATACCATGATGTCCTTGAGATAAATTCAAGGAATTCCTCGTACGGTGCGAACACATAAATATGATCCTTAAAATGCTCAAGATTAGAAAGAACCTTCATGCAAGATTAAGTAAAAGAAAAAATGAAAAGAGCAAATCCCAGAGGCTAACCTGCAAGTCTTTAAGGTGGGATGTTAGAAAATACAAAGTCAGAGCTAGAGTTTGCCATTCCCTGCTCTGGGGGAAATGTTCGATGGCCTGTACAGCATCCCTTCCCCTTTGCTGAGAGTAACATTGCACAGGCACCTAAAAATCTGTTCCAATCTTTGAGCATCTACTCTTAAGAGAAATTGAAGAGTCTGGCAACCTAAAAGGAAAGGTTACTACCACCAGCATCTCCACAGCACCATTCCCCCATCAACATCAATCTTCCTAATCTCTTATCTCTTGGTCTTGATGTACACCAGAACCTTTGAAGAACACATAAAAACAGTAATTGCCATAAAAGCATTTTGTTTTTGTTCATGCATGACAGAGAATTTAAAATCCCCCGTGCCATGCATGGCTGGAGCAAAGCCTTTACCATGACTGTCAAGGAAAAAAACCTGCTCAGAGGTTTTAGCATTGTGACTAAATGCCAAATGTTGGCTGATAATATCCTTGATTTAAAAAAAGGAAAAGGGGCAGGGTTTATCATGGCTAAGAACAAAGTGGTGCTGTTGTTGTCCTTGTTTTAGGAAAGGCAATAAAGATAAGGATAGAGTCTGTAAAAAATAAACAATGACGAAAAATAACTAAAGATGCATTAAAAGGCATTTGGTGTTGTCCTGCAAATTGGCATTATGACGTTATATATCTGTTTCAAGAATCACACTCAGTTTAGATCTGTCCAATAGTATTTTAATTTTAATATATATTGATTAAACCCTTAAACTGCAATGGGTTATAGACCAGAATTCCATTATATAAAATAAGCCACAAAACTTGAGACAAGAACGACTCGATAAAAATTGGCCTCTGCGGTGTAAATCCACTTACAGCAGACATGTGTTTATTTACCCCCATGTAGCCAATCAGGAACATTTTATCTACCCCAATTCTTGGTGGATTAGGCACTAATCTTTTCGCTGAGGGGAAAAATAAAGCAAGGGAGTGAAAAAAGCTTTTCTCTATCATCTCCCTGGTATTAATGTTTCTATTAGTGGTGCCTCCCAGTGATGCAATGTGACACTTGTGGCTCTGCATGAGAAGCCAGGCTAATAGGAAGCAGAGAGGAGGAGGTCAGCCAGCGAGACAGAGGATTATTCTTCCAGTGTAAAAGCATGTTTGTAGATGTGGTGCAACTCTAAATTCTGGACACACACATATTCATTTATTATAATAATAAACAATTACTAATGCACAAACATTTGGTTGGTATTATATGTCCACACTACTACATAATATAGACAGATTGGAATGAGATCTGCAAGACTTGTTAGCGCAGATGTCAAATTGATCAAAGAAGAATGCATCACTGTGTCTAAATTACACTCCGTTCACACAGGATGATGACTCCACTATGATGTTAAAAAATCAGCTAAAATATGGGTGGTCTTTGCAGGGTCTTGGTGAGGTCTACAGGCTGTATTGAGGACACAGCGGGCTCCTCATTACTTGTGATAGAGTATGGCAGGTCAACAATACACAGAACACTTCTGTAGAAAAATTGTGTTGTCGCAGTGATATGTATTAGAGTCTCGGTCCCGTTTGTGTGACAATACTAAGTTAAGCAAACATGGCAATATCTTTTAGCCCAGAAATACAGGGTGGGCCATTTATATGGATACACTTTAATAAAATGGGAATGATTGGTGATATTAACATCCTGTCTGTGGCACATTAGTATATGTGAGGGGGCAAACTTTTCAAGATGGGTGGTGACCATGGTGGCCATTTTGAAGTTGGCCATCTTGGATCCAACTTTTGTTTTTTCAATAGGAAGAGGGTCATGTGACACATCAAACCTATTGGTAACTTCACAAGAAAAACAATGGAATGCTTGCTTTTAAATTAACTTTATTCTTTCATGAGTTCTTTACAAGTTTCTGACCACTTATAAAATGTTTTCCATGTGCTGCCCATTGTGTTGGATTGTCAATGCAACCCTCTTCTCCCACTCTTCACACACTGATAGCAACACCGCAGGAGAAATGCCAGCACAGGCTTCCAGTATCCGTAGTTTCAGGTGTTGCACATCTCGTATCTTCACACCATAGACAATTGCCTTCAGATGACCCCAAAGATAGAGAACGTGCCAGCTTCAGTGCATAAAGAGGGAAACACATCATCATGTAGCAATTTCAAATATCCAGTGGACTTGAGGTTTCCATTGATGAAGAATGGCCCCACTATCTTTGTACCCCATAATGGGGTAGAAATAGAATAGAATAGAAAATGTTTGTTAAATAAATTGTCATGTATCACTATTACAACATGCTTTTATTTTAACATGCTTCATAGATGATGAACCATTCCAATACTTCCAGAGGCTTAGAGTGTCTCTGACACACTTAAGTCTCAATATTTCAGCATTATAACTTTGTTTAATTAATAAAATAGGTTGCAGATTTGTGTTGTTTGACACTTACAAGGCAAATTAATGTTTTTATGTGCTTTGGTTGAGTCTCAATTTGAAATTGAAAGTGATGAAACGCAGCAACACTCATTGTTTACATCTTGCAGGGACACTGAAAAGCATTTGTGAGCTTGTGTTTTGCATGATAAAATAGTGAAACACGGTATATCTGGTGGTTATAGCAACACTGCTCCTTAACATGTTTCCCTAACCCAGAAAATTATGAAACCACTCATGTGGAAATAAAAGACTTCTTCAGGACCAAACATAGATGTTCTGACTCAGTGGATTAGATTTTGATCCATGGAAAGAATTTATCTGCGCAGCCACACTCCAGTCAAACCCATTTTCATGCAGCAGAGCCAAAAGTTAAACAACAAATATAATTTCTTTGAATATCATGACCTGTAATTGGACACTGCACAGCGATATGTGCAAATGAGCTGTAGTCGTAAGGACATGTCATAAACGTTACTTTTTTCACAGATGTAACCACACAAGCACACGCACCCACAATTTGCTCAACTTAGTCATAATAACTACAGCCTAGAAAAACACATCACAGAGAGAACTACTCACAGTGCCACCAGAGTGGTGCATGCTCACATCAATATCAGACATCAGTAACTCCATGAGAGATTTCTTGATGAATTTTGGTCTCTTTTTCCCCTCTTTTGCTCCTTCTTATGCTCTGAACTGGCTGGTTATCTGTAATGTTTGTTTACATCCATGATGACACTGAGACTGACTCTGTTTGAACTTGAAGCCTGCGCAACCGATTTTGGCTCAAACATATACAACTGTGAGCCCCAAACCAGTTCTCTTTACATCGTCTCTTCTCCCAAGTCACTAAATTCTCATTCAGAAAGAGACAAACGCTCAGAAATGGCTGATCTGATTTTCCACCTTCTGCCATGGTTTTTGCCATTGTAATCAATTTGTTTGCATCTGCTGTTTCTGCATTTTGTCACTTTGCCTTCTTTAAAATTATGCCGAAATAATATGTAAATGTTGTTGTGTTTTAACAAGACAACACAATCAGACATGGCAGAACGAGGGCAAAACACAATGGTGGCACATGACATACACCAAAAAACAGGCCTCAATTTTTATCAATTATGACGACTGATGTCCTGTGGTGCAGAGTACAGGGATATTTTTTCAAATGCTTCTATTTGCAAACATCAGTGCTCTCTGTTTGGACACCCAGGCCCCTGTAGCAGCTCTTCTCCGTTAACGTTATCTGTGTTTTGTTTGTGTGACTGATCAATCAAATAGAACACCAAGTTTAATTAGATGGTATCAGCCAGTATTATCAACTAATCCCTGAATGTTACTTAAATATTTCTTTGATAAATCTAATGTCCTAAACATAACTATATAACATCACATATCTAGGGTACAGCTTGCATTTAAAAAAAAATGTTTTGCAGAAGTTCAACAGAAATGTGTCAAGGAAAATTTTACATTTATCACAATTCAGATGCTTAAGGTTTCGTACGTTTCAAGAAATTTGTTTTAATAATTGTGATTTCTGCTTTAATCAAAAATAATTGTGATTAGCGGCCCTATTTCTGACACTGTCCAAGAAAGTGATGCCAGTGTAGACCCAAGGTGTGGTGTGACTGAGGGCATTTGTGGAATATCTTGGGGATGCAAAAAGCAGCAAGGGTGTAGGATCATTAAAATTGCCTGTACAGTGAAAGTTTTCCAAATTTGGCAAGATCCAGCCACACTCCAATACTGTCTAATCGGTTGTGGAGCGGTTGTTTTCCAGAGTGAAGGGGCTGAATGGCTTATCGTGCTTGCTTGATGGCAAAGAGTGCTTTATGTTTTAATAAATGAAAATTAGACTTGGATGAGAGGTTAAGCAGCAAACATGTATATTTTCTCCAACAGATAAAACATTTAAACATGATTAACCATTTAGTGCACATAAACCATTCAATACTTGCCTCCCAAACTGTTAAGAAACACGAGTACAAGCGCAATTGAATGGGAGAATAATGCTGCCCTCAGCAATGTTCTTTTTGACTCCAACCTTCAATCCTATGTGTCCTTCATCCCTAAGGTCTCCCTTATTACAGGCTTGCTCCTCTTTCCTTCCCTAATGTAAGGGAGGGGGACGGGAATAATATCAGCTTGATGCTAAAAGTGAGGATGTAGCAGGAAAATGTGCGGAGGAACGCCCTGTCTTTCTTAGCATCCCTGCTCTAAATGGACAAATGCATTGTCAGTACAGTAACAAATGGGAATTACCTTTGCACATTTGCAACATTCAAAGCCACAAGAAGCATAACCATGTGCAGAGTTATATCGTATATGTACTCATTGTCCAACATATGCATCAAATATGTATTCATTGTCTTCAGCAGAAAAGGTGATTTAAATTCAGATCACGGCTGGAAGAAGGCCGAGTCCCTCTGCATCAATCCCCAAGCTACCCTGTACAGTATGCGTAGGTCATCTCAACTACTGAAAGCATAGGAAAAAACTGTCTAATGACATTTGAAAGGCAGCTCATGGAGTTCCCACTGGCAATTTCCCTACACAGTACGACATTCTTTGCTATAAAACACAGTGGATTAAAGAACAGTCTAGTTGTTTGGCTGTTGCTGTAATGTCACTGGGTTTTAGCAGGAATTAGCTTTAATGTCACTCGGTCTCACACAACTGAATGTCACTGGCTTTTAATTGGCCTGCTTGTGAAACTGCAGTGTTACTTGTGTCTGGAAGCAATGAAGGGGCAAAAAGTTTTTTGCTGAATTCTAAATTATTGGAGTTTTGGGACAAAGCTACAGTTCATTGCAGCACACACCAAGACAAATACTTAAAGTGTCTGAACATGGTCAGTTACAAATGGTCCGAAACCAGTTGTAAATGGCCCAGCTTTTTGGCTGCATTGTTTAATTATTACCAGGATTTTTCAGTGATAGAGTGTAAAGGAAATAGGAAGGGAAAAGTTAATTAACATCAAGAAAAAAAAAACTGTTTAAATAAAGGGTTGCACCTCTTTGAATAAAAGTTCTCTGCAGAACCACTGCAGAGTTTCTGACTAGTTTTACAACTTCCACTCTAGCATGTAAAGTGGTACAAGAAATATAAAAAAGACAAAATACACCAGGCTCTGCAATATGCACTCAGTGATGCAGACAAATAAATACACATCAGTCTGTGGAAGCAAATGCAGCACCCTGGGAATTACCCTAGGAGTAAAATATTCTGAGGTCAGAGGTGAAACCAGCCACAGCTGCTCTAAAGTCCATGGCCAAAGGGCTCTGTGGACACATGCAGGCTAATCAGACAAACACTGTCACTGCCTTGCTATCTTTCCTAAACACACATTCATCTGCAAGATCAAATTACAACATCATTTTTAAGAAAACTACACCCTCCACTATCACGTCAAAGATAAAAAAAACTACATACCACATGCCTTTCCTTCACTCCTAGTTGATCTAAAATGACACTAATGTCTTTAAGATGTGTCTCTTTACTTGAGTGAGGACTGGAAAAGAATGTTTCAACCCATTTCAATTCATCTGATGAGGTCAATGCTGACATCTCTGTTTTTGCTCATGTGTCTAACGAAACACAGTCACGGCAGTTATGAGTTCTATGGCTTGGGCAAACACTCAAGTTTCCAAACCTTGCTGGTATTTCATCAGTCACCCCAAGGAAAATATTGCTCCAATGTTAGTGGTTTTGAAATGTAATAGGGATCCCAGGAAAGAGCCAAATGGGAATGTGTTGTGCAAATGTGACCGGAATGGAAGAAAAACAACAAGAAAAACAAAAAACTTAGATAAAATTTCGTAGTTCAGGAAACAGGGTGAGATGTTTTCATTTACAAAATCAATGGAACACATAGGTCACACAAATAAAGGCAGAAGCTGGAGAAAAAAATGATGATGTCTGGGTTCAGTTCCTTCACTGGATTGCAAAGACTTCACTGCATTCTGCATATTTCCAGCGGGGGGTTAGTTCATCCCTTTTTTTTTTACAATACATAGCAGCCAAGTTATTCTGAAGACACGGATAGCTATCTTAGGACACTCACATCTTAAAAAAGCTGGTATTTGTATATCTTTCATAGACACAGTCATTCTCATTGACCCTTTGCATCTATGACCAACGGCGCAGACATTCCTCATTCCGGCTCCACCAGAGCTTTGTTTGGATTAGCTGAGTGGGAGCAAAAGCCTTTTGGTCCCTGTGGCTGCGCGGCACACGTCAGCCTGCTGCTGGGTTGTACACACTCAAGTCTGTGTGAACTCCCTCCACATGCATGGTTAAATCCAAAAACTCATGAACGCACATTAAATGGTTTCTGAAACTCACGCCAACAAACGTGCTCACATTAAACCAACACTGGTCATCTGGCCTTATAAAGGCATGTTGGTGACCCATTGCCTTTCATGGAAGCTAGCTTCTTACTAATCCATCTGTATGATCTTTATTCTTTGAAGCCAAACTTGTTCACAGCAGGGTAAGTGCAAGGACTCATGGTTAAGAGAAGAAATGCAAAGACAGAAGAAAAAGGTAGAAAAATGTCGATTTTAAAAAGCTACAGCCTAAAAAAAATAAAAGGACAAAAAATATGAAGTCAAGGGAAGAAAAACAGTGAGAGCAGGACTGTGACAGGAGGAGCAAAGAGAGGCAGGGAGAGATGAAAAAAGGGAACCCTTGGCAAGGAGGCAGGCAGGATGAAGAGTGCTCTCACACTGTTTATGTTTTAGACTTTTTGGCAACAGAATTTTCCCCTTCACAGTGCCTCTGTTCCTAGACTCCAAAACACCTGAGAGACTCCTACAGTATTGAAGCTGAGCTGAAAGGGTTTGTTGGATATCTTAGACGTTTTAGTGATAGCACCCTCACAACTGATATAGTTCAAAGCCCTGTTCTCATTAACAATATAACATCATTCTGCAAGGAAAAGGTAGTTATTTTTTTTTATTTTGAAACTGGAGTTCAACCTGACCAGGCAGATGATGATACAAAGTAATAACATGATTGTATACATGTTGGGTACAATGAAGGAAGGAACAAAGTCGATCAATAAATCATTTTCTATACCTGCTTATTCCTGTTCAGGGTCGAGGGGCGCTAGTGCCTATCTCCACTGGTCATTAGGTGAGAGGTATACACACTTTAAATAGTCTTAAACACTGTTTAAATATGCCAAATGATCATCAGATTTTGGATTCAGGAGAAGCAATGTGGTTTTAATCCTGATTGTGGAACACTGGACCAGATCTCTACCTTTGCAAGGATACTTGAGGGTGCATGGGAGTCTGCCCGATCTATCTTCATATTTTTTGTTTACTTGGAAAAGGCTTTAACTCATCCCTTGTGGTGTCTTGTGTGGGATACTTCAGGAGTATGAGGTATCTTGCCCCTTACTAAGGGTCATAGGTCCCTGTGCAACTTTAGTAAGAGTCTGGTTTGCAGTGCTGGTAATAATTCAGACTGGTTCCCTGGTTGACCCTGCAAAGGTTGCCCTTTTGTCACCGAATCTGTTCATGTTCAATGAACAGAATCTTGGCAAAGGTTCTCTGGTCTGATGGCTTCAGACTGCATCTCTGCTATTTGCAGATGAAATGTTCCTCTTAGCCTCATTGAGCCAGGACCCCCAGCCAGGCACTTGAGGGGTTTGCAACTGAGCATGAAGCAGTTAGAATGAGAGTCACCACCTTAAAGTCTAACACCATAGTACACAACTGAAAAAAGGTAGACTGCATACTTCAGGCTGGGAATCAGCATCTGCCCAGGGTGGAGGAACTTAAATATCTCGGGGTCTTGTTCAGGAGTCAAGGTAGAAGGAGGCAGGAGATTGATAAGCACACTAAGGTGAAGTCTGCAGCGATATGGATGCTGTACTGGTCTGCTGCGATGAAGTTGAAAGGTGAAGCTGCAGATTTACCAAGCAATTTTCATTTCAGTGTTCACCTATGGCCATAATCAGTGCTGTAGGAGAGAGGATTAAAATCATGGGAGAGACAAAAGTGAGTAAAAAACACCCAAAATATGTTTGTCTTCTTTTCATTTAAAAAAAAATCATAATTCCAACCCTCATTTGTATCCAAGCCAGGGTTAAGCCAGTGGCGTCTTTGAACATGCACAATTTATTTGCAGTCTGAACACAGAAGGTTAAAAGTCTCATGCTTTCACTACAGAAGGGAGAGACTGCTGCACAAGGACTGGGGCCTGAGTGCTGTGAGATGGGGGTGGGGCCCAAGGCAGCAGCTCCTGTAGGTTAAGAACAACATAGCAGAGTCTAAAAATCTCCAGTAACCTGAAAAAGTTGCTGGATTTATTGCTAATGTCTTTTGTGAAAAAATCATGCCAGAACGTACAAAAACGTACTAATATAACAACAAAATCACTAAGTTGGCAACAGTGAAACTAATCTTTGTTTCTCTCAGCTGAAGTTGTTCAAAAAACTACACAGCTGAGATAATTTTTATTATAATATTTCCACTGAAACAAACTGTAAAAGATCTGATCTATGTCTTTAAGAATAAAAAAAAATGTCCCAACAAAAAAAGCCTGTTGTATTAAACATGTTTAATCAACAAGTATTTGAAGAATAATGATAAGCTGAGAGGGAGTCCTAAATCACAAAAGAAAATATGTGAATCTTTAGAAAGCTTAGACTTTTGGATTCTCATTTTTGACAGCAGTAAGTACTCATAAATACCCAAAGCCCTACAATCCATGAACCAGTTGGAAGAAGCAAACAAACCTGATCTATAACAGCTACAACATGCAACTTAAAGGAGTAAAAAGAGCTGCTTCTGAGATGTCCTCAGCAGATTTCACACGCTTCAGAGGTCTTGTAAAAACTGAGGCTCACAGGGTGTGACTTGTTCTACTGGCACGCAAGGGACCAACAACTAAGTGGTCATATTGTTGAGCAGGAGGAAGTCACAACGGTTAAACCAACCTGTACTTGGACATATTAACTAACATTTTCTCACACTGCAGTATTTCATTATCAATCGTCTCTTATGGGAATGCTCCTACTCCAGAAGTCTGATTCTTGGTTTCGAGCTTGTTCTGGAGCTCAGAGATCCTTTTTACAAGAGAAACACAGTGGCTCAAGGTAAAGAAAAGAAAGAAGTAAAGCAAAAATTTGCACAGTTCAGAAACTTGGCAAAATTTCAGACATGTATTTGCACTTCCATGAGAAGAGTTTCTTAAAATAATTGCAAGAGTTGTTAACTTCTTTTACTCATTTACATTTTTCCCAAATGTATACTTCAGAGATGATCAGTAGAGCACATGCACAGTGGAGTCAATCTTTAATCAAATAAAACCATAAAAAACTGTTAAAATTAAAAATAAGAAAAATTGCAATGAACTGTCGTGCAATAAACATAACTAGAGTATTAATCCCACTTCTATAATAAATTCTTACATTGCAGCAGTATGTCTGTGGTCTTTGATTGAAAAGTGTGGCAAAACATCCCTGATTTTCCTTCTCCAATAAGAGGTTCTGGTTGACTGAACGGAGAGAGACTTTAGACTCCAGGATGACTCATGGGAGCCTTAACTGAAACATTACAAATGAATGAGCTGGAGCGAGGCTAGAGTACATATGCACAACATGACAGGCACAATGACATTTACAGACAATTACAGAACTTTTTAATTTTTTTTCCTTTACTGAGTCATTGAAAACTCACAGAGTAGAATATTGATTTTAAGTTAAAAATAATGATGTGACCTAAAGGCACTACAGGAACAGCAAAGTGGATGTTTATGAGAATATTGGGAATGATTACTCTTTAGGTGCTCACCCAGGAGTGTAAAAAAAAAACAAATTGTGAGTGTACAATGAGCGCAGGCTGAAAGTATTGCGTGTGTATGATGTCTACTGGTAGGAAAAATTATTAAGATGATGTCCCATGTTTATAATAAGTCATATCTCAGACTTTTAAATGCAAAGAAACTACTCTGGAGTCTGTGGAAGAGAACATGGAGTTGCTCATGGTCAGATGTAGAGTTGAAGAATGACCAATAAAAAAGTGTCCTTTTCTTCTATGCCTTAGGCCCCTTTTTACTGTGCGCCACTGCTACGGTACACTCAGGTCCTCGCTGGTCGAGCCCCCTGGGAAAATAATGCATGTTTCCATCAGTCATGCTACACTGCAGTGCACCACAACCCCCTTCGCTCTTGTGCACCCTCGACCCAATCCATCATTCTGGAGCAATGTGGCCTAACGACACTGTCCGAGAGCACTTTCAAAAAAACGAAGAGAAAAAACCCAAAATAAGACAGGTCATAAGAAGGAGCAAAACAGAAAAGAATTGAGAAACACAAAGCAAAATGAGATGACACAGCTGATGTGAGGGAGGTGGAGCTGGTTATTTTTGAGGGTGTGGTGCTTGCAGAATGTAAGAGGACACTATCATGCTGCGTCTCTCTGCTGCTGAGAGGAACTGCATGTTGCAGTTTTCGTAAGAAGGAGCTAAAGCAGAGTGTTGCAGATAATTAAGTTTCAAACTTTCACTGCTTTTGTCCCTGCTCACCTCTATTGCTTATACTTTTTCCCTCTGAGCTTAACTCGCCACTCTCTGTAACTTTCCTCTTTGCTGAAGTGGTGCATTTCATTGTTTCCCATTTATGCCCCTTTTTTCTCTCTTTTGTTTTCAACACTTTCCTATTCCACCTCTTCTGTTTTTCCTCCTTTCTCCTCTTCTAATAACCCCATCTCCTCCTGTCCCTTTTCTCTGTGTCTCTTTTCAACCTCATGCTCTTTCCTTTGCTCCCTCCACTGTCTCATTAGCTGACAGCTACAGAACTACTCCTGTAAGAGGTCCATATGAATCCCGGAGAGTACTGTGACCTTCGTTTCACATCGGGGCCACTATCAGTGACAAGCCATCAGCTGTAATGTTTTCTCAGGTGCACGTACGCTGGCACAAGCCTGCTAGATTGCACATACAAAAACATATAGTGTAGACTCACAAGTCCCACAAATCTTCGCAAGCATCAAGTCACACACACGAGTGCACAAATATATACACCCATTCATGCATATCATAGTCTGACTGTGTGTAAGCAGGCTTCAACCTTCAACTAGCTTTTCGCCAAGGCTAAAGAGGTGACACGTCCCGTTGAAAGAAACGACAGCCCACTGCACCTCCTTCTTTTTCATCCCCTCACATGATACATTGCAAGTGTAGGCGGTGAGGGAGGTGATGGTGGCCAGGATCCAGTCAGAGCCAGAGTCCTTGAGAAATGTACACAGAACACACAGCACACACATACACACACTGTCACACACACACACAGGTTATGCTGTAAATAACACCCATCAGCCTGTTTTTAATCAGCTTCAGGGGCAGATGGGTGATTTCTCTGATGTTAGCAGGCCATCGTTCAACAGTGGGCTGGATTTGGAGCTGCAGTGACCTGAAAGGTCAGTGATCAAGCCCTGAGTTGACCTCTAAATAAATAGTGACGAGTTCGCAAAATGTTGCACAATAAAACTCGAATGAAACAGCCAGGGGTCAGGAAATCTCCCAACCTTTAAGACCTGAATTATTTTTCAATGAGTGGGATTTCGCTCATCTTTTTTTCTGGGTATTAAATCAGGTAATAAAAGCCAAATGCCTTTAGATAACTTTAACACCACCTGAGGCAAAATTGATTGCGCATGCTGAGATGAAAAAAGTAAAAACTAATAACGTTATTAAGGAACCTCAGCTGTGATGATTGTAATGATTTAGCGGATGTCAATTTGTCAGGAAGTAGAAAGAGCTGCAGGTAAGACAGCAGTCGCTTATTATCTTGATTAGATATACTTCTAACACTCTCAGAATTTAGATACATGTTTTGTTAATTTGTAAGAGTGAGTTAGAGAAATAAATTTATATAATCAAAATACATCAGGTACAGTACTTTGCCAAAATGATCAACCATTCATAATTTTGTTATGCGTTTCTTTCAGTAAACTGTTCTTCCTTGTAATCACTAAAAGTGGTCTTCATTAAAAAAGGACAAAAAACAACAAAAATGATTTTAAAAAAAACATTGAACATAAGCACCCAAAGTCCAAAGAAATATTTTGAAAGACTTACATGATTGCTCAAGATTATTGCTCAAGACCAAATATTGCTCAAGACCAAAGAACATCTGGCTGCTTAGAAACAGAATATGAAAACAGAGAAATGACTTAAGATGTTTGGACACTGTAAGAGAGTGAAATTAGCTCTTTTTTATTAAAAAAGTGTAACACTCTCTGCTGAATTAAATGATTAGAAACAAAACAAGGCAGATGCAGAAAACATCAATAACAACAACAACAAAAGAACAGAAAGATAAAATGTTTGAGCAAAGTGGCATCATGGGAAAATCTAATCACTTCAAACTGAAGCTTAGGATGATGCAAGACAGAAGGAAATCAGGGGCTAAGGCTTAGTTGCACACAAGTAAAGTGTGCCAAGGAGAAATCCAATCTTATTGTGCCAAGCCTTTTCACAGTTAGCAGCACGCTGAAAGGACCAGTCGTGCCATATTCCTTTTAGGTCTGCAAGCACCTGGCACCCAACCAATTCCAATCGATCTAAACCCATCAGTGACTCAGAGAGTGGTCTTCTAGATTTTTTTTTCCACAAGCATCTCTGAGGTTCCTCACTAATGAGGTTCCTTCTATTCATTCCATATTAACATACCAGCTGAATGACGTCCTAAAGTTTCTGCCCTAACTCAGCATAAAAGACCTTGCTAATGAAATGAACTGCCAAAGGAATCATGGCTTGTTTTATAGCTTAAATTAACTGCTTAAGCTGGACTTTAATGTGGTGTATTGAACTTGGAGTTGATATAAATTGTTAATTCCATACAGAACTTAATAATCAGTGCTAGTAGAATAAATTAGGGCAGCAAGAGGTGATTATTGCTATAAGGGAATTGCTCTGGGATTTAAAAAAGAACTTAAGGCATGTTTATTTAATTTCAGAGGACTTAGTTTGGATTATTAAGATTAGAAATGTCTCTTAATTATTAGCTGTTTGTTAGAATTGGAATTAGTGAATTAATAAGCATGCAGGTAAAGTGGAGGTGAGATGTCCAAAGTAGTAGTTTTTCTATATATTTAGGGAAAGAACAACAGTATGTAAAGGTCAGTCTGGTGCACATATGGCTCTCTAAGTTATTCTTCCTTACTTGTGCTGTAGAATATCCTCAAGTGACACAGTTTTAATGGTTGTTTGATTCATTTTTTTTAAGTCTGAAAATTAATCAGTTGAAATTGTTAAAGGTATAAAGGCACAAATTGGACACCATATGACTGTTTTAGAGTCCTGCAATATTCATCACCTTGTGTTTCAGCTCCCTCTATCTTAACAGATATACAAAGAGAGTGATAATGGTGTATTTCATCCATTCTTTTTAGTCATAATATTCTAGTTTAATGTAATACAGTGAACTAGAAAGTCCCTAAAAGCCAACATTTTGACTTGAAGAGTGGAGGGCCCTCACCAACCCAAACTTAAAAATACAATGTGATTGTCTTGCACTTTATAAATTTGCTGTTATATAATTTTTATATTCACTTTTGGACATACATTGTTAGCAGTTTACAAATCCTACTGATTTTTCCAATCTGCAGTTGTAGCACTTTTGTTGAATATAATATTATTCCAGATCAATGTAATGTTGGACCTAAGTGTATTGTTACAAATATTTTCTTAGAGTCAAAAGAGCCCTCTTGAGAATTACATTTAAGTTTCATACTCAAATTTGAAAATCATGTAATTCTTAAGATATGCTTGTTTTTCCAAAATTTAAACTAAAAAGGATCCAGGAGCAGTTGATAACATTGATTAAGATTTATTAGAGTCCTTTAATGCCTCTAAAAATCTCTTCTCAAATTCTTACCTGCTCTGTGTTTCACCAATATGGCATTGTGAGAGGTGTGAAGCTCAGTCTCTGTGTAATGGGGGAGGTGTCTCTCTTGCTCAAATGGATCATTGCACTCCAGCTCCCAGGGTAAGGCAGGAGATAATTTGTAGGGACAGGCAGAGTCTCAAAGTAGACAATGATTTAGCAGGATAGCCACAAACCTGGACAGATGCACTTTCAATTGGAATGATGGGGAAGAGTTAACACAAATCTGTCATAACCTCACCCAATGGAAACAGACTGGAGATGTCTGCTAAATCAGCTAATGGTGCTCTTCAAAAACACAGTTCTGGGTACCTGTGCTAATTTGCAGATAGCAAGGTTCAAGAAATCAGGTTAAACAGACAAAGAGAGGTCAGAAGGACAGTAAGACAAACTAATTAACCTAAGCTCGTCATTGCTCAGAAAACATGAGGAGCCGAAATAAAGACTTTAAACAGTTAGGTCGCTCGATCAAGAGCATACTGAAGTTTCTTCACTGTGCTTTTGCTTTGGAATTGCTATCAATAGCTCCATCTGGCAAGAACCATGTGAACTTGAGTGATAAGTATCAGCTCCCACACCAGCCATGACCAGTGTAGCTTCATCAACAAACATGGTCAACCACAGAGGCATAAAACATAAAATCTGGCCGACATTTAACATTAAACAATCTTTAATTATCAATTAAAGTCTTAGTAGCACACGCATTCATGAAGTCTTATGAAAAACTCTACTGCTAATGTACCACATCACATTCTCCAGAATCCGAGGTGATAAAATATTTACACTGGTGCATTTTTTTTTTTTTACATTTCAGAGTTGATTATACCATCTCCTTTCCATGATGAGTTCAAGGTGGAAAAGTTTGTTGATATAACTTGCTTTGCCAAACAAAACTGTGCACTGCCAAGCAACAAAGAAAATAAAAATGCAGTAACATTGAAAGTATGTATGACTTCATTATTCTGTTTTAAGTCTGGTCTACCTCCAAGGCTTTGCTATAGTACACTAACAACCAGAAACTGTATTGCCAGCACAAACATATTATATGTATACAGTACACAAGCTGAAAAATGATAGAGAAGATTAAAGCATATGGCATATTAGAGCTTTCGGAATGATGGCAAAAAATTGCCATCAATCAGTCCATATTAATCCAACTTTGTTCAGGCTACTGCACAATGCTCTGAGACCAAAGCCAAGAATTTCAGTACCTGATTGACAAGATCAAGAATGAGTCCATCAGATGGATGGCACATGTTCAATGTTTTGGGGATAAAGACAGAGAGGCAGGAGGTCAAGGAGGGACTGAGATGGATATGCATAGAGGAGGGATAGTGGGTTTATTGGGAAAAAGATTCTGAGTTAGGAACTACCAGGTAGGAGGCCTAAAGGAGGACCAAAGAGGAGATATATGGATGTAGTGAAGGAGGACATGTGGTTGGTTGGATGACTTGCTGTGGCGACTCCTGAAGGGAGCAGCCAAAAGGAAAAGAAGCATGTAAGTAAAGACAATTTTGTGACATTGATTCAGCTGATTCTTATTTTTGATTTTTATTATTTTTTACAAACAATACGTGTATTAAATAGCTTAAGAAACTTAATATATATATATATTCGCATCAGCACTGAACTGCAGTACCTTTCATAAATCTTATTTTTCACATTTTCTTAAGTACCCCAACAGCTCTTAAAAGAAGTCTGTCACTGTTCTCAAGATGGTAGCACACATACATGCAACAGCTCAAAGCTCTTTTATTTTGTTACTTAATTTGTATATTATCTTTTGTCATTTAACCCCGGTCTGTAGAGTGATCAAAATTTACAGCCAACAGGACCTCTTGAGACTAGGATTATACAGCTAACAGGCTGCTACATTTGAGTTTCTCTTCTCCAGTGATATACCTGTGGACATCACTAGTATCCTGGGCTCTCCATGGGTTATCATGCTGGTAAACAAGATGACATGGCAGAGTTGGAAGAGAAAACAAAAGAGAGGCCGCCAGGTATGCATACTTGAGAGGCTAGTGAAGAAAGCAAATAGACTCCCATTTTCCAGGCCTTTCATCCCCAATGCAAGATTCATCATCAACAAAATAGAGAGACAAAGGCTACAGCTGAATGATAACAAACTCACCAGGGACTTATGTGTTCTGCTTATCACAGAATCATGGCTTCCCCCAATGATACCTGATTCAGCTGAAGAGCTAGCAGGTGCAAACATCCATTGCCAAGCCAGGAGCAGTGGCTCTGGACAAGCAGTGGTGGGGTCCATGCATTTATACAAGCACCAGTTTATGCAGAGATATTAAGACTATAGTCACTGCTCCCCTGTCTTTAGAACAACTGACTATTAAATGCAGGCTCTTTTACCTCCCATGAGAGTTTACTGCACCCAATGCTAATGCTAGCTCAGCACTCATTCACTTGCATATGCAGCCAGCAGAACAAATATCCTGAAGCTGTACACATAATTGGGACTGACGTAAAAGCAGTTTTCTCAAGTTCTTTCAGTATGTAAACTGTGCCAACAGGGGTAAAAATTTGCTTAATAAAAACTATGTAAACATCAAGCAAGGCTATGGGTGAGAACAGCACCCACTTAGGTCAGTTAACCACATAACCCTGTTGCGGTTGACAGTATACACCCGTCTATGGAAAAAGTTTTTTCATCATTGAGGACTGTTAAAATGAGGACTGAATGTATTTTTTATTGGTTTTAAAAGAACTTAGTAGAGCCTTTTTTGCAATATACTGTACTGCAACTGTACGCTATACTACATGAAATACTGTTAAGACACCATCACCACTGACTGGCATACATGTGAACTCTCCCTATTTTCCCGGTAGACTCCTGAATTTCAATGCCCCTCCCTAAAATCTGATGAACTACACATATGTTGTAGCCACAGCTGTCCTGGGACACACACTGAACTGACGGGGGCAAGGCTGCCAGACACTGGCGCCGCCGGACCCTCCGACCACAACCAAGCAGGCAAGCTGGGTGTCTTGTCCAAGGACACAATGGCCAGGTGATCTTTCTCTGGGCAGAGTGGGTAATTGAGCCAGCAACCTTCCGGTTGCCAGACAACCTGCTCTACCGCCTGAGCCACGGCCACCCCGTTCTACATTACAATAATTTGAGGCAAGTGTGAAAGTAGGTCTAACACATTACCAATCACAAACATCCAACCCCCACCCCACAGTCTGAAGTTTTTAACCATCATTCCTGTCACAAATTGTACCACTTTTAGCAACCATAATGCCTTCTGACCAGTATCAAACACTGTATGATCAGATGTTTACTACCCATGCTTGACACCATTTTACTTACAGTAATAATAGGTCAACATAGAATGACATAGCCAGAACCCTTCATATAACCCTGACCCATCTACAGCAGAGTGAGAGCTATGCCAAACCTCTCCTTACTGACTTCAGCTCTGCACTTAACACAATGATGCCAAACAGAATGGTAACTTATCTTTTAAACCTCAGTCTCACAGCCTGTAGGCTATGCTATGTGTTTATGTTATCAAAGTTTTCTATCCCATCATAGTTGTATATTTTAAATGGATAACTTCAGAAATATACAGACTATTTTAATTAGACAGCTTCTAATTAAATGTAATTAATTAATCACATGAACAAAAAAGGGACAGACAGTGTTGGTATAAAAGCAGAGAGATTGAAATTACTGGTAGGTCAACATTAAATAGCATTTTTTTCAGGTGCGTCAACACTTAGAAATAAAATATAACACTAGAAGCGGTCCCATGGAGTGGCGATCAGTGGCCAGATACCGTTAGTACAGGGGTCATAATTCAAATAACGAAGGCTTTCTTTAAATACATGTCATATGCTGCCAGTGTGTTCTATTCTTCACCAATAACAGAGTGCAAAAGTATGCCCTCATCTTTCCTCTGCCCTCAGTCTAAATGCTGGCTCCCCACAAGGTTGTGTGCTGAGTCCCCTACTGTACACACCCTTTATTCACAAGTGCACCCCCTACGTACATGACGACAGGAGCTCACACAAACAGACTAAGAAGCAGTCATAACCCCAGGGCCAGAACCCAGATCTCAAAGGATCATCACTGCTTCACTGTCAATTCTTCTTTGAAATATGTCAACTGGTTTGTGCAATAGAAAACAAATTTGGTATTTTACAATTTTATTGTAAAACTGGATCTTTTTATTTACTTTACTTGCTTATTTCTTTCTTTCATAGTCTACATAGAAACTAGACCTTTTTTATTTTACTCTATTTTTCTGTGTTAGCTTCATTGTAAAAGAACTGCAACAACCAATGTATTTGTACAAACAGAATTCCATTGTAAATTTCATTGCCTAGAAGCAGACATGTTTATGTTAAGTCAGCATAATTATTAGCAGGTTGTGTGAAATGTTTTTATGAAGGGACATGTTTGTTATGGCCAAAACCTTTTGAGTAGTAGGATGCTGGTATCCCTCAAGGAAATGTTCAGAGATACTATGTTAAATTCTGACAGACTTGCAATTAAGACTGCAGCACACCAGACATAAATAATAATGATGGTGATAGTAATGAGGTCTTTGTTTGAGATCCCTAATATGGTGTTTGTTCTGGCTGTAAAGCTCTCCTTCTGGCTAGGTCACACCTTCATTTGCAAAGCAGTCAGAGTAAGAGGCTAAAGGGTTAGATGAACACACACTTAGTCCTGCACACACGCTCACACACTCACACAAGCAGACTGATTATAATCTTGACTTAATTGATGATGGAGAGTCTCCAGGTGTTTCTAATTGTGTAAAGGGTCTGTTTATTATGACTGACTGAGAGCTTCATAACAGAATCAGCTGTACACTCTTAAACCTCTGCTTTTTTCTCCTCTGCCTGAATTTTTTTTATTTTGTCCATTCCTTTGTTCTCACCTCTACCTTTTCCTAATATTTCTGTCCATGTTTCTTTTCCCCTGTCTTTTCTCTGTCTCATGAAAACCGTTTTCAGCTTTTTTTTCATATTTGTCTTTCATTTTTGGACAGATATGCATGATAGAAATACAATTGAGATCAAGATCCTCAGAGTCTTGTCTGTTTCAAAATAAGTTCCAGTCTGTTTTCACGTACGTTCAGGTTTCACATGATAATCACATTTTCAGTAAAGGATTAAAATGATTTAAATGACATTTATAAATGATTATTCCAAATAGTGAATCTTTTTAATAACAAACCTAATTTAATACAAATAGTTTTCAATTTTGCAGCAAAATAATTTCAGATGTATTTTTAGATTTGAGGTGAAACAAGAAAGGAGAGGCAACCTCATAATCCACTATTTTAAACTAGTTAGTGGGAATGTGGCAAGCATCAGAATATTCATGGTTTTGATTACAAACATAACAAAAGTGTTGCATGTTTTTGTGGCTGAATGACTGGGTACAATTGGCTTAACTTAATGAATTATTAGCAAATGAGGAACTTGAGTCAAAAAACCTTGATGTACATTTACTTATGATGGTAAAGACCCTGTGTAACTAAAAACTTCACACAGCTGTGGTCAGTGAGGCCACAGAGCTTTGTTGTGTTTTGCTGGGGGAAAATCCTAAATTGTGGAACTTGAAGATGAATTTATAATCCATAGATAAGAACCAGACATGGTTTGTGCCGAGTGACGTAGCCTTTTATGCTAGTTAGTTAAATGTTATAATTTTCTTATTGTTTGCATAAAATCTAACAGAATTAGCAACAATCTGAGTTACTTTGTGCATGTTAATATATGACACAGTGCTTGTTTCCAGACATGGCATTAAGATAAAAATAATATCCTGAAATTGAAATTAGATTTTAATCATTACTATTATCATTCTCAGTTTGCAGATTTTATGACAATGCCATCAATCTATGGGGAGCCAAGTGTAAAATTTTTGTTATTTAGTGGAAATAGACTTTTTTTTCATATTTAGCTTACTTTTCCCACATTTAGCACACTTTCATCACATTTAAGCAGAAAAAGTATGTAAAATCATCATAAACTAGCATGTTTTTATTGCATACGTCTTTAAAAAATCTTAGAGATGAAACCTAAATTTTAAATATTAAATCTAAATACTAAATCTATATGTAAATGTTTAATAATAAATCTAAATATTAAATCTAAATGCTAAATTTTCAATCTAAATGTGTCAGCTAAATGTTCTCAAAGATATTCAAATTAACTACGCCCCTCTGACTACTCTTGGCATTAGTGGACATGCCCACAAGAGTTTTCTCCGTTGTATTCCTTTTCTTCTCTCAGAAGAACACTTCCTCTTTGAGAACATTTAGCGGACACATTTAACATATGGCATTTAGATTTAATAATTAACATTTAGATTTAGAATTAACATTAAGATTTAATATTTAACATGTAGGTTTAATGTCTAACATTTAGATTTAACATTTGGATTTAGCATTTAGATTTGACATTTAACATGTAGATTTAGATTTAACATTAAGATTTAATGTTTCACTTTTAGATTCAGCATTTAGATTTAACATTTAACTTTTAGATTTGGCATTTAGATTTAACAATTAACATTTAGATTTAGATTTTAACATTTAGATTTAATATTTAGGATTTAGATTTAACATTTGGCATGTTCTTGTATAGCGCTTTACTCAGGTCCTACGACCCCCAAAGCGCTTCACACTACAGTTTTTGTCATTCACCCATTCACACACACACTCACACATTTGGTGATGATGAACTACACACATGTTTGTAGCCACAGCTGTCCTGGGACACACACTGACAGAAGCAAGCTGCCAGACACTGGCGCCACCGAGATCCTAGATCTATGAAGTAAATAAATCCAAGCCACTCTCTCTACATGATCCGCCATAGCTCCGAACATCCGATAACAAAGGAAGCCCCGCCTTGGCGCTCTTTTTCGGTCAGGCTTTACGAGCTTTAACGCCTATGCGCTTTGACTGGCAGGCGTTATGAGCTTCAACTTCAAACGTCAAATTTGGAGCGTTATCAGCGTTGCTTGACGTTGACAAAGTGGCCGGTGTGAATGCACCATAAGCGTATTTAGATTTAATATTTAGGATTTTGATTTTTTAAAGATGTGTACAACACAAACATGCTGGTATATGATGGTTTTAGGCACTTTTTCTGCTTAAATGTAATGGAAGTGTGCTAAATGTGAGAAAAGTAAGCTTAATATGAAAAAAAGTCTATTTCCACTAAACAACGAAAATTTTACACTTGGCGCCCCATATAAACCCACCAACAAAACAAAAAAAAAAAAACCAAGCAGGAAACATCCTCGATTCCCCACACGTGTCAGCTTCATCTGTGCTGATAAACCACTATAGAAATTGATGAGGAATTGATAAAAATGTCTTAATGTCAAATTGTACAAACACAAATATGAAGTGATTCACACTGTGGTCAGAATTCTTATTTGAGTGGTGGTCAAAATAAGTAGGAATTGGTTACACTGATGTACTGAAGTGAAATATGTAAAATAAATAGGTTTTTTGTCAATGATCTACGGATGTATCAACATATGAGTCATTAAGAGGGATGTTTAGGGGCACATTTTGGAGTCCTGTGTCTGAGCTTACAAATTATTACTGTTTACAGCAAGTTATTTTTCTCATACACACACATGTTTATGTGTATGAGAACATGTATACACTTAGCTCAGGGTTTATCATGCATGCAGCCCGACTTGCTGACTTTAAGGAATTCAAACAACCTTGCCCTTGAAATACACACACTTACACTTACTTATGCACACCTACTGTATTTGTACTTGTACAAATCTCTACAGTACAATATCTGTGGAGCATCTGTCTCTGCATGGTACACGAGTAAATAGCCCGTTCCCTGGAAGGGAGGGACCTGTTAATGAAGTCAGCTGTGTGCCACTGCACTGCGTAACTCACAGAGGGTTGCTGGTCGAAGCACGGACTCCTCCACTCACCATTCAACTGTGCTTCACTTTGCTACTGGCTAATACTGCAGCGACATATTGATTCCAGAATAAGAAGTATGATGGTGTTTCTAACTTGCGTGCTCTCCTCTCACTTTCACTTTGGCCCATCATGTGTAGGAGATAGCTTTGAATGCAGTCATTAGAAATCTGCTGATAGAGCTGGGAAGCAGAACGGGATGCAGATGATGTAGACAGATAATAGCAGCCTCTCCAGCATAGGGGCCCTCCTTCTTAATGTGTGCCACACTATCATCTTGATGTCTTTGTGCAAGAACATTGTTCCCTAGTTTGGAAAATGAGGTAAATCGGATTCAGAAAACAAGTGGATTAACTTAATCACCCCTCGGCTTTGACAATGACCTTCGCTTCTGAGGAATAATAAGGATTAGTTAGGAGTGGAAGGACATATGCCATGCAGAAGAAAAAGATTATAGTTCTCCCATGACAGAGTGATTGAAACATGCTATTCCTTCATGGTGAGAGGCTGAGATAAGAGGCCATGGAGCAATGCATCAGCTGCATTAGAATATGAATTTCAAAAGAAAAATGTAAGCGATATTCATAATGCTACACAGAAAAAAAAAATCACCTTCAGGGTAGCTTTCTAAGACAGAAATCTGCTTGAACTATTATATCAAAATTAGCATAAACACACTAAAGCAGGAAATGAAAGGCTTTTACTTACATTACAGTAATTGATTTCAGACTGGCAAACATACATCCTCCAAGATTCCTTGCATTATTGCGTGCATAAGTAATGGCATAATATTTCTTACAGCCCATGCCACATTATTGATCTGTGCACAGGAAGGAAGTTATTTTCAGAACTGTACGAAAGACAATACACTCATGCCACCATGCAGGGGCTCAATAGGACATTGCACTCAGCAAGGTCATACAAATTAATAGCTGCTGTTGACCTTTGGACTGACTTGTCAGAAAGGTGAGATGAGGTGGATAATGTAAAGTCACTGGGCTGCTGGAGGTTTGCTACTGGGATTATTCCAGTTATCAAAACAAATCCTTTCTACAATAAAAACACAACTTTAGTGCAAAGACAGGGAAGGTAAAATGTGCTGATGTGAGTTCAATAAAGGACATTGCTGCCCCTCGCTGTTATTGTTGTCAGGATCAGGATTTATGCTATTGTTGCCATTGTCAGCTGAAGAGGGGTTATCTATGAAAGGAGGCTTACTTTGAAAAAGCTGTGTGTGTGTATCTGTGTGGTTTTTTTGTGTGTGTGTGTGTGTGGATTGCTACCAGTGTATCAGCAGATTGGTGAGCATCTCCGGTGAGCCGGGAACTGTTTTGTGCGTGTGTGTGTGTGACTATGTGCGTATAAAGCGGAAGAGCGTACTGTCGGAGGATGTCATGTTGCATTTCTCGAAGTATTGTTTTCCTCTATATTTTTTCTGTATCTAGCTCAACCTTCCTCTGTTCTTCTACTTTATGTTTATCACACATCCTTTGTTTTTATCTGACTGTGTCTTTTCTCCTCATTTTTCTTCCACCATCAGCACGGTATTAAATTTGCAAGGAATGACATGGAATGTGTTGAATGAAGTTATGCAGTAGGGAAAATGGCAAAAAGCTATATCTTTATGCACTTTACAGCCTGTTTATAATAATCTGTGTATTTATGATGGTACAACATATGCAACTGTGAATCTGAAATAAGGTAACTTGCATAACACAAACATAAAACTTGAACAGATCCAATTTTTTCCTGATTCAGATTTAACCCGAATTTTATAATGTTGTTATTTCTTTTTGTTTAAAGGTCAATTCGTGATAATACGCTTATTTTTAGATGAAACTCTAAAAACACCATACCCGTAGACACTCGCTTACTTGTGAATGTGCTACTAATTCTATTTCTTTGGTTTTCCTCATTTCGTTTTGTGTAGCCTTCTTTTGGGCGTTTATCCCATTTATTTCGCATCACATTTCGCATTCACGATTTCATAATGCACAACTTGATAGGAACATTTCTGATACTGCTTGATATTTGTCAGAGGTTTGTTCATCTTTGTAGTATGTTCGTTGAGAGTGTTAAATAGACCTTCAGCGAGCCTGTCACACTGAAAAACCACAGATTTTAACTCCTAAGAAAAGATATTCATTATGACTCTTAGATAAACATTTTGTCTTTGAAGGTCAAAAATCCCAAGATTTGAATCTGGTTGATTGATTGTGTTTTGTTAAATACTGATAAGAAACCAATGGCAAGCATGATGATAGAAAAAGGCAAACTCAAATGTTGAAAACTGAAACGATTTCAAGTGAACATTATAATGTAGATTTATACATAGTATCACTTTTGAATGAAGATGTTATGTGGATGTGGACAGTGCAGTATGCGCTTGAACTTCAATAACATTTCTTGGGTCTGGTTTTGTTTTCCATGGCAACAAATCTGGTAAGTATGTTCATAATTTTCTCAACTCTCCTGTCACATATTCAGTTTTTTTTTCAGACTGAGCCCACATTGACATCCACCTACTGCAGGTAGGACACTGACTACTTATCAGTACTTTAAAGAATCCCCAAAAATGAAAACAAAAATGTAAAAATTTCACTTGGCAGATTGGATATTTTGTTTCATCTGTCACCAGAGAAGGAAAGAGCCTAAAATCCCAAACATCTAAAAATCTATGCAAAATCATTAAGACCTACAAGCTGAAGGTGTTGATAGGATTGTAAAAACCCTCCTTGGATGAAACTTCCTTTTAAAATTAGTTGACAAATTTTTTCCTTGAAGGATGGGTCACAATGTCACAAACTAGAAATAAATAAATAAATAAATAAATAAATAAATAAATAAATAAATAAATAA